>VYXC01002903.1:0-168343 GCA_013397175.1 Platysteira castanea
CCTTCCAACAGCTTCCCCCTGGGTGGGAACACCTGGAGCAGAGGCCTTTGAGTCATAATTTTTCTTTCGTGTTACAGAAGAGTCTTGGGCAAAGTACTGGATAACCGTCCCTGGGGAATTTCAGTATCAGTGCAGGGAGTGCTGGATTTGAGGTGGAGGAGGATTGTGGGGATCCCTGGAGTTCTTTAGGGAAGGCAGTGGGAGGTGTCCCTGCCCGTGGGAGGAGGTGATCTTTAAGGTCCCTTCCCACCCAAAGCAGTCTGTGATTCCATGATTCTCTGACAGCCCCAGAAGCCTGGAGTGACCCCTGAGCAGGCTCTGAGCTGAGGCTGCAGTGGGAGCACCGACATCAGCTCTGCCCCTGCTCTGCCTTTGTCATGGGAAACATTTCCAGGGGTTTTGGGGAGCAGTGAATTCTTACTGCTGGAACTCGGCCTGAAGCCACCAGAACTGCTGTAAATCGGGTGGCTCTGGTAAACCCAGTGCCACAAATCAGGTGATTAATGCTTGTATAAATCTTGAATTTTTTTCCCCATGTTTTCCTACACTTTTCACTGGAAATGTTTTTGATATAAACCCTTTCCTTCAGTCTGACAGCTTTTTTTGCCCCTCCTCTATCCGTACAGTCCACTAATAACTTCAGCCCTACAGACCTTCTCTCCAGGAAATGGCATCAAGATTTTCTTTTAGCAAAAGTCAGCAGCCCTTCAGAAATCCTTTATCAGGTCTAGTTTTTCCTGTCGTGGTTTGCCTCCTGCTCTTTTTATATTTTTTTTTTCCTGGATAGCTGTAATTTAAAGCTTACAAGATCGATAAGTCCAAGATGCACAGCATAAATGGGAGAAGCAGACAAACAACCAGCAAAGATAGGAGACAGCTGATGAAAATGAATTCAGCTATAAAGCATTTGAGTTACTGTTCTCCGCTGTGATTTCTGAGAGAGATTAAAAAATAGGAGGAGGGGGAGACACAAATCACCATTCCCTCCTCCCTCAGAATCTCAGATTGAAATAATGTTGAATTTCTTCTTTTTCTTCCCGTGTCTCTAAATAAACAGGAAATTTTTTTATTTGGAGGAGAGCTTTCAATCAATTACAGGAGAATTGGCTTAATACGGAGATAAGTGGGGCAAGTGTAATGGCAGGAAGTCTGGACCTGATGTAATAACAGCATCTTGCCTTGAACTCCCTGAATCCAGCCCTGTGAGCAGCCGAAATCCTGAAAATGGCCTCTGTTCCTGGCAGAGGGATTTTTCCACTCAGCTTTGCAGCAACCCCGGCGATTCTGCGTGGGGCTGGCTTGGGGTTTGCTCTGTTATCCAGCCCAGGCATGCCCTGCAAGCCTTGGACCAGGCTGGCACAGCTCGGTTGGGCTGTGCCCAGCTGGCACCGGCTGTGCTCGGGCAGTTTGTGCTGGGCATTACAAATTGCAGTCACATTGCTGCGGGGAGGTGCAGCTCCCTGAAAGGCCGAGCCTGGTGCCAGCAGGAGAGCAAACATTGCCAGGCTAAAGCCTCAGTAGAAGTCAAGGAGGATTAAGGTGCAGCTGAAAGTGGAATTGAGGTTCCTAAATCACCGCAGAGCTTTAGAAAATGTTTTCTGTTCGCATCACAAGCCATAATTTATCGGCAGAGGGGCCGAAGTGTAAAATATGTGTGCTGGTGAATTGTGTTTCAGTGGAACTGCAGACTTCTGTTGGTGGGGAGGTTCTTACAAATGTTCCCTGCGTGCCCATGGCTGCAGAAACTCCCTGAAAGGCTAAAGATGTGTCTGGCAATAAGCACTGACATTTTATGTGTTTCCATCTGTGTGTGCTGAGTCTGTCTGTATTTACCCCCAAAGATCAGGGGCGCTTTGCAGCGTGAATCTGAAACGCTCTGGGAAGGGAGGTGCAGGTGCACGGGTGCACTTTGGAAGAAGGATTGGCTCTGTCCACGGGGAAATAAGTCTGCCTGCAACTGGTGAGATGAGAGCAGATAAAGAGATTATCAAGTAGTGACAAGAAAGAAAATAGGTTCGCTGAATTCCTCTTTATCACTTCTTCTCCCTCAAGGCGTCTCCCTGAATATCTTGTCATTCATACGGAGAGGCTGGAAAGAAAAATCACTTTTAAAGGTGACCCACAGAGGTAAAACCAGACCAGAATGGTGCTTGTGTGCTTCTTCTGCTCCTGGGGGACACAGGAGTTGGTCTGGTGTTTACACTGTGTGTGTTCTGTCATTTGGGAGAGCAGGAAAAGTGGGATTAGAGCTCCAAAGTCTTTTCCTTGCTCCGGAGCACAGTTCTGTGACCCAGCTGTGGGTGGGAATATTGAGGTCAGCAGCAGAGGTGTGTCCTGTCCTTGCAGCAGAGAGGTGGATACAGAAATGCAGCTCTTGGTCAACGTGTTTAAAACAGGTGGAATGTATTGGAAAAAAAACAGTGAAGTGATGCTTCCTTTTGGGTGTGCTTTTCTTCCGTGAGCCTTTTTTTATTTCTTCTCCGTTAAAGGAAAGTAGCTATTGCAAATCACTTAGAAACGTGTTTCATGTTGGGAGAGCAATAATGTAGGTGGTGATTGATAAAATTCATTGTTTCTGGGTTTGTGTTATCTCGTGATTCCGAGGAAAGCTGAATCTTATCTGTTTGGTGCTGTATAAACACTTAACAGGCTTCAGAGAGCTTGTAATGTAAGCAGACAGGAAAGGTGGAGGAAGAGAGGGGAAGTGTGCAGAAAAGTGCCTCGTTCCAAGGCCACAAACCTGATTTGCAATGAGAATCAGGTCTTCTCACTTCAGCCAATTCTCTCCTATTCCATGGGGCATGTTGCTTCTGTTATTTAAATATGGAACAACCTCTCATTTTCCTGGTAAGTGAAGGGCAAGGAGAATGAGATCAGACAGAAACTCCGTATACAGGGGAAAAAAAACAAAAGCAAAGGAATTCTACTGATAAAGGTGCTGGTTTTAGATAAATTCAACATGTGACATGCCATTACTCAAATCACGATTTTGTCTTTATTTCTAGATGCAGTAAAGTGGGGAGAAGGATTCAGACGTAAAACTACAAACTGGCCATGCATTGATGAGGAAACAGCTGCATGTACTGGTTAGAAATGCATGTTTTTCTTTTTAATTAAATATTTGTGTTTTGGATGGTGATTTTATTTGCCTCTGTTTCTGAATAGTCACTGAAAAACTCACTGTAACCATTTTGGACCCATTTGGTACCATCTCTGCCTGGGAAAAACTCTCTATAGAACATAAACAGGTGTGTGTGTGTCTGTTTGTGCATGTAGGTGTGCTCTGGAATGATTCCATGGGATTTTAATTCCCTGGAGGATGGGGACATGCTTTCAGAGCCTGACAGCTCCGAGGTCAGATGGAGCTTGTTTGTCTTCTCTTCTTGCAACTCAAGCAAACATTCATTTGTTATTGTGTGTGGAGCCGAGCCCTGGGACAGGCTTTATCCTGTTGTAGCAACTAATTGGTGAGGAAATTGTGATTTTACATTTAAAAAACCCCCTCAGTT
Source organism: Platysteira castanea (assembly GCA_013397175.1). Taxonomy (NCBI): domain Eukaryota; kingdom Metazoa; phylum Chordata; class Aves; order Passeriformes; genus Platysteira; species Platysteira castanea. The sequence continues at coordinate 3,510 of VYXC01002903.1, forward strand.
CTGGAGAAAAAGGTGCTGTGACCATTCTCCCCTGATTATTTCAAGGTCAGTGCCCCATTCTGCTCCCCGGCCACCACTGGTGGCCATCAGGGCAGGGAGGGGCTGGGTGGATTTCCTTGGATTTCCCAAAAGTTGTGCACAACGAAGAGAAATAGCGGAAGAGCAGGGCCTGAGGGGTGGCACTGCCAAGCACTGTTCATCGGGGAGAAAAGGTTTTGGAGCCCTGCAGTGATTTATGGCTTGGACTCCTCCAGGACAGTTTGTTTCCACGGGATTTTAGTGCCTGTGCACCCTTCCTGTAGTGAGATGTGCTTGGAGGAAATAATCACACTGGCAAGGGGTTTCTGTCTATTTATTTAATTATTTTAAAATCTTATTCAGAAAAAAACCCAACCTCCTGTAATTTGTTTGTTTGTGGATGGTGGAAAGGGAGTCTGGGCCACCAATATATGCAGTTCCCAAGAGCTTTTATTTACAGGAGTTCTGAGGTGAAAGCTTTGCCTATAATGGGAATTATTTACACCTTTCGAGCTACCATTTATTAGGATTTTGTGTTCTGCTCGCTGTCCTTGACTGCTGTAGAGAGCAGGTTTCTTATGTCTCTGCTGCTGAATTTCATTTTGTCAACTTTTATGGTCTGTAAAAATCAGAATGATAAAGTTATTGACAAAATGTGGTTTGTCTGATTAGCGTTTAAAATTTTTTAGGCTTTTTAAAAGATTCTTTTCTCATACCCACTGCTAAATCAATTTTTTTCCTTACAGTCAGTCATTGTTCCAAGCAGAAAATAATTTACTAATTCCTTATTAACCCCAGCTAATCAGGCAGGCAGTGGCATCCAGCTGCTGCGTGAGCCCAGATCTCCATAAAATCTGGTTATATTTTCATTTATCTCATTGAGGGAGCAGCCCTGACCTGAGAAGCTGACTTCCTTGTCTGTTGGGGAGTTAGCTGATGAACTTCCCCTCTTTCAAGAGCATCCAGCTGGAAAGGCCACCATGGAAGGCTGGCTGGTTTTGGGGAATGAGTGAAGAGTAAGAAAGATTTCCTCTGCTTTTCCTGGGGAAACAATCTGTGTTGTTTCTTCTTCCCCACCTCCGGAACCCTCTACCTTTTATCCCCCAACCCTCCTCCTGTGTTCTCTGGGCAGGTCTCCCCTGGGCTGAGCTGTCCCGTTTTGGGGCAGAAGCACTGGCAATGCAGGTACAACATTCCAGGTGCAGACTCCAGCAGTGTCCTGTGCGGAATCACAGAATCTCTGAGCTTGGAAAAGGCCTTTAAGGCCATCAAAACAAACCATTCCCAGGATGCTGCCGAGGCCACCACCCACCCGTGTCCCCAGGTGCCACACCCACGTGGGTTTTAAACACCAACCAAGCCCCGAAGTGCTGCAGCCTTTGGAGCAGGAGGTTGGCAGTGGGGATGTTTGGAACTGGGCTGTTTATTCCCGTTGGTTCCCAACTTAAACCACCCACTTTGGTGTCATTGTGCTGTTCCCTCTCCGTTTCTCAGGGCAGGGCTCAGCCTCATGACCTCCTTGCCCTGCGTGACCAGAGAATGAACCCGAAGCCATTCAGATGGGGCTCCAGACTGGAGTTAATCTGTGCTGCCCCACAAATAACTGCATTTACTTACACAGGGTCTCTTTATTTAAACGCATTTCTCCTCTTTGTCAGAGAGGAACTGTAATTAAGATTTCATTGCGTGATGAACTTCCTATATTTAGAGCATTCTTCGTGAATCTGTTACCTTTTAAAAGATATTTGGTGGTGGGAAAGTTGGTAATCGTTCCTTTTCATTTAAAATTCAGGGCATGATATGTGGAGCTGTGTTTATGAGGAGGGTACAGAGTCCTGTCATTTTCTACTTGCTTAAAAGCTCCATAAGTGGTTGAGGAAGCTCCCATCCTGAGGAGAAGAAAGGGCTCATTAAAAAGATTAGCTCATAGAGAACAAATTAAACTTCAGTGCCCTGCATAAAGATTATAATAACTGTAATAATAAATGAATTAATAATGCATTAAAGGAGAATTCCTCCAGTCAGCTTGTCACATGCTTATCCTTGAAAATTGACTTCAGTGAGGTGTGTCACTTGAGCTAATGACCTTAACTGATGGATTTGGGATTTTTCCATGCTCCAAAATCCACTCAAACCCAGATTTCTGTATTTTAGACAGTTTGCTGGATAGACCTGAAATCAGTTGGGCCATTTGGTGCTCTAAACTGGGGGGGAAGCTCTTTGTTGAATCAAAGTAATCTCTAGTTTTAATCTCAGGTAATCAGAACTGGTAAATCCTGACCACTCGGAAGGGGAAAAATTGGCAATCCAGTGTTGGAGGCTGCACCAGAGGTGCACACCTTGGGCTGATGGGGGATGCACAACTTACAGGGCCTCTAACATATATTTATGTCTCTGTGGCCTCAAACTGACAGAGAGTAGGTTTAGATCCAATATTAGGAAGAATTTCCTTCCCTGTGAGGGTGGGCAGGCCCTGGAATGGAATTCCCAGAGCAGCTGTGGCTGCCCCTGGATCCCTGGCAGTGCCCAAGGCCAGGCTGGAGGGGCTGGGAGCAGCCTGGGACAGTGGGAGGTGTCCCTGCCATGGCAGGGGTGGCACTGGATGGGCTTTAGGGTCCCTCCCAACCCAAACCAGTCTGGGATTCTGTCTGGGGAGCTTCCATAAATTTGCAGGTTTTGTTCCCACTGTTACAAATAGGAGATTATCAGGGTTTAGGAATAAGTTAGTAAATTCAGCACTGAAACAAGAGGCATCCATAGGGGTTTAGCTGAGGAACTGTAGGTGCTGAGGCATTTCTAGACAGCACAAAAGTGAGAGTTTGGGATTTCTGCTGTCTCCCCGGGGTAAGGGCTGAGTTTCTAATGGTTATTACACTGGGGAAAAATTGGATTAAGGGAATTGATTATATGGTAAGCCAGAGCTGGTTGTAAAATGCATCTTTAGGCACCTGGGTACCTTTAAAATTAATCCATTATTCACTCCTGAAACCCAAACCTGCTCCTCTAAGCCCAGGCACTACTGAAGATAGCATTTATGTGAGCCATGAGGTGGTTAATTTTCAGAATCTTAAAACAATTGAGGCTGGGAGGGACCCGAGGAGGTTCCAAAAGGAATCTGTGGGTTCCAATTAAAGATCATGAGGAACACTTACCCTGTTCCTATAGAACCATGGAATGGTTTGGGTTGGAAGGGACCTCAAAGATCCTCGTGGTCCAACCCCTGCCATGGGCGGGGGCATTTCCCACCCGCCCAGGTTGCTGAGTTTGTGATGATTATGTCACACTGATGCTTCTCTGTGTCCCCGTCCACACCTGCAAACAGATTTAACACTGAGCTTTGCCTGTGAAAGATATGAAAGCAGATTCCTTCTGGGATGCTTTTTTTTTCCTTTGGAAAATAATTGAAAATTCATCTCTAGTGTTTTGTTGCTTTTATTGGAAGGGTATTTTTAATAAAAATCACATTCAGCATAAAAAAAGGACAACATCAATGGGGTTCTTATCAGTGTTTTGCATCATGTTAATACCAGAGGCAGCGGCGAGTTGTGCAGGTATTATACCAGAACAAAGGAAATTATTCCAGGGGTTTTATCTGAGGATACTTTGAGTTTGCTTGTCAAGCCATGCAATATGGGCTCTGCTTTATTTGCTGGCTGGTGTGAGAGCAGCTGAGCAGTTGCTGGAGTTTGCACAGGGATTCTCTTCTCTCCCTGCACCGGTTTACTTTGGCACAGTGTTTGATCCACGCCAGGAAAATAGTGAGATCTCCAATAAAAGTGATGCATTAATACCTGGAATCGTTACAGCTCGGAGGAGCATTGCCTCTGTGTTATATGAAGTGGTCACTGGGGTGCTGGAAGCACAATCCTCTTTTTCAGCCTTCCTGGCAGTGGAAGGCTCAGCAGTGCTGCTGGATTTTGGAAGAGAGCAGGTGCCTGCAGCAGGGATGGCCCGGGGCTGGCAGGGTGTTGCCCTGGATTTTGCTAAACCTTCTGTTTTTAACCTTGGAGTCAGATTCTTTCTCACAGTTTCATGTAAATAATAGCCAATGCTTACTTAACGGCATTTTCTGTTTTTCATTCCTTTTGTGATAAGAGAAGTTTGATGAGCATCTTTTTTCTCCAGTGGGATTGAGAAGGAAGTGCCATGTCCTCCAATCCCTTGTGGAGTTGGGAATTGTATAAGAATGTGACATATGTCAATAATAAAGTCTTCCCCTCCTTTCTGCTGAACCTGGCAGGTGCAAGAGCATCTTTATTGTGCCTTCCCAGACACAGCAGGGGATAACGAGGGCAGCACAGCTCTGCCTGCTGGGCTGGGGCTGCTCCTCCAAACCTCCCCACTTCTGCTCTCGGGGCAGCAGCAAGAGCTAAGTGCTGAGGTGTTCTTAAATTTCCAGTAACGAGGCTGGGCTCATTAGCACTCTCATCAAGTGGCTTTCAGTTGCTATCAGTCTGACTTGGATTTGAATTGATGACCTTGAGATAAAAGGCTTTTTATTCTATTACCCATCTCCTGAGCCATCAAGTCTTTAATATGCCGTGTAAAATCAGTTTTCAGATGGTATTTCTTTTATATAATATCATCATTTGTTATTAATGATGTCTGATTTGGGGTGCTACAAGCTATAATTGTGCACAATAGTACTTCTGTTATTCCTGTTATTTCAGATTTATCTGCTGTATTACCAGGTACTTGTAGACACAGAGAAAATAAATTGGTAATAGAGTGTAATCCAGTTTTGTATAAACGAGTTAATAAAATTGCGTAAAAATACAGAGTTAAATTCAGCATCAGTAAAGCTCATCTGTTACTTCAGAAAATTGATATATAAAATTCTGCTTTGAGGCTGAAAAAAGCTTTACTGCAAAATACTGTGTGGGACTACCAAATGTATGGGAAAATAGGGAAAAATGAGTAAGGATATGTAATGCAAACATCACAATGAAAGATATTTATTACATGCCACCCTTTTCCTCCTAAAGGCTTTTCCCTGAGGATAATATGGAGTAGATCATGTTAAAAACCCAATGTACACAGGAGTGTTAGGAGTGTAACAAGGGAGCTTTTCCTATTTTGGTTTTATGAGGCTGTGTTTGTTTGGAAAAGATAAAACTGGGAGCACTGGGATGAAGAGGTGCCTTTAGGGAGAGGTGCTTTGGGAACTCTCAGGTATGGACAACTTATTGTCCATATTTGATCTGACTTGAAGGCATCCAGGATGAATTTGAAAAGGAAGATACTACAGAGCTGGTGCTGCAGCAGCCACTTGTGCCAAATTAAATGGTCTTGTTCCAGAGGAGACAGCATTTCTGTAAGATGTAATTTATTGGGTTTTGACACTAGAAAATAAGGGTTAGAATGCAAATCTGGTGCAGATTTTAGGGGGTCAGCCAGCTGAGCCCCCTGGAGCCCAGTGCATCCCCTGCCTCCAGCAGAGGTGGTCGTGTCAAGGTCATTTTAGAAGCTCCCAGCAATGGGTCAGAGCAGCTTTCTTGGAGATAATGTATTAAAATGATTAACTATATAGCTCAGACAGCTTTTCATACTATCTGTCCCTGATTTGCCTCTCAGTGAATTAAGGCAGCCACTAGTGGTGTTCCCAAAGTACAACTGATTGGAGCTTTCTTAATTAAACCCTGTCATGGGTTGGAATATTGCTGCCATGTCCCTTTTCCAGCCCTCTCTCTTCCTGGAGTGAGCAAATATCCTCCCTTCTAGGTCGTGTTTTCTGAATCTCACATGGATAATTACCTCCTGTGTCCTGTGGTTAACATCTGCTAATACTTCCCCAAACACCACTCGTGTCTGGCAGCAGCCTCTCCTTGCTGACTCACGCTTGGGTTTTACCCTTTCCAACCTCTGTTGCCACTGCCTGTCAGAAAAAAATGTATTTTAAAGCTTGCCCTTGGTTATTCCCAAAATAAGTAGGACTTTGGATACATTTTTATTTAATTATCTTCATGATTTCAGATTGTTTTTCACCGTAAGTGTTGTCCTTTAAGGTCTTGGTGAACGCCTCGCGCTGTGTGCGACCTCATGAAAATACTCATGAAAATATGGGGCCAAGTCAAACACCTGTGCAGGTGTGCTGGTGTGGGCCTCAGTCTGGAAACAGACAGACAAAATCTGTTCTTTGGGTGTGTTTATTGTCAAACTAAACTCCCAAGTTGGTGAATGGCCCTTACTGTGACAAACAGACTCTGTTTGTCTATTCAAAACGTATCACATCTAACTCCCTCCTGTGATAAGGCAATTATCCTGATAAAAAAAGAAGAAGACTGGGTTGACATGATTAGAACTTCACATCTTGGCAGTTTCTTTTCACTTTATATTCCCGGAGGCCCTTACAATTTCATTGTTTAATCATTTGTTCCTGGGTCTTCCAACGATCTGAATTTAGACCTATGGAGATCTCCTTTTTCCCACTGTAAAAAGCAGCTGCTCTGTTTGACCATCTCTTGCCCTCAGTCATTCCCAGAGGGTGCTAAAAACTAATTACTGATAGTTTAAAGAGAACTTCAGCAGATTCAGAAGTGTTTCAAAAGGAATTTAATCCTTAATGACTTACCCAGCTGTATCTTACCCACAGAGTCTTCAGCTCTCTGCTGAGATTGTGGTCCAAGCTCCAAGTTCAAATGAATTCTGTTGAGGGTCTGGTCACTGTAAAACATTTTCTTGTGCAGAAAGAAGTTAAAAAAGGTGTAGAAAATGGCAACCTTTTGTGATTTGCAGTTCTTTCCCAGGTAGATAATGGACTAATGTTGCCCTTCACCTTTACAATCCCTTTTTGCAGGCAAGGTAGCACGAAGGAATCTTGTCACCAAAAGTAAAAGGTTCTTTTGTGAGTGACCATCTTTACTTTTTTTGATTAATCACGGTTAATTCAACTACTGAAGGGTTAGAAAAACCCATTAGGATTTATATGAACCACTTCTTATTGCTTAATTAGTCTTCATTAGTTGGATTGGAAGACTTGAGGATCCACATTTCTGCGTTGCTCATCAAACCCACGATAGCCAGGCAGCTTTGTTGTTTTTGTAAGTGCACTGCAGGTGTGGTTATGTTCTCCTCCTGCATTTCCTGCCCCTTTTTGCTGTCCTGGGGTCTTATCCTCACTCAGGTCCAGGTCAGCCACTCTGAGTGGAGCAAATCCAGTTTAAGAGCAGCAGCAGGAGAAGGAGAAGGAGGAGGAGCTGTCTATTAGCAGCTTGAGCATCCAGCATCTGGGGGTTGGAGGGGAGGGAAGGGTTAAACTGGAAATCTCTCCCATCTTGGTGTGCACTGGGATTTTTAGAGCTTGATAACGCTGCAGTGTTTCTCATGACAGTGGCAAAAGGCATATTGGAATAGTATATACATGGTAAATGTGATAAATGTATTAAAAAAGAGTGGTAAACCATGAATTCTAAGATCCTATCAAAATTTTGCAGCCTATTTATTGTTATGCTTCAATAGTTTATGCCAAGTCCTGCCCCTGCAGACTTGGAACATTGATGTATTTCGTTCTGCTGTGAAGAATATTCCCCTTTTCTGCAATGGCACCTTCCACTTAGGGATTTCTGAGACAGATGTGATATTAAAGTACCTTCAGTTCTGTGCTTTGGAATAAAGGAAATAATTTAAAGGCAAAAAACAACACAGTATCCTTCAGAAAATGGAAATATAAATTCATTTTCTGAAAGTGAGTGAGCTGCTATCGAATTATTTTTTATATGCATTATTTGACAGAATAGCATAAGTAAATGCCAGAGAATGGAAAGTGATTAAAAATGTAAGAATTAATAGCAAAAAGTAGATAAGCAAATGCTATGTATACAGATTGGCATCCTGTGACATAAAGAGGATTATAGAATTAATTTACCAATGGCATTTATTTGGGAGGCCAGTTCAGATAAATAACAGCCCTAACGAAGTCAGTGGGGCAAACCCAGAGAAGTCAGTTGAGGAATAGAAAAAAAAAAAACCCAAAAAATTTGTATTAATTTTTTTCCTTATCAGGTAAAATACTAAGTTAATAAAAACCAGGAAGATGATCAGTGTAGAAATTAGAATTGCAGTTTTCTCTGAAGCTGTGGTAGCTTGGAAGGCCTCAAACAGCAACCATGTGAGGGTGGGATTTGTGAACCCAATTGTTGGCACTGCCAGCGCTGCATGTGAGGCAGCAGTGGCTGGGTGTCGATGCCATCAGGAGCTGCCTCCTTTCCTGACTGAGTCCCAGCTGTGGCTCCTGGATGGAATTCCTGAGTCCCAGCTGTGGCTCCTGGATGGGATTCCTGAGTCCCAGCTGTGGCTCCTGGATGGAATTCCTGGTCCGGATGGGGCTCACTGAGCTGAGGTTTCTCCAGGCAGGAACAACCCAAGCGCGCGTCTCCAGCCGGTGCCGAGGCGGCAGAGGTGGCGTTGGCCATTCCCTGCCTGCCCCGGGATTGTGCCAGCTCTGGGCAGCACCAGCCCTGCCTTTCTGTCCCCAGCCAGGTGTTTGGGGCAGCGGTCACCTCTCCTGTGTGACACTGCTCGGGGTGGGGACAAGGAAACGCTCGCCAAGGTGCTGTTTGTCTGGGAGCTGCTCTCCCACTCCGGTATTTACTGCTCCTTAGGGGTGCCCGGGATGCATCCCTGCTTTCTGTGCCACACGTGTAGGCTGAGGAGACTCCCAGAATTACACCCTGCCTGGCCAAACCAACTGCCTGGCAGCCACAGGAGTTTTGGGAAGTCATTGCAGCTCCAGTTTCTAAAAGCTGCTGTCGTTCCAGAGCGCCTCGCCCGAGACGCCCTGGCCTGAGAGAGATGTGACAGATGGCTTTAAATGTTCTTTAAATGCTGCTGAGCTATTGACATGTTCCCTCCAAACCCTTCCTGTCAGGCCACATCATAAATTGCTGCAGTAGAAGTTACTCCTGAGCAGCTCTAAGATGGATCATTGTTCAGTTGTACCAACAGCCCGTGGGTTTTAATCGGTTTATTTGCCTGTACCATCTTCTGTGGCTGCCTGGAAATAAGATTCCCAAGCAGGCAGATATCTCTTGGAGAATTCTCACTTTGCCTATTTCCTCACTACTCCATTTGAAAAAAAAAAATCAATCTCTTCTAAACACTTCCCTGCCAAGTTTAGCATTTTTTATCCTGCCCAAACCAAAATCGTTGGTGGTGTCTGAATGCAGCAAACCAGGGCAATGAGTTATTGCTCAGTGGCCTGATGCACCTTTTCCCCTCAGTGTTCTTGTTCCTCTGTCCTTGCACAGGGCTAAGTACAGGACAGGGGCTATTCAGTGCCTGGAATAACTTGGATGGAATTTATTATCATTAGCAGGAAGGGCAAAGCCAGTTGCCACAGGAGTTCGTTACAAGGCAATTATTTCCATACATCCATTTAGGAAGAGTCAGCCCTGAGTGCTGTTGCCTTGTTAAATAGCTCCTCCTCCTTCTTCTCCTTCTCCTTCTCCTNGGACAGCAAAAAGGGGCAGGAAATGCAGTAGGAGAACATAACCACACCTGCAGTGCACTTATAAAAACAACAAAACTGCCTGGTTACCGTGAAATACATCCATGATCCAAGTCTGCAGGGGCAGGACTTGGCATAAACTATTGAAGCATAACAATAAATAGGCTGCAAATTTTTGATGAAGAACCTGGGTGCTGTCATCGCTCTCCAGATTCACCGGGAACGTTTTCCCAAAGGCTGGTTCCTCATAATCTGCTGCATGGCAGGCAGGCACCCACAGCTGCTCGGTGGAATCCTGCGTGTGCAGGGGCTCTGCTGGCTGTGGGATGGGGGCTGCTGGAAGGTGTGAGGCCGCTGGGATGAGGCCGTGGAGGATTTTCCATGGGAAGAGGCTGCTGAGGAATCACCACGATCCTTTTGGCCGGTTTGGTCAGTTTGCATCAGCTGGAGCTCCTCACGAGGTGTCTGTCGTCACAGCACAAGTTGTGTCTCGGGGAGAGGGGTCAGGGGACACCCACTAACAAGGGACTCAGCCAGCAGACAAAGGGACACTGTCCACACTCATTTGGGAATTAATGAACGAGTGCAGGGTGCGGATGGGAGGGCTATGAAACCTCTTCCGCTGGGCAAGGAGAGCTCTCCACTGAGTTCTTGCTGCTTAATGATTTCATCTCGGATGTGAGGGACTCTTTGTTGCTGTGCAGTGGTGCTGGGCAGGCTGGTTTTGGGGGAGGGATTGATATTTTCAAGGGTGCTTCATGCCCGCGTTAGAGAAATGCTTATTTTTCTTAATTCTTTCATGAAATCGTGCAGATTAACGATGCAAAAAAGGCTTTTTGATCATCTCTTGAGCTGCTGTGTCCCTACAGGGTGGTTGTTTTCATTAACCAACTCGGGTTTACAGTTCTACAATGCAGATTTATGTTAAAAAGTTAATAATAACCCTAGAGCACAAAATAACAGGGAAAGCAATTCTCTCCAGGTAATTAAAAATCGAGCCTTTCTGACAAAACAAGATATTCCGTAACCTGTGAACCTAAAAGGCTGTGCTGGTTTCCTGCTGCCTGGCATTCCCAGTCCCTGCACGGGGCAGAGCTCGTGCCTGTTGTGCCTTCCCCAGCAGGCAGGAGATAATCCTGGGTTGCTCACAGCCCGTGTTCTGCACAGCCCGCCCGAGCTGGCAGCGAATGCGCTGAGATTTGCCAGTCAGCTGCTCTCAAACAGAATTTGCAATGTCTTTTTTCTCCGTGGAAGCACTGGTTGGAGTTTCTCCCTCTTGCAGCTCCCCTGCCTGCCAGTGGCGGAGGGCTTTGGAGGGATGGGACAGGTTGGACGAGTGGAAGGAGCCTCATTTCCTCAGCAAGCTGTCCCAGAAAAGAGCATTTCTTTTTTTCTCTTTGCCAAGGAAAAAAAAAACAACCTTTTTTCTCATGAATCCAGTCCATTTCAACATTATAACCTTTATCCCCAAATCAAGATGCGCTGTTTTTGCCGAACCCCTGCTCATTGCACAGGATTTTCATCTCTCTCGGAAGGGTTTACACTTGAGTTTTTATCTGGAAGGGTGTTGGTGAATTCCTGGGAAAGGGGTGGTTTTGGGGTCTCCCAGCACCTCCGGGGCGCTGCTGTCCTGGCCCCAGGGCTGGTGGGTGAGGATGGGTCAGCCCCCAGAGCTGGGGGTGGCTGGGGTAGAGTTTGGATAGCTGAGCATTTTTCAGTAAAACTCTGAAAGCCCAGCCTGGCACTGAGTAAATGATAATTTCACCATGAAGATGATAACAGAGGCGTTTTTACTTTTAAAAGCAGCGTTTTGGGAAGGAGTGGCTTTACCAAAGCTTTCTGTATTTTAGCCTTGCCAAGGCACTCGTGGAACACCAAAACAGCCTCATTCAGACAGCACTGGCAAAACTTTTGCTTTTTACTTGCTTTGCAATGAGGAGCAGTTCTTGATGCCACTCACTGGAGGATTTCTTCAGCCAAGGGGCTGGAACCACGAGCATTTGTCTCCCTCAGAACTGCTAATGCTTTTGACAGATTTTTTGAAGTTGCCATCACGAGCTGCAGCCTTTGGGCTCCCTGAGGATTGCTGGCAGTGGCCAGCCCTGAAACTTCATTTTCCCTTCTTGCAGGAAGTATTAAAGGTCAGTGAGAAAAGGTTGCCTGGTATTAGGATTAACCTGAGCCTCGTTTTCTCATCACACTGTTTCTGTTCGAAGTCGTTCTCACGCCTGCAGAACAGGTGAGCTGGCACTTGGAGCTGTGTCTGAGGGAAAAGTGCCCCTCTGGATCCCTCAGGAGCCCAGAACCAAGCTCTGGATGCTGGTGATGGGAGGATGATTGTGCCACAAGGCAGCAAAGGGATGTTGTGCCACCGTTTTGGGGAGAAATATAGCAGGAAAAGGATCAGTGTGTTAAAGGAATTGGATTTTTTCTGTGTGTGTGTGAAAGGGTGAGGGAGTGTTTTGCTGTAGAGTGGTAGAATTGCAAAGAACAGAGATTTTCAGTTATAAAACATCTAATTAATGCCATCGATTCTTCATCTGGCTGTGAGTTAAGTGTCCTTTACAGACCACAGGTGTACATTTATATGTAGAAAGAATAAATCCTGTGTGCCATGAGCTCAGGGGGGAGCTCTGACCCCAGGGCACAGGCTGGCACCCTGATCCTTCGGGACCAAGCTGGGGCTCATCCCTGCTCCATCACTGGGTCTACATGTAGCAATATTATTTTGGTATTCATCTCTCCAGCCTTCCATCGTACCTCATTTCACTGAGAAGTGTAACATAAGGAATTAGCTTAATTAATGATTAGGGATTGTTAATTTGTGACTGTTTCTGTGGAGGAGCTTGTCCAGTTCCCTGCTGAGTTGTCCAAATTAGTGACCTGGATGTGCTGGATATTATTTACTTGTTTTACAGCAAATACGAGACCAAATCTCTTCTCTTCCTCTTCCCTTGGGTTTGGATGAACCACCAGATTTCTGTGACTTGGGTCGGGTTTTTTTTGTCTCCATGCCTGCCACTTTCACCCAACTGTAGCCTCTTTGGAAAGAGGGATAAAAATTCTTCCAGGCTTTTATCTCACCAGGCATTGCAGAGAAGCAGCAGCTTGGTGACGTAGCAGAGGCAGGTGCATGCTGACTTCTGGAAAATTCATAATAATCAAAAATAATTTGCTGTTTGGACACGTAATGGATGAGAAAGGTGCCAGATGTCATAAATTGGTGGAGGGTCTTCTGGTGAATCCTGAGATCCTCCAGGAAGGAACCTGGTCCTCTCTGTAATGTTCAGGTTCAGGGTGGAAAGTGAAGATGTAGAAATGTTTCATGATGATCCAAGAGAAGTTGGGTGAGAGGCAATCATAGCCTAGGATGGACTTGTTGGAAGGGATCATACTTGGGTGTTAATTATTTACACACTAATTACTCAGAGTTTCATGGTACTTTCAGTAATTTGGCTGTATAAACTTTATCGATAGGCTGATCTTAACAGAAACCCCCCAGAAAGTGAAGGCAGGTGTCAGGGATTGCAAAAAAAACCCCAAAACAAACAAACAAAGAAGAAAACCTTTGGAAAAGTTTCAGATAGCTCTGAGAGCCAGAGACAGAAATAAACAGAGTTTAGGAGTTAATTTTAAAAATATTTAAAATATCATTGGCTCAGCTGTAACGGAAGACAGAATTTAAGTCTTTCTTGGCCAAGTTCAGCTGACTCCCTTTAAAAGAGGAGTTAATTGCAATAGGGTAGAAGGACAAACTCAGATATTTTAGGATCACCCTTTGCAAATGCCACATACAGGAGAATCTGGTGCTAAATGCTCTTCCCCTGATAAATGTGGTTTGCTGCCATATGATCCACATCCCCAGCTCCGGGAAGTATCACCCTGAAAATTGCAAAACTCGGGATTAAGAAACGCGCCTTGAAAATGTGCCAGCCGAGTTCCTTACAAGGCTCCCGGAGGAGATGAGTCACTGCTTAAATGGCCCCTCCGTGCATCTGCAGAGCATTTCAGGTTAAATTCCCTGGAACAGTCCGGACTCCCTGGAGAAACTGCTCTGGGGGCCTGGAGGAGAGGAGCAGCATCAGCCCAGGAGGGGATGAGGGGACGAGAGAGGTCCCAGAGCCATCCAGAGCAGTGAGGAGAAGGAGGAGAACCCCACAGGCTACCCCAGGGAGGTCTGGAATTTCTGAGCTGGTGAGAGGCAGGTTTGGGGGTCTCGTGGTTGGTTGATGGCCAGAAAGGGGCAGGTGTGGGATATTGCCTGGTTCATGGAGTGCAAGGCAGGGTTTGGGAGTTGTGGAGTGTCAGAGCACTTCGGGGAGATGTTTGTGCTGTGTCCCTGCACAGACTGAGCTGGTGTTCTGGGGTTTTGTCTGTCTCTCCACCTTCTCTTGGTCTCTTTGCAGTTGTGTAGCAGAGCCGTGGTTACTGCACATCTCGGTGTAAGATCAGGAATTTTTTATATAGAGGCAGGATTTCTGAATTCCAGTCTTGGACAAGATGTTTTGTGGGTTTTGTTGTTGCTGTTACGGGGTTTTCTTCTTTTTCTTTCCCTTGATCTCTCTCAACAAGCCCTGCTTTCTCAGTGCCTCAGCTGTGCCCGATGTCGCCTCAGAGCTGATGGGCAGAGCTGAGAGATCTGAATTTATTTTCAAGGGCCTGGTGCTTCCTGCTTCTTAAAACACATCTAAAATAACCTTTACTGGAACAATTCCTTGTACCTCTTCTGTCTTCTGGGCCAGAGAGGAGGGAGATTTTTAGCCAGTTGCTTGCTGACCAAATGCACTGGATTTTCTTCGCTGAGTGTGTTTTTGATACATTTGAGCTTTGAAGAACTCAGATTCAGGTGCTGTGGGGGGACCTTTCAGAGAACACTGATTTCTTCTGCTGAAAAACAGATTCTCTTCAGTGCTGCTTGGATTTTTAGTGTCCTACCACAACCATTTGCACCTCTGCCCATCCCAGCTGGCACGAGGAGGTGCAGTCCCCAGGGCTGTGCGGGCGCTCCCGGCTAATGAGCCCCAGATTTGGCTGCTCTGGGATGTGCCAGGGTTTGCCTGACAGCTTTTTTTTTTTTTCTTTTTGGCTCCTTCTGAGGGAAAGCAGCTTCTTTCTGTCTTTGTAATAAATGGGGGCAGCTGCACGTCGAGGCAGTGCCCTTCCAAATTCTGAAGATTTCTCCGAACTGTGCTGGAGTTTCTTGCAATTCCTTCTGGAGGTGGGAGGCAAACTCTGCTGAAGTCCACAGGAATCTCTTGCTAACTTTGATGTTACCTTAGTGGTCGTTCTACCTTTGGCTCTATATGGACAGTAAGTAAATGTCAATTATTCTTTGGGACAGAGGTCCCTGCAGAGATAAAAGTTTGTGATTTTCTCCAGGAAAAAATGGTGATAGCACAAGGGGAGATGCTTCAGACTGAAAGAAGTAGTGGGGTTAGATGGGATATTGGGCAGGAATTGTTCCCTGTGAGGGTGGGGAGGCCCTGGCCCAGGGTGCCCAGAGCAGCTATGGCTGCCCCTGGATCCCTGGCAGTGCCCAAGGCCAGGCTGGACAGGGCTGGGAGCAGCCTGGGACAGTGGGAGGTGTCCCTGCCATGGCAGGGGTGGCACTGGATGGGCTTTAAGGTCCCTCCCAACCCAAACCATTCCAGGATTCTGTGGCAAACTTAACTGGACTCTGTCCTAGGTTTTTGTCATGAAAGCTCAGATTAAAGGAACATAAATAAAATAATACCTTTTTAAATCTTTTCTGTATCCTTTTTTAATATCTTGTTTATTTTTTCTGTTCTATTTCTTCTCTCCTGTTATTTTTTGTTTCCTTTTTACTTCTTTTTTATTTCCCTTTTTTTTTTGTTTTTCCTTTTTGCTGCAAAGTCAGAGGTTTCCCAGCTCTGTGAGGTTCACTCCAGAATTTTCAATTCCTTTACTTTTCTCCTTTCACAACTGCAGTTTTTTGCCACTCCACGTTACCAAGTTTTGTTCTTCCTCCACCCTCCAAGCTTTGCTCCAGCAGAACTTCCCAGCCCATCCAGAGCATCTCTGCTTTATAATTACTTTACACTGCTTTGTGGCTTCTCTTCAGGCAGGGGAATTGCATAAGTTAATGTGAATAATACTAATTATTTTGGATCTGTCACTGCACGACTGATGATGAATAATGCAGATCCTGCTCGGCTGCTGGATGCAGTTGTTGGGGATTTTTGCCTTTTTCCCCTCATCATCAGCCTTGAAGTATTGTGACATCGGATGACACAGATAAACCTGGCTTCTGTAATTAAGATTTATTTTAATGATCCTGGAAAATACTCAGTTTTGCGTGCTCTCATGGTTTAAACGTGGTTTAATCAGTCTCCCAGCTCTCCTGTCTGCTCAGTCCAACACTGACATTTCTCCAGAGGAGTAACAGGATCCAGGAGGATAAAACCTGAGAATGCCCCTCACTGGCATGTTTGGGTTTTCATATTAATGAAGATAATTTTGTGCATTAGATCAATGAGTTTTTCCCATCTGTCTGTGGAAGGCCCAGCAAACACCTCTGAGGGGGCAATTTCAGGGACTTTAGATTTGACTTTTCCAACAGAATTCACCTTATTTTCCATGAGCATTGGGGTGATTGGGATTTTTTCCACTCCTGCTTCCATAAAACAAGCTTTAATTCTCCTTGTGCAGGCTTTTGCAGCTGCAAAGGAAGGAAATTTGATGAAAGCTGTGACTGAAACCACGGCTTCCTCACCCCCCCACTGCACACTCTGCCCAGAATCCATGGAATATGGGCAGGAAAAGCTCTGCTTAGGTGGGATCTGATTTCCCCCCCGAGTTTGCCAGCAGAGCTGCTCGTTGCTGGGCTAAAGAAAAGTCATTTAGGAGTGGTGGGTGAGGAATTTGTGAATATGCAGCTCATCTGCCTGAGCTGACACCGAGCTCTGAGAGCTCTGTCCACACAGATATTTGCAGACTGGATTTGATCCCCTTTAGGCACCAAAACTTAAGAATTTAACATTCCTTTTTTTTTTTTTCCCTCCCCTCCCTCTTTTTTTCCCCCCCGTGGCTGTTTAATATTAAAATGCTGCATCCTGTGCTGGGAAAGGCAGCAGGGATGCTCCAGCTCAGAGGGGATGTTCATTATCAGCAGTGCAGGGTCCCAAAGCCCTCGCAGGAGCAGCGTTGGGATGGGCTGAGGCTGCCCAGAGCTGCTCTGGCAGGGTGGAAAGCTCAGCCTAATCCTCAGAGCTGATTCCTGGAAAAGGAGGATATGGGAATCCAGCTCTTTCCCAGTAGGGAAGGTTGGAAGGGTGCTCCTGCACTCCAGAAAGGTGATTTTGTTCTGTCTTAGACTTGGAAATAAATCTGAATATATTTTTGGTTTAGCCAGCTTCATCAGAGTGTTTCGGAGTCAGAATGGAGCATTTCCAATCATAGTTTTTTTCCTCACTTTCATGAGAAAAGGCTGTGGAAAAGGACTAGGGAAAAAAAAATTGGCTGTTTGCTGTTTCTTCTTACTGGAGAATCCTTTGAAATTTAGCTGCTCAACTTCCCAAAGTCACAATTCCCACTCAGGGGTGATGTCTGTTACAGTAAAAGCCACCTTGGTGTGCCCAGAAAATAATGAACTCCAGACATATTTATTGGCTGTGCAGCTCGAATTCAAAGATCTTTAAATGAGAAAGCAAGAAAGGAGCTGGTTTTCCCAGCAGAAACATTTATAGTGGGAAGAAAGTTTGAAAACTGTAATTTTTTAGCCTGAGGCCAAACAGAGCAATCCCATATAGGATGAATCAGACGGACTCCATGTACAGAGTGCTGGGAAATCTGCTTTGAAGCATTAATCAACACTTCCATGTCAGGATTTTTAGGTTTGTAATTACAATCATTCAGTATTTACCAAGTGTGAATACTCGCATTGCAGGGATTTGTTATCAAATTGGACATGGGGCTTAATTTAGATTAAATTCGGGAACTTTGTGTCTGGAAATCACTCAGTACTTTATGCCTTGTAGGCAAAAAGTGCAGAGGAGGAGGGGAAATAAACTGCCCCAACTGCAGAGACAATAATACACTTATTTTTCCCTCTCAGTTCACAATAAGGGTTCAGGTATGAGAACAGAAACAAATCAGCCTGATGTAAATTCATTGCAAATCAGAGGTGCACTGAAGATTCCAAAGATTAAATACTCCAAGCAGAGTCCTGTGGAAGCTGGGTTTAGCAATTGATTATTGTGAGGCTGAGCCTAAGTAATAAGCATGAAATATTAATTAGGCTCCCCGTATCTCGTGAAATAAAGGTGCTTTAGCATTAAGAAATGAAAGTGAACCAGGTTTAGAAGAAACATGTCAAATTATTTTGTGCAATGGGCTAACACAAATATTGACTCCCTGGTCCATTAATGCAAATAAATCAAATTATTAGGGATTAGTGGCCAGTTTAAACTGGAGAGAACCCAAAGCAGGAAGGTTTAACCTTTCCTCTGCTCATCCCTGCCACCTGGGCTGCAGCAGCGGTTGTGCCTTCTGCACGGGAGCACCGCTGCTCCCCAGGGAAGGCTTTGGTCAAATTGGTCCCTAATCTTTGATCAGGTGCTCTCCAGAGGCTCCCGTGGCTGAATGCTCTGGTAGGTACCAGGATATGCAAAGCAGATCTGCTCGGGCAGGGCCTGGTGTGTGATAAATGATGGAACTGCAGCAGGGGAGCTGGAACCTCGACTGGCTGAGCACTGGGGTGAGGAGTTTCTGAAGCTCAGGGGTGTCCCCAGGCTGGGTTATCCACCCTGCTGCCGTCCTGCATCCTCCAGGGACGTGTGAGCTTTGCTGCCTGGGTCCTGGAGGAAGGAGAGAGGGGAGAGCACTGAATGAGTGAGGAATAGTGGGGGTTTTGGAGAGGGTGGGGAATTGGAGAGGAGTGAGTGGTGCCAGGGTGGGGAACACTGCGTGTACAAATCCAGAATCTCAGATTAAGATGTTTCCCTTCTTTGTTCCTTATTCCAAGATCATCTCGTGTAGTTTATGCTCTGTTGTCTTTGGCGACCTGGCACCTATTAAATTTTCCAAAGTGCTTCATTGCCCTTAGCACAAAATACAGCCCGGTGAGGAATTCTATCACCTGCATTCAGATTTTATGAGTAAAATACACAACAAAATCCCAGTCCTCCAGTTTTTCCTGAGAGCAGGATCTGCCAGTGTGACCTTATCCTGCTAACCCCTAACCCCTGTCAGACCACGGGGGAAGCAGGAGGAAGGGATCACTGGGAGAGCTCTGTTGTGTCACTGTCCCCGACTGCTCCAGGAAGGAGACTCCAGGATTTTCTCTCAGCTGTTTTCCTGCATGAGCCTGGTCACTCCTGTCAGTCCCTCCAGACGGGATCTGTGGCTGGAGCTCCTCGGTGTGTCCTCCCCAGCTCCCTGGAAGCTGCAGGGTGTGAGGAACCCGAGTGGCAGCGATTGTCACCGATGTCCTCCTGTCTCCTGGTGTCACTTCAGCTGCCCTGGGAGCCTGTGGAGGGTGGGAGCTGAGTGCCCACAGCAGAGCAGATGGTGTGCCCTGCTCAGGAACTCCAGAGTGTAGAATTCCACTCATTTTGCCTTGCTGAACACCCTGGGCACTTACATTATTTGAGGCTTGCACACTTTAATTCATTGTTTTTATAGGATCACAGGTGCTGTCAGTTCTTCTGTGAAACCTCCATGTCACAGCTGGGAGCTGGTACAAGACTGACTTCAGCATCCTTTTGTTTGTAATTAAAAACCTGGATTTCCTGGCAAATTTGGAACAAATGCACCTTAAAATAAGGTGTAAATAATACTTTAAGGCCATGATTAAATGTACTGTTATTAGAATTGACCTGTGTATCCATGGGAATTCCAGGGATTACATTCATTGCACACAGGTCCCATCCTGAGAATGGTATGAGTACAAGCAGGTGTTCAAAAGATGGAATAAGAAAGTGCATCATGACACAGAAAAGTTCAGTAAGATCATATGTAAAATCTGTCAGAGCTATAATTTAAATTTCTGCCTCCTGTCCGAGACCATCTCCTTAATTAAAGCCACCCCAGTGATTTGGGGAAGGGAAGGGCTGCAGTGACAGGGCCAGATTGGAGATTTGTAATCCACACCATCCTGTCCTGAGCTCCTGTTCTGCCCTCACAAACCCTTCACAGAGTGCAGGGAAGTGCTGGTTTGTGGCTGAGGCTGCCAGGGTCCAAACCCAGGCTGGCCTGGCCCTCAGCTGCCTTGGTTTTGGCCCAGCAATGTTCCTTGTGCACCACAGATACCACTGAGAACCACTGGCCCAAATTCTTGCTTCATTACGGATGACAAAATAAAACATTAATCGGGTTTCTAATATGAACTGGGAGTTAAATATTCATCATTTCTTATTACTTCAATGTCACTAAGCCTTTGATGTGCTGGAACTCAGAACCTCTCCTCCCTGCTCTCCGCTTGTTCCCTTTCAGTTCCCGAGCGTGAAGGGCGCGCGGGCCTTGCCCGTGGCTCCTTGCAGGGCTCAGCAGCTCCCGGCTGCCACTGCCCGTGCTGAGGGATGGAGGCTGGCATGCACCGTGAGCAGGGCCTGGCTCCTGCTCTGAGCTTTGGCTCGGGGCTGGCTTCTTCCAAAGCTGGGCCACTTGTCCATTGTCGTGAGCTTATCGCGTGTCCTTTCCTCAGAGAGGGTGGTGGGGAGCAGAGAGAGAGAGATGCAGGAGGCGAAGAATGCAGCAGCAGAAGAAATTTATTCAATTATTTACAGCTCTTTTATAGNTCTCACAGGGTTAGAGAAAAGCAGAAAAGTTCCTGCAAGCAGCAATTTTCATATCCACAGTCCCTCACTGTTTGTTTCAGCGTCACAGACCCCCGGCCTGGGCTGGGTTGGAAGGGACCCTAAAGCCCATCCTGTCCCACCCCTGCTGTGGCAGGGACACCTCCCACCATCCCAGGGTGCCCCATCCAGCCTGGCCTTGGGCACTGCCAGGGATCCAGGGGCAGCCACAGCTGCTCTGGGCAGCCTGTGCCAGGGCCTGCCCACCCTCTGAGTAAAGAATTTATTCCGAATATCTAATTTAGCCCTGCTCTTTCTCAGTCTGAAGCCATTCCCCCTTGTTCTGTCCCAACACGCTCGTGCAAATAATCACATTTGTTTCTAAGTGTGTGCAAACGTTGACTGCCTGTTGTCCTTTAATGCCAAATATTTGCCAGAAAAATGGCACTTGAATGGCAGATGCATTTCTGTGGCTGTTTCCCCGGAACAGGAGCAGAATCTCCAGAAATGTGTGTGAAATCTTTGTGTCTTGGCCCTTCTCAGAGCTCAGTTCACACCAAGATACCACAACCATCAGCTGTGTAACTCCCTGAGGGTGTGGTCTTAGTTCTGCTGCGGGAGATCAGAAGCAAGTTGAAAATCAGTATTGAAAAGGTGTTTTTTAAGATGGAGAAAAGGTGTAAAAGTTGATATTATTTATTAAGTATAACCATTAATTATGGGTGTTGTGCAAGCTGGCCTGTTATTATAGATTCTTGTCATGGAAGTTGCATCCTCTGGGTCTTGGCATTTTCAAGCCCAAAGCCCCTCACAGGCAGGTTAAAGAGAATTCTTTATCAGAGACATGATCTCCCCTCACATTCTGCTTTCCGTGTGATTAAATATTTTGCAAAATGCTGTAATTTAAAGTTTAATTTAAAAGCCAACTGTTAGGTTTGTGCAAAGGCAGGTCTGCAGTGCAGCAGACACCTGGGGAGGTGATTGCTGTTCTCTGGTGGACTGGAGTTTGGCTGTGAGTAGTAAAGAAAAAATAGAGGTTGAACAAGTGATAGAATGAAAGATATTTTCATTTCATACAAAAAAACTTCCTCAAAAGTCCAAGTTTCTGGCACAAATGCTGATTTCTCACTCCTGGGTGCTGTGTTTACAACCAGGAGCAGGGCGTGGGTGAATTCAGGGTGGAGGAAGGAGCTGGAACAGCACCAGTCCTAGGGACGAACTCCAGCACTTGATGAGAAAACAATACAATCAATTAATAGATAGTCAAGTGTTAATAATTGACATGAACTTGGGGATGAGTGTGAATATTTAAACATTACTCTGATAGATTAAAATGAATCACAGTAATACCTGTCTGTCTGCAGGGATGCTGGGCTGAAATTCACGTCTTCCCTTTAACCCACTTGAACATCAGCTGAAGTTTTGTGGTTCTGAGCAGGTTCAAACACATTTCCTATGTGTTATCTCCATTTTTACAGGCATTCAGGGAAAAGACCCTCAATACCTGCAATGAAATACATTTGAAAGGAGTTGGGGTTGCTTTTGGTGGGGGTTTTTTGTTTGGTTTTTTTGATTTGTTGGGAGATTTTTGTGCAGTTTTTTGTTTGTTTTGTTGTTGTTGTTTGTTTGGGGTTTTTTTTAGGGAAACTTTTTGAGTGTTCAGGGGATGTTGTTTTTATATCACTGCTTCAGGTGGCAGGGCAGCAGCAGCCCCTGTCCTTGACCGTGTCCCCAGGAGGTTTTGGGGTGCCTGGCCCAGCTCCAGCTCTGCTGGGGCAGTGTCTGTGCTGCTGGGGCTGATCCCTGGCAGTGGATGGAATATTCTCCCAGCTGTTTGTGTCAGGATGAGCCAGGCTGGCTGGGACACCTGAAATCCTAAAGGAAGGAGAAGCAAGCCTGCATGAAGTTGCTCCTTCAGGTGTGGGAACGGAATAGTTGAAAGATGAATTTACAAAGTGATGACTCTTGATTATTTCACAGCTATTTCTCCAAAGGTTCTTCAGCACATGCCCATTTGAAATTAGTTTTCTCACAGTATTTCAGTTCTGTAAATTGCTTCAACTAACACTGCAAAAAAAATGGGAAGATTGGGATTTTGTTATGTATTTTATTCATAAAACCTGAGTGCAGGTGTTAGAGTTCCTCACCGGGCTGTATTTTGTGCTAAGGGCAATGAAGCACTTCGGAAAATTTAATAGGTACCAGGTTGCCAAAGAAAACAGAGCATAAACTACATGAGATGATCTTGGAATAAGGAATAAAGAAGGAAAACATCTTAATCTTAGATTCTGGATTTGTACATGCATGACTTTTCCAGATAATTTTAACCTCATAAATTCATAGCAAATAATACATTTCAGTCTTGAAACTCAAAGGTTTTCCAGGTCCTGAGAGAAACCTGTTTCTGTTGTCCTCCTCCCCTTTTCCAGTTCACCTTTCAACTCTAAATGCAATAATTTATTGGCAACACTTTGAATTCCAGTAGCTGGTGCTTTATTCAGGGACTCTGAAAGAAGAGCTGGGATAAAAATTTGGACTCGTGAGAGAATCCAGAGTTTTTCATCCACCTCGTGGAGAGGAGCACTGCTCTTCTCCTTGGAGAGTTGCTCTTGAAGACACTTACAGGAGAAGGTGGTTGAAATAGTTTGGAAATGAGGAGCGTGGCCAAGAGGGGAAGGGATCTGAATCTCTGGGATAAATTCTTTATGAAATGGCACCCAGTTTTGTGTTCCCTGTTTTCTCTCCTGACCTGCTTTAATTTTGTTTTAATTTGGTTTTTTTTGGTTGGGAGGATGTGTGGTAAGGGAGGTAATTGTTTGACAGACAATAAACTGTGTAATGACAGTGATTAGCATTCACAAAAGGTAATTCAGGTGGGGAAAAGCTCAGCAAGTCTAATAAAGGCTTCCACAGGAGGATCTGCTCCTTAAGTTCTTGAGGGGGAGTACACAAACCACAAAAATAAAACCCAAAACCCACTCTGAGGTTTTCAAATCACCCCCAGAGACTGGGCTCACTAATTGCTGGTGGTATTAATGTGAGCAGAGCATCCAAATCCCTGGAAATATTGGTCCCCATCACGTCAGATGCCTGCAGGACTCGGTGTCCTGCAGGGACTGGGGACTTTGTGCCCCTGCTCTGGGCTCCAGCTGCTCAGAGCTTTGAGGCTGCCGAGTCCCAAGGTTTTAAATGAGCTGTGCTGAGTGAAAGCCCTGGAACTGTGAGTGAAATAGAAACTGGGGGATGTTCCCCGTGCTCTGCAGAAGGCAGAGCTGTGCTGGGGAGCTGGATGGGGTCTGATGTTCAGACAGCTTTTAGCAGGACTGGTCCTGTGCTGGCTTGTCCAAAGTCACCTCTGATTGTCTGTTCTGGGCACGTCATCTGTCACAGCTGCTCTGTCTGCTGGCCATCCATGTCCTTTTGGACAGATTTATGTCACACCCCATCCCTGCACCGTGACCAATATCATAGCAAACAATGAAGGAAGCAGATGCACATTATTTCTTAATTATTGTTACTTTATCACCATCTAGAAATAATTTCTTTTTTTTCCCCCTCCAAAACCAGGTTCCTATTTGTTTTCTTTTTTTCCTTTTCTTGTTACTGTAATGGGCTGTCTCAGCTCCACAGCCATCAGAAATCTCGGCTTGGTGAGGCTGCTATGAAACATTTAAAGATTTAAATTATAAACTCAGAGGGAGAAAACCAGTGATGCGTGATTAGCTGAAAGTTTTAAACATAATAGTCGTATTTTTCATATGCACGTACAAAAATGGCTTATGTCAACTGTAATGTCATTTTTAATACATATTAATGGAGTGTGTTGCAGTGTGGATGGTTTGAACACCTTTTGGCAGATGGCTGTGGTATTAGACAAAGCACAATGTAAATCAGTCATTTAGGGAAAGAAAACAATGCTCGAGTGCTAGTGTTGACTCTGCTCGGAGGTGCAGTTCCAGCACATCACTCCTGCAACCAGAAGGATTAGAAGCAGGATTAAATTTGCCAGGGAAATTAAATAAATGAACAGATAAATTCCCGTGTCAGAAAGGAGCTCGCTGTTGTTACAGCTTGTTCCCATCCCTGGCTGTGCCTCCACCTTTTAGCTCCTGTCCCGTCAGAGGTCAGTGGTGCAGAGCCGAGGCTGGGGCTCAGCTCATCCCTGCAGGGTTGGAGTGGAGCAGCAGCTCCCACACGGAGCCCCAGGGCTGTGAGCTTCAGGTGTGCTGGATGTGAGGGATGGAGCAGCTCTGCTGTGAGGAGAGGCTGAGGGAACTGGGATTGTTCAGCCTGGGGAAGAGAAGGCTCTGGGGTGACCTCAGTGTGGCCTTTCAGTGCCTGAATGGGCTCCAAGAGAGCTGGAGAGGGACTTCTGCAAGGGCCTGCAGGGACAGGACAGGGGGAATGACTTCAGGCTGAAAGAGAGTGGGTTTAGATGGGATATTAGGAAAAATTATTCCTGGGAAGACCTTGGAGGAGGTTGCCCAGAGCAGCTGTGGCTGCCCCTGGATCCCTGGCAGTGCCCAAGGCCAGGCTGGATGGGGCTTGGAGCAGCCTGGGACAGTGGGAGGTGTCCCTGCCCATGGCAGGGTGGCACTGGATGAACTTTAAGGTCTCTTCCAACCCAACCCCTTTGTGATTCTCTGTGGAATCAGTAACCACTGTCTTAAAACTGATGTAAGATGTGAAAGAAGTTGATGGCTGAGCATTGTCTCCTTTTTGTTTCGTGCTGTTCAGAAAACAGAATTAGCCGGTGATGAATCTGCGAGTCCTGTAAGTGTATTCCACTCTCCAGGTAGTGGCCTGACAAATGACAGGGATTTGGTAGGAAATCACTTTAGCAAACGCTAAAGGGCACTCATCTCTGAGCCAGAGAGCAGCAGCTGCTTGGGCAATTTATTGCTGTGCTCCAATTCCTAATCGAGGCGCTTGTTTGCAATCGCTCTGCCTGGTAACCCTGGCATGGCTGGGGTAGTCTGCGAAGAGATATTTAAAAGCAATCTGCATTTTCCTCCTTGGAAATCTTCGGAGCCATTCTCACTGCTTGAGCTTCCAACAGGAGAGGCAGTAGCTTTTTTGGCTTCTGCTCGATCAGGATGACTGTCAGGGCGCTTAATGAGCTTTGTGCAGAGCATATGTGTGAGCACGAGCCTCGCTGCTGCTGGCTGGGCACGCTGCTCCACAGGCAGCCTGCATCTCCCCAGCCTGGGAGCATTTCGGTGCTTCCAGACACCCATTTGGAGTTAGGAGTACGTGGAGCTCATCCCTTTGAATGTCGCTCTGTGGCGAAGCCGGAGTGGAAGCAAATCCTAGCGTGAATCGCGAGGTGTGAGCAAACTGCCTCTTTTCACTGGCTGGGTGTCTAAGTTTGAAAGACAGGTGTCTGCTTAAGGAAGGCAGCAGCCTCCCTTGGAATGGAAAAATGCAACTCCCCTCCCTCCAAATTTTTATAATTTTGAAATTAAGGGGCTTTCAGGCAAAGATATGGGGTATAGGAATAACAGTTCTTTTACTGAAATATATATAAATATATATATAAAACAAAACAATAATACAAAGAGCACTGGTTCAAGCTGGCAGTCAGGGTACGACCTGGCACCTGCCAGGCAGGGTGGGGGTAGCAGCTCGGTTTGATGGCAGCTGCAGTTCTCCTTGAAGCAGTCCTGTTGAAGACGGTGATCCTGCAGAAAGATCTGGTCCTTCTCTGGAGGNTCAGCAGCTCATGAAAATGGTAAAGAATATTTTTTGGGGCCTATCTTACACTATAAACTATGACACTGGGGCTTTGTTTTCTCTGGAAAGAGAATTGTGCTCCAAACCTCTGCGAGGTGGTGGCTGGTGTGAGTGCACAGCAGCAGCCTGACGGGTGTGACACGTTGTGTCAGGGCTGCTGGGGATGGAGCCGAGCTCCTGGCTGGAGCTGCAGCCACTGCAGATCGAGCGAGGTGTAATTCACCAAGCTGCTTGTTAATTCCGTGAGGTGGTGAAATCTCCTGGGCATATAATTACTGCAAATGTTTACTTGGCTCTCTCACATAGCTTGACATTATAGTCCACAAGTTTGTACCTCACTGAAATTACGGCCCGGCTATAAAACACCGCTGTTAGGCAGCAAAATATTAAAGAAGTATGGATGAGACTAAAGGCGTTTTAAAAACGCTTTGTACGCCTCGGAATTACAAACATTCATCCCATCTCCTGCTGATTACACACTTTGTAATAGCTATTGTTTCCACGGCTGGGGTTTAATTTTCCTCAGCACGTTGGCAGCGCTGGTGATCTCAATAACAATCCTCCCAGCAAGGCTGCGAGGGCTGCGGGGAGGCCAGCGGGGAGCAGCCTGACTGACAGATATTTTAAGCCTTTTTGTGGTTCAGGATTAATGAAACGTTCCCAGGCAGACCTGTTGGAGTGGGGAATACGTGGGATCCTGGCTCTGTCACCTGCAGGGGAGCTGGGGTGGCTTTGGGGTCAGGTTGGTGTCGTTCCTCCCTGCGGGTTACGAGTCACGAGTTCTTCACACTGATATAGGTTTGGTCCATTTGCATATCAGCATAAATTCACCAATTAAAACTTTAGCTCTCTTCAATTTCTCCACCTCTTTCATGGTCCTAGTTTACACCTTTTGGGCCTAGGACAGCCCGAGTGTCCTTGAACAGCTCAGAGAGGCTTTGTTGTGTCTGTCTGGCCTAAGAGAGCAGCTCACGAGCTACAAGAAACTTCAGAGTTACACACTGGGCAGTACAGGGTTTGAAAAATATAGCAATTAAAACCTAAGGCATCAACGCCTCAGCCCATGACCTCTGCAGAGCCTGGGGCAAAGGTAGTGCCACATTTCCAGTGAAATTAAAGCCACCCTCTCACTGTTCGTGGCTAAATTGCTGCTCAGGGGCTTTTCAGTGACACAGGTCAGCCCCAGAGTGCAGGTATGTGTTTGAGCTGAGTATTTGGGGTGTAGGGGTCACCAGCAGGTGCTGGGTGAGGCTCTGGGATGTGTTCAGCAGCACCAATCCCATCTACACAGCAGTCACAGAATCACTGAGCTTGCAAAAGCCCTCCAGGATCACCCAGTCCAAGCTGTGCCCCATCCCCCCCCGTCCCCAGCCCAGAGCACCAAGTGCCACCTCCAGGCCTCCCTTGGACACCTCCAGGGATGGGCACTCCAAACCTCCCTGGGCAGCCCCTGCCAAGGTTTATCCACCACACTGCACCAGTCTGGGCGTTCTCTGGAGTCCTGGGTTGTCCCTTTGCATGGGGAGAAGTGGTGCTGCAGACAACATCCAGCTCCTGGGATGGTTCCTCCTCACCTGCAGATTCCTTTCAGCAGCCCTGGAGCTGATTTTGCAGCAAGTGAGAGCCACTCCCAGACGCTTGGGATGCCCAAACTTGTCCTGGATTATAGAAGCTTAAAGTATTAGTTGAAAACACTGATTTCTTTGAGTGTGAAAGTGGAATCCCCTGGGCCCAACAAGCTTTTGTGAGGCCATTTAAACATTAGCCAAGCTGAGAATGAAAACAACTTTCACTCTAATAAATCCAAAGTTGCAAACTTAGACATGCTGTTATTACAAAAGAAAAGCAGACAAAATTAGGAAACAGAAACTTTGCATGTACCTGGATTAGAAGCTGCCAAAGGCGTTACCTCCAAAGGAGGAATCTTGTTTGTCTTTGCTTCGGTGAGCACTCGGATTTTGGAGAGGTCTCTTGGGGGTGGAAGCCCACTGAGGATTTCACTCTTTTATTTTTTAATTTTCTGACTGCTCCATAATGTGAGAGGCATTTTAGAACAGCGCTCAGGCCTCCCTGATTCCCGCCCTGCTCTGAAGGATCTGTGTGTGTTGTCAGCTTGGATTTACCTGCCTGGTGCCCAGGAGAGGGCCGGTGACCTTGGTTTGTGGTGAGTGGATCTGCAGGAGGCAGAGGCACAGGGAGACTGCACTTTTCTGTTTCTTGGGAAGCACAGGGAGTTGCAGTTCCTTGGTGATGGTTATAAACGTGTAAATCATACTGATAAATCCCCCCATGGCAGGTTTTCCTGAGACAGGTAACAGGGAGTGGCCCCAGCCCTGCTTTTCTTCACCACTTGCTTCTGTTGCTGGAAAGGCAGGGAGGTGTTGTGGTGCATGAGTGGAATTTGACAGGTTTCCCATGGAAACAGAAGATCAGATTTTTATTTCTTCCTTGCCAGTGAAGCTGATGTCAGTCGGGAGCATCTGTGCTGTCCTCAGAGGATACACCCTGGTGTAGGTTGGAGTAAGTGCAGGCTGAATTCTCCCGTGCCCATGTGCTGAATTTGTATACCCTTAATGTATCTTATTTATATGTATTTTAAAAAATTGCCTGGTGATGTGATACTAATACTTCTTTTTGAAATAAATTCCCGCTGTGGCTCCAGCCTGGGGAGTTCAGGCAGGTTTGAAATACTCTCAAATGCAGATTTTGCTGCTTTGCTCTCTGATCCCCCCCAAGTGGCACTGCCATCGCAGGGTCCCCAGCTCCCTGCTCGGGGCTTTGAGACCCGGGCTCTCTTTCATTTCTTCCCCTGTGAGCTCCTGTTCCAGCCTCACGAATTCTCCCAAGTCCCTGTGCTGCCTGTCTCTGCACAGCACTGATCCCTGCTCAGCTGGGCTCCCAGGTGTGACAGAGCCATCCCTCCCTCTCCCAGGATCTGTTCTGTCAAATCTCCGTGGAGCAGCAGCTGCTGAGGCCCCGTGGAGCTGCACCAGCCTCGTTTGGTGCCTGCTCTGATTTCCTTCTGTGCTCCTCTTGCTGCCTCCTTTTTCCTGAAGCCTCCCTCTCTCCATCTCTGTTTCATATTCCAAATCCTTGCTCTCTGTGCTGCTTCACAGCACTTTACCCCTTCAGCCTCGTGGAATCGTGGAATGGTTTGGGTTGGAAGGGGCTTGAAAGCTCACCCGAGCCCTGCCATGGCAGGGACACCTCCCACTGTCCCAGGCTGCTCCCAGCCCCGTCCAGCCTGGCCTTGGGCACTGCCAGGGATCCAGGGGCAGCCACAGCTGCTCTGGGCACCCTGTGCCAGGGCCTCCCCACCCTCACAGGGAACTCCTCCCTTGCTGCTTCCTCATTTCTGCATGGAGGGAGACCCTGAGTGTCTGTACCAGCTATTGAAACAGCTTTGCTCAGAAAGCATGAAATTCTTTGTTTCCCTTTACCTTTTCTACCTCCAGTGTGGAACTGGCTCTGATTAAGAGTTGCCTTTGGGTGTTTTTCACACTAAGTTGGCTCTGCTGTTTCCAGTGTGGAAATAGGTGAGAATCTCAGTCACACCTGGACCAGGTAAAAATGGGTCAAGGCACATCTGCTTTGTGAAACACCAGCTGCAAAGCAGCTTTTCCCCAAGCGAGCCAAGCCTTTACTGGCATTATTCAACCCAGTTGCCTTTAATGCTGTTCCCAGGGTTACCTGCTGGGAGGAACAGAGGGAACAATTCTGTGCACACCAGTGGCAGAGTAAACCCAGTGCCTGCCTGGTCCTGGTTGGGAAATACCCTAAAGCATCCCAGAGGCATTGCTGGACCTGGCTGCTGACTGGGAAGAATTCTGAGAGCTACAAATGTGTAAGAAACCTGTTTGAAATCTGTATTTCTCAAGAATTCTCTCATTCACGTCATGATACTCACCTCCATGTCCTGCCTCTGTGTAAACCTGCTTAGTAAGGGTTGTGATATCATTTGCCTGATGTACTCCTCTGTTACTGGTGGGAGAGAAGGGGAAAAAAAACCCCAAAAACCCCTTTATGAAGTGCTCTGCCAATTTACCATGCCATAAAAGAGATATGCCATAGTTATTACTAAGGTCTAATTATGTAAATGACATAATTTAATAATCATTATTAAATCCCAGCAAGCTTTATTTCTTTTCCTTATTGTTGATGGCTGTCCTTGATAGGAGGACGTCACGATGCCTATCATAAAAATTAATTCTTGTGGGGATTTCACACCACTGCAGGGGCTGGGAGTGCAGGAGGCCTCGCGGGCGAAGGCGGAGGCTGATTCCTGTTATCTTTGCAAGAGCAAATGTTGTCCACAAGGAGAGCAGGGAGGGGAGAGAAAACTCTCACAGCAGCAAATATTTAATTAAAAAAGCTGCTTGGGCCAACTAGTTGTGGCAGCAGCTGCTTAAACAGAGATCTGTCCTCTAAATAACTTCAGCTAAATAAAGGGAGCGAAAGGAGAGTGGAGGGGAAAGCTCCGAGGGCTTGTGCTGGGATTACAGAAGTGGTTTCATTCCTGCATTTTGGTGTCTTCAGGAGCCATCAGCTCCTTCTCTGCCTGTCTGGAGAACCAGGATGCTTCAGGCTCTGGGAGTTTGACGAGAGAGGAGTGTCAAGAAAGCCAATACCTCACCTGTTGCCTGTATTTGAGGTGTACAAGGCCTCATAGAGAAGGCTTTCCTGACACGTTGAATAAAATAGAGTTTGGTAGGCGCAGAATTAGTTCTTCTCTAACTAAAGGAGAGGTAGGTGTGGGTCTCTGCTGCAGTTGTGCCCTCGTGCCAGGGAGCTGCCCCAGGGGGGAGCAGTTTTCTGCATTTAACAGCAGACTCCTGGTGAGTTCCCTCTGCACCTTCTCCATCTGCCACGCTGTGACCCGGACCTCCAGAGGTTCACGCCGTTCATTGAGGATGGAATGTAATTTATAGTAATGTAGTCCCATGTTTTAGGGAGCACCTCAGAGCATCCGTCAGGCTCCCAGCTCAGTTCCAGAATCAATGTTGTTTGACCCCCAGCTGGGTTGGGCAGGAGAGAGGAACGTGGGCGTCCACGCGTGGTCTGTGTCAGGAGCTGTTTGAAATGCTCAGACCCGTAAGGGGTAAATCCGTGAGTCTGCCCCGTGCTCTGGGGACATTCCAGGCTCAGGGCTGCGGGGAAGCGTGAAGGAGCAGAAGTTCAGTCAGAGGTATCTGAGAGACAAGCGTGTGGAAGGCGCTGTGCATTTTTTGTGCCTAACTGCCTCCTCTCTGTGCTATTTTTAGGTGGTTTAAGCCATTTTCTGGTTAGTCTTTATAAGGAACATCATGAGTCATGTGAGATAATGATTAGAGGGCAATAACATTTATCCAGGATGTGACACAGTTGAGATATAAACAATAAGACCAACAGCACTTTTTTTTTAAGAGAAAGGCAGAACCGTGTCTGTGGTGCTGTAGAAGCTCGGGATGAAGTCTGTAATGCAGTTTTCATGCACGTGGCATGGAGAGCTCTTCTCCCACTGTGCATGTCATTGATTAGAGCAACACTTCTGCAGGTGGGCTGGGGAGCAAAAGCCACTCTTGTTCCGAAGAACTTGGTGTTACAGACAGAATGGGCGAGGAAATCCTGGTTCTGCCTGTTTGGCATTCAGCATGAAGCTTCCCTTGTAGTTTCACATAACTTCAGCAGATTTTAATTGTTCAGGCAGAACTTTCCGCTCCTGATATTTGCTTGCTGCACTTCCAATCTGATTTTATTTACTTTAATTTCCAGCAAGGTGGAGTTGAGTTTTTTTCCAAAACTGAGGGAAGATAATGGTGGGTTTGTGCTCAGTGTTCATAAAGTCACATCATGGGGAACTAGGAGGAGCTCCAGCTTTTGAAACAAAGATTTCATATTCACTGGTGGGGTTTAGGTGAGTGGATTTTGCTGTTGCCATGGAAAGCAAAAAGCAAAAGTAAAGGAAAAGCAGGGACCTAAATTGCCCTGGTGTAGTTAGTGGGCATGTCCTCCGGGTTGTTTCTAAACCTTCTTGTCTGGCCTTGGGAGGTACTTTACCAACCCCTCACGAGCTGAGGGAATCGATTTAGTTTTGCCCAATTCCCCTCAAAACATTTTTCCCCCGGTGCTGGGTAAACAGGTGAGCAATCCCATTTCCCCAAGGCTTTCAGGCTGTTGGAACAGTGTGCTTCACTGCCTGCCTTGCTTCCTCACTGTTCTCTGCTCAGCCGCCTGGCTGGGGTCAAATTGTACCTCTGAAGATCAACTGTGCCTTAAAATACACCCTGGAATTGTGCTCTGCCTGGTGGAACATCTCCTGTGATCACCTGGAGGTGCTGCAGTCCCCGGCAGCTGCTGCTCTGCATCCTGCCACTGCTGGAAGGGGTGATGGATGTGGGTCCCGAGGAGAGAGAAACAGAATTACAGAGTCTCTTTTCCCTTTCTTTCACAGCTACAGTAGATATATTCAATATATTGTCAGCCAGCTGTCATCAGTGTGGTTGATGGATGTTTTGATTTGGTGCCTTGGAAAAAAAAAAGGCATTAATGGAGAAAAGCAACTGTTGCTGCTAGGAAATCATTGGGGTTTGGAGTGTTTTGAGTGATGCTTTTCCCTTACAATGGTAAAACTACCGGAGCAAGTGCAGAAAATTGCTGCTGTGCTCAGAAATAATCCTCACCTTATCAACAGCTTGATTTCCCTGAAAGCTTTGCCAAAAAATGCTTTCATTAACAGGAGCCACAGGAACAAAATGATGACCAGGTAAATTGCAGCATTATGCTGCTTAGAAGAATGTCTCAGGCACTCCTGGTATGATTCTGAGCTCTTTCCTCCCTGGAGATCCTGACAAAGACTTGTCCCATCTTCCTCGTGAGTCTCTGCTGGGATTGTAGCAGCTCCTAAGAAATGCAGGTGAAACAGGAGTGTCTCCCGGGGTGGGCTGGGCTGCTGAATGTGTGCTTTTATTTCGGCTTCTTGGGGGTTTCATGGAGCTGTGAAATTCTTCATGGAAACAGGAAATTGTTGTAGATCCCAGGTGAAGACAAGGAAAGTAGGAAATGCAGAATCAGGATGAATTATCCCTGCATCTCTAATGCCATCCTCTTTGCTCAGGTACTCGGATTCCTAATGCACAAACTGGGCCACATCCTGCAATTGTTGCCCTAAATCAGTTCCCCTGGTGGTACTTCCTTGGCAGACTGTAAGTCCCACTCCTCCAGTAGAATCAGACCAAGATTCCCAAGCTGAGAGATGGTGCTCCCTGTCCAGACAGGCACATCAGGATCTCAGAGTGATGTGGATGGTGTTTAACGTGTGCCCTTAGACACTTCCATGCAGGATCTGTGTGAAATCACCACATTTCACTGGATTTTTATTTTTTTCTAAGTAATCCCTTGTATCTCTGGCAACGTAGAAAATGCTGGAAGCTTAATGGCCTTGACTTATTGGGAAAAGCAAGCGTGGGGAGACCCTCCACGAAGCTGAAAGAGCTAATCTCTGTTCTTGCACAGGAGAAGGAGAATCAGAGGCAGGCAGCGAGTACAGAGCCTGCTTGCTGTGAAACTCTCCGTGGTCACGAGCCACTGGCTGCAATTTAAATTAGGAACACGCAGTGTCCCAGTGACTTTCATTGTGCTGAGATACAGGGATAACACTGAGAGAGGAGATTTGGGGCAGTTCTGGGGTTAATTTTTTCTTGGGGTTTAAGATTTTGTGTGTGAAGCCCGCCAGGATCTTTTGCTCGGGGTCTTGAGAATTCACTGAGCATCTCCCGAGTCCCTGAGGCAGAGAAGCTGTGTGAGTGTGCATTTTGCATAGCACAGGTGAAGCAGGCAGCTCAGATTTGGGGTTTTTGATATCTGACAGTGTTGCCAGTGTTGTGCATCGTGAGTGAGCTCACCTGCCTGTGATGCAGCAGGAAGAGATGATCCTTAATGGATCGAGTGGGAATAATACATGTTTTCTGCTGTTTAAAGAGGCAATTCATTTGCAGTTAAATCCCCTTTCCCCCTCTGTTGGTGTTGTCACCTCGTTACCAGCACAGGGAGCTCTCCAGCAAACACAAACCCACTCTGGGAGAATCCCCAGCACCGAGTGGAGCCCTCAGTGCCCTGCCGTGGTTTCTGCCATGGTCGGACGATTTCCCTGGCACTGGGGTGGTTCCTGTGGCTGGAACGGAGCCCATCAGGGGCTGGGTGTGCAAATTTCCCCTGTCCTTTAGTACCTGAGAGAGGGCAGGGTTCCTCCCGTGGCAGAATCCCGAGGAGCCCTTGGCTGTGCCTTCGGAGCGTGTTTTGTGCTGTTCTCCCCGAGCTTTCTGCTGACTGAACAACCTCATCAGCCCGAGGCCTGCCAGGGCTCTGCCTGGCACATCCCTGCCCACATTTCCCGGCCAGCAGAGCTCTCCTGGCTTGGTGTGTGCCAAGGATGTGCTCCAGGCAGGGGCTGGAGTGGCTCAGACTGGCTGTGGCATGTGCCAGCTTCCAGGAGAGCCTTTCAAGGTGAGGCAGGGCTGCTTCAAAGAGGTGCTGCTTGGCTGTAACTCGTGTTTGTTTGTATTAACAGGAGAAAGCTCACGATTTTTGTTGTTAGGTGTTTTGAAAGAGGCAGAGCGAGTGTACAAAAGAGGCAGGCACCTTTGCAAATTCACATTGAAATTTCGGAGGGTTTGCATGGCCTCTGTTGGCAGAGGCTGTCATTGGCAGTCTCATCTGAGCAGAAACTGCAACCTGCTCCTTCCCTTTGTGCCTGGCTGCCACAGCCTCAGCCCTCCTCACCCACCCCACCTGCTGCTGTGCTCTGCTTTCTGCTTCATGCTTGACCTGTGGGATGAAATGCTCATGGCTGTTGAAAATTTCAATTAATACAAAACTCGTTTCAGCCAGAAATGTGCTGAACTCATTTAGGAGATTCAGCATCTCGGGGAAACGCGGAATGGCAGAAGCCTCAGACAACAATTGAATTTTTAACAGGCTGTGCTTTCAGGTGTGTCTGCAGAGCTCAGATCTGGGCTGGTTTGTGGCCAGCGAGGAGGATGATGGTCACTGTGTGTTTGTAGGTCAGGACATTCCTCTGCTGCAGCCTTATCTCCTCGTGCTGGAATAATTTCTGTGTTTTCATTGCTTAACAAGAAATGAAAGATGCGTGGCCAAACCTTCAGGTGAAGGGGATAAACCAGACACACGTGGGGGGATTAGGCTGCTCTTACATCTGTAAATGTGCATATGTAAAGCCAGAACCTTATTTTATGGTGACTTGTACAGGAATTATGCAAAGTACACTTAACAGTGCAATGAAGGAATACAGTCTGAAATTTCAGCACGGTATTTTAAATTCCACTCTAAATACCTTAGAAACTTACTAATTAAACACTTGTGGATTTCTCAGAAGCCTGCAAAACATCTCCACGAGCAATTTGTGCTGCAGGAGGTGGTACGTACACCTCAAGTACGCCACATTAAATCCAGATTTTCCCCTGAAAGAGAGCCTGGTGCCACAGTGGAACTGGAAGAAGGCCTAAAGAAGGTGAATGTAAAGATATGGATTAGTTCCCGCTCAAGAAAAATCCAGTTTGTGTCTAGAGAGCTCAACTTGTCTGTCACAAGAGCTGCTGTAGTGCTCAGTGCTCCCAGTGCTCAGAGCTGCTGCCCAGTTAACCCAGTCCAAAGCTGAACTGGGGAAGGAGCAGCTTTATGTGCAGTGAGGATGGGCAGGGAAGCAATTAAGTAAAATAAAAAGGTCCTTAAATTCATGGAGGAGAGGCCTGCTGGTATTAAAGAGCAGAGGTTTGGTCAGATCTGGCTCAGAAAGGCCCCAGGCAGCTGCAGGAGGAGGGAGGATTTCTGTTCTGCCTCTGAGCCAGAGCCACTGTGGGGTCACCTGGTGTCCCATTTCTCTGCTGGTCCCCTCCCCAGATCAATGCAGGTGTTGGTGCTTGCTTGTTGTCCTGTTTTTTGCTAAAGCCTTCTGTTGTAACCTTGGAGTCAGAAAACTTTCACACACTTTCATGTAAATAATGGCCAGTGTTTACTTAACTGTCTTTTCTGTTTTTCATTCCTTTTGGTGTAAGGAGGAGTTTGAGGAGCATCCTTTTTCTCCAGTGGGATTGAGGAGGAAGTGCCATGTCCTCCAATCCCCTGTGGAATTGAGAACCCTATAAAGTACGAGAAATGTAAATAAAGTCTCTCTTTTCCTCTTTCTGCTCAACCTAGCAGGTGTCAGGGTCTCTTTTCTTGTGTCCTCTAGTGACATTTGCTCGCACATTTAGGAACATCCACAGAGGGGGAGTTTGGCCGCAGGGCACAGAGGTTTGTGTGTGCTGCTGCTGGAGGAGTGCCCGCGGGGGTGGTTACCTGCCTTTACTGGGGAGTGCCGTGTCAGGGGTGTTAGCTCTGAAATTTCACGAGGTGTCCTCAGCGATGGACTGTCCACATTTCACATTTACTCCTTTGGTCATGAACAGGCTGAGCCAGGTGTTGATTTCCACCCGGGATTCCCTTGGGGGACTTTATTGCTCATGGGCGCTCTGAGGTTCCAGCAGGACAGGTCTGATGGGGCTGGCAAACCTGGGCTCCTGAGCAGCTTTGCAGGTTACAAACCACATTTCTTTGGTTTTCCATCCTTGTGTGTGTGTGAAAGCCGTGCAGAGCTTTTAGAAATGTGGTCCTTGTGCTTTGGGAGTGCAGTGCTTCAGTTGCCAGATAGACAAACCAAATTAAATTGGCTCTCCCAGGTGCTGGGCTGTTATGTGGGCAGAGAGGTGACCAGGAGAAATCATTTATTGCTGGCTTGGAAACCATTTTAGAGCAAAGGGTGTGATCTGGTGAGACTTGAGGAGATTGCACTGTAGGATTTTGTTGGGAAGAGCTGGGAGCAGACAAGGGAATATTTGTGAAAATGGTTTGCTGGTGCAGGCTGCCTTTTTCCAGGGTCACACCCTTGGATTCCAAAATGCTTGACACCTCTTGCTTCCCCTCAGCTCAGGGCAGATCTCCAGCAGAAACAGCAGGAACTGAGTTTCCACATGATCAGCGCAGGCATCAAACTGAGCCTTCGGTCCCAGCCTGGGGACAGCACCACCTGCCACCCTGCCCAGCCCACGGCTGACCTGCTCTCCCAGAAAACCAGCACCTGGCAAGCTGGGCTCCCAAGTTCCTTGCTTATTCCTTAGTTCCTTAACACTTTGGCCCAGGGAAATTAGTTCTGTTCCACTCTTTATTGAATTGAATGTTTTACTGCTGCATTGTGCTACAGCCTTGTGTACATATTTCTTTTTTAATTATATTCGTTCCATTTGTAGAGTGGTTTTGTGGTTTGGAAACTGAAAGGCTGGTGGATTACAAAATTGGGGAGGCGCAATGGTTGCAGTCCTATTTGAAACACATAAATTTGGGGAAATAATGCTGAAGTTGTGTAGCTACACTGAAAACTTTTCCTTCAGTTGTGTCTGATAATGTTTATGAAGTCCTTGGCAAGATAAATAATACATGGACTTTTCTCACTAAACCTCCTGAGAGTGGAATTGCATCCAAAATAAAATATCTGTGCCTGTTGTGTGCTGCAGCGTATTTGGAAATACTTTGCCTCGGAAGGAAGAGCAGCTTTCTGATTTGGGTGATTATTTAATCACCTCCAGCATATGCATCATGGGCTGCTTTTTTAAGAGCTGACAGCATCCCGAAATAGGTGATGGGGAAGAGTCAAGTGAAGGTTATCCTCTCCCGGGTGCTGACACTGGGATGTCAAAAAGCTTTTGGGGGAAAAGCTGTGGGTAACAGTGACACCTGAACTAAAATGACGTCCTTATGAATATTCCCCCTCTTTTCCAAACTCTGCACCTGAGGGGTTTTTTGGGGGAAAAAAGAGATGTAGAGCTGCACAAAAGCTGCTGCTGGAGCAGTACATTTATAGCAGAAATGCAGCAGGAATCACCACCTTTCCCAGCTAATTAGTGAAGCAGGGAGCTCCCCGTGGTGTGGAAAAGCTGGGAGGTGATTGATTCATTCTGGGAGCTCCCCGGGGCTCTGCCTGGACGCCAGGGCTCTCATCCCCCTTCTGGGAGCTGCTTCAGAGCACATTTCCTTACCTGGTGAGTTTTCCAGGCCCTGCTTGCTGGAAGCTTGGCAGTGCTCTGGAGCACTGAACTCATCTTCTCCTGCCTTAATGACTCAATGTGCTATCACTAAACAACCAAACTTTTCCTTTTCCTACCAAAAAGCAACTTTTCTCCAGAGTTTCTTCCTGTTGTTCCATAACTGGGGCCACACAGTGGGCTGTACTTCCTAATTACAAATATTTACCAGTCTTGTAACATCCAAATTAAACCTGGTTCCAGCTAATGAAAAGCTCAGCCCAGGGATGCTCCAATGTGGGGATCCATCACTTTGCTGAAGGTTTGTGCTGTACAGGGCTTAAACAAGGACCAAACCTCCGAGTATTTGAAGAGGGAACCAAAGAGCTGAGGTTGATGCCATATTTAGTAGTGCATTATAATTTCTCTTGGAAGCGGTAGACCAGTAATCTGGGAATTTTGGCTGTCATCCTGCTGCTGTTTACGAGCAATTTTAATGCAGTAATTACATGTAGGGAAAATTGTTCAGTAGGTTGATGAGATAAATGGAAATTCAATCTTTTTTTTCTTGTTTGGTTGTCTAATATTTTTATTACATCCCTCTGGAAGCAAGGGGATGTAATAAAAGAATCTGGAACTCCACTGCTCCTTGGAAATACTGATAGTTTGAAAGATTTGCTCAGTGTAAGTTAAAGGCAGCTCATTAAACAAACAAATGAGCTGTCCTCGGAGCAATCAGTATTTACTATTAACCGAACAGCACAGTAAATAATGAATTGCAGGTAAGGAACTACAGATAAGTATTTGCAGTGAATTCAAATTACTTGACTTAAGCCTGAGGCAGAGAAAAGCAAATAGACAGACAGAAATAGAGGGAGGAGGGGGAAAGAAGGGAGAGGAGGGGTTGCAAGTGTAACATTTGTTGGAGCAATCCGTGTTGGTTTGCTGTGCAGAAGAAAGGGTTCCCTGGGCAATCTGGTGTCCTCCTGCCTGGTGCAAGTGGTGCTGCAGTGAGTCCTTGTGAGAACAAAGGAGGATGTGGAATTCCTGGGGAAAGGAGAAGAGAAGGCTTGGGGGAGACCTTCTCGCATCTTCACAGTGCTTGAAGTGGGGTTGCAAGAAGGCTGGAGAGGGACTTTGGACAAGGACGTGGAGTGACAGGACACAGGGAATGGCTTCCCACTGCCACAGGGCAGGGACAGATGGGATATTGGGCAGGAATTCTTCCCTGTGAGGGTGGGAGGCCCTGGCACAGGGTGCCCAGAGCAGCTGTGGCTGCCCCTGGATCCCTGGCAGTGCCCAAGGCCAGGCTGGACGGGGCTGGGAGCAGCCTGGGACAGTGGGAGGTGTCCCTGCCATGGCAGGGGTGGGAGAAGATGATTTTTAAGGTCCCTTCTAACCCAAACCATCCTGTAATTCCATGACAAGCAGGGCTCTAGGCCTGACCCAGCTCAGAGAGCAGGGCCCGTGTTTCTCCCAAGGTCAGGATTTTGCAAGTGGATCCCTGGCTCTGTCCTACCCAAGGACAGAGCTGTACTTTGGCACCAGCAAGACCCAAACCTGCCCACGGCTGCCAAGTGCCTGCACAGCTCCCTCAGTCACTTCTCCAAATTACTCAGGCAGCGAAGTTGTTCATTTGCTAGGAGCTGGCACACGCTGAGAAGTTTGGGTTTGGAGTCCAGTCATCGCGGCAGTGAAAGATTGTGCTGCCTGAAGTTTGGGTGCGTGGCTGGGTGTGAAGCCAGGGTGGATGGGCTGCCTGGGGCATGGCTGATATTGCTCATTCAGGAAGGGGCTCGGGGTGTTTCGGGTGCTGGAGGTGAGAGGGGAGCTCGGGGGTTTGATCAGGATCTCTGCAGTTTCACCTGAGGCCTGGTGGGACGGCCGAAGGCCTGACAGGCGTCCTA
Organism: Platysteira castanea; assembly: GCA_013397175.1. Taxonomy (NCBI): domain Eukaryota; kingdom Metazoa; phylum Chordata; class Aves; order Passeriformes; genus Platysteira; species Platysteira castanea. The sequence goes on from VYXC01002903.1 coordinate 43,417, forward strand.
AACACCTAAAGCTTGGCAGCCCTGCCTAAATGTCACCTTAAAAAGGTGAAGAGCTTGGCCCAGGTCTCGGCAGGGAGGATGTGCCTCACCTGGCTCTCGCTGAGCCCCAGCACTGCCCAGGACAGGGCACAGAGCAGGGACCAGCGAGTGGGGCACTCGGGGAGGTGTGTGCCAAGGGCTGGCATTCCAAAATTGCTGTCACAGCCTGGGTACTGCTGCTCCTGCTCCATCAGGGAATACACAGGCACAGGGACAGGAGCCTTGAATTGCTGGGAGGTTGTCACGAGGTAAATACCTCCACAAAGAGCCTCTTGCTTGATTCACATCAGCCCAGGACTGCACCTCGTGGAAACCCCTCAGAGTGAACCCGCCGAGGTCCAGCACAGCTGCAGGGAGGCTTCCGAGTGGAATTCTCTGCTGGATGTGCCCAAGTCCAGCACTCCTGGTCCCCCTGTGCTGGCTGCTTCCAAATGCTGGTGCTGTCAGCCCCCAGCATTAGTATTCCAGCCAGGGAACAGGAGTGAGGTGCTAGACAGGCCGACTAATTACAGCAGCCTGCAGAGGCAAGTCGGGCTGTACCACATGATGAAGGATATCCTGCTTGCTTGGAATGTTGCTGCTTTGCTCTGGCACTTCATTAAAAAAAAAAAAAAAAGAAGAAGAAAAAAATAAGGTGTGAGCTAATTGGTTTGGTTAAGGGATCGAGCTGTGCTCTTGTTTTTTTCTTGAATTTAATCTGAATTAGCACAGTGCTGTCTAACACTCACATAAAAGGAAACTTCCCACGACCTTAGCAAGCTGCACACCTCCTCTAATCCCAGCTCCCCTGCCTCTGGCTGGCAGCCTGACCTGCCTGCTGCTGTCCCCAGAGCTGTCAGCAGACGGGGGAGAGGAGGCTCTCGCTGCCACCAGCAAGCCATCTGCAGGCAGCAAGGCTGGTCAGGTTTTATGAGCCTGAATTGCCATTGTGCATCCAGAGGGTTTTCTGTCAGAGCATCTGTTTTACTGTCAGTGACACAGATCTGGAGCTGAGCGAGTGCCAGGAGCAGGTGAGAAGGGGGAGAGCCCCATCCTGCAGTGACAGCAGCCATCAGGTGGCTGCTGGCTGGGGCTGCTGCAGGTCCTGTGTGTCCCCTGTGCTGTCACACAGCCCCGGCTTTGGCAGGCTGGGCTTTGGAAAGCTCCACTGCTCACAAGTCAGAGCCAGGAGAGCTCAAACTGGGGTAACGTAGACTGCTGCAAACAGAACTACTGGTGTTGCCTGATTCTGGCTGCTTTACACCCAGCACAGCCTGGGGGTGCCAGCTGAGCCTGTCCCCTGTCCCTGTCCCCTCCAGTGCCCTTCTGCAGAGCGAGGCACTAAGCAGATTAGTCAGCTTCTTCCATCAGCAAATACTCCGGGCCTAAGATACTTAAAAGACATCTGGTTTTTAGCCTCATTTCTAAACAAATGAGGCTTATGTGATTACAGTGTCTGTCGCTTGCCCCTCGTTGGCCAATTTCAATCTTCGCCCGGGGATTTTGGTCTCACAGATGTGAACTTCCAGGAAGTTTTCGTGGGCTGGTGACCGTAAGAACAGAAATCATGCTGGAGGGAGGGCCACAGCACAAGCTGTGCTCATCCTGGGGTTGGTGTGAGAGGGAATGTGCTGGGGGAAAGGGAAATCTCTGTTTGCAGGGTGTGTCTGGGAAGACACAATAAAGAGGCTCTCACACCTGCCAGGTTCAGCAGAAAGGAGGGAATGACCTTTATTATTGACATCTCTCACATTTTTATACATGTCCCAACTCCACAAGGGATTGGAGAGCATGTTATTTCCTTCTCAATTCCACTGGAGAAGAAAGATGCTCATTAAAGTTCTCTTATCACAAAAGGAATGAAAAACAGAAAATACCGTTAAGTAAACATTGGCTATTGTTTACATGAAACTGTGTGAAAGAATCTGACTGCAAGGTTAAAAACAGAAGGCTTTAGCAAAAACCAGGGCAACAGCAGGGAAAAGCCACCGTGAGGAGATCACCCCAGAGGCTGGAGGGTGTGGGCTGTGTGGCTGAGCTCTGCCCCTGCCCCAGCTGTGCTGGGCGAGGACGAGCACCCACAGTGCCACCTCCTGCTGTCCCCCCTGCCAGCTGCTCCCGGCGATCCCGGGATTGCTTTTCTGATCTCCGGATTAACGGGGCGGGATGTGCAAAGATACAGGGGCTGTGTGTGAGCCAGGCTTAGCCTGGCAGGGCAGCACTGCCCTGGGGCAGAGCTCGCTGGGCTGTGTTGGGCTGGGCTGCCCCATTGCTCCTTGGCTCCTGCAGGGTGGCCTTGTCTTCAGAATTCTCTGGCGAGGTTATCTTGACAGCTGAGGTCTAAATTCTCCTGAGCCTGATGTCGCTCAGCACTGTTAGAGGGTGCACAGGTGAGCACAGCTCGTGCTGGTTCATCATTCTCTGAGGGACCGGGGGTGAAGGTGGCGACCGGAATCCTCTGTACACCCGCTTTTGTGGAATCACAGAATCCCAGAGTGGTTTGGGTGGGAAGGGGCCTTAAAAATCGTCGTCTTCCACCCCTGCCATGGGCAGGGACACCTCCCACTGTTCCAGGCTGCTCCCAGCCCCAGTGTCCAGCCTGGCCTTGGGCACTGCCAGGGATCCAGGGGCAGCCACAGCTGCTCTGGGCACCCTGTGCCAGGGCCTGCCCACCCTCACAGGGAACAATTTCTTCTTAATATCTACTCTAAATCAGAATTCTCTCCTTTACGTCTCTGTGAATGGCACTTAAATGCTCATTAGAGCTGGATATTTCTCCTTTTTGCAGCTACACAACATTTTTGCCTTGTAATTCAGAACCCAAGGATGTCTAATGGAATGTGTAAAACCAGAGTAGTTCTGGGACTGTGGGGAAAAGCAAAGGTTTCATGTTCTGGTTCTTGGTAATGAACTAAATGAGGTTGTGTCCTTCTTTGAGCATAAATGAAAGATAAAAGACAGATGAGTTTTATGAACAAGGTCATTAGTGTACCAAATTTCTCTCATTAGATCTGTTACATTACTTTCCAACTTACACAACTCTCATTAGAAAAATTTATGAACTGGAATGATTACAAATCCACCGCACTCTAAACCATCCCGACTTTTAATTGCCAAACAACAACAAAAATAATTATACTTGTGTGCTATAATAGAGCTGTACTCTTGTGCATGTGTTTTTTTGTTAGAAATTTAATAGGGGTTGTTCTTGAAGCCAGGGGATGGGGTGGGGAGGAAATTGGACCATTCAGTGCAATTTAGCCACAAACCTGAAGCACTGCTTTAATTTTACAACCTTGCCAGACCCAGGTTGGTGTTGCAGGCTGATGTTGCTGTTTGTTCTCCTCACCAGACTCGCACTTTCACATCCCTGCGCCTGATTTGAAGCGACAGTGAGCGGAAGCATAAGGTACCTCTCATTCTGTTTGGACTCCTTGTTTACAGAAGAGTGATGGAGATGCTATTAAGCACAAAAGGCATCACCATATGCCTGTTTTTCTTTGTATTGAGTTTGGCAGCAGCTATTGAAATACCATTATCAGGTGAGTTGTAGCTATTTGCTGTGCGCTTTGCTGTTTTGTTTGGTGTTCCTTTGCAGCTCTCCCTGCAGGAAAAATATTAAATGCTCCTCTCCAGTTGTGTTCCATTTGGAATTTAATCTTGCCACAATGTGGCCTTTGGGAAATTCGGGGCTGATAAAGAACTAAGCTGTCCTGTTTGGGCCTGCTTAAATGGAGCAGTAAAGTTGTCTAACAGCGTCTCTCTGGTGTTTGCCATCCAACACAACGCCTAGCTCCGAGGCTTTGGGTTTGGCCTTCACTTAAATTCCTCATTTTGGCTCTGAATCCCCCTGAAGCTCGGTTGATGTGCATTCATCCCTCCTTACTCGTCATGCAACCTGCCATTCCAGCCTGGGGAAGGAGCAGGTGGATGTCTCAGGGCAAATGTTGGTCCCCAGAGAAGGATTTCACGCTCCATGTGCCGCCCCAGGGAGCAGCTCCTCCATCCCTCGCCGGCTGGGATGAATTCAAACTGCTTGTTTTACACGGATCATGAGCTTCCAGGACACATGTAACATACGGGATGAGGCTCACAGGGAGCAATCCAAGGAAAGCCAGGGGACCCCTCTGCCTGGAGTGCAGCCCAGACCTCCCGAACTTTGCATTTTTCAGGCATAAATGGACCAGGAGGATTGGAAACTACAGTTTGCTTTGTTGTTTTGGTGGCAAAAAAACCCCAAAAAAGCAAAACTCAACAATATTGGAGTTTATGAATTATGGTGAGGAAAAATAAAGAAGTAAACCTAAGGAATAAGAAATCTAGGCTCTTTTCAGGGTCTCAGAGTAGGACACGGGCCAGTTTCAGGGCATCCTGTGGATCTGCCATGAGCTCTTAGCACTCTGGAGCCTGCCAATAGCCCTGGCTGCAAAGAGGAAGCCAACCAAGCAGGTTTAGAGGATATTTTTGTAAAACTATCCAAATTTGCATTGGAAAGTAGAGGGGTTTTGGTTTGTTTTTTTTTCAGGGAGGTGCTGCAGTGGCTCCTTGTGTTTCAATAAAGCCAAAGTGGAGCTGTGGTGTAAAGTGCAGGACAAGCTCTCTGGGCATCCCCTGCTTTTATGAACCTACCCCAGGGAACCACCTCACCCTTAATTAGCCACAGTGAAGCATTTTATATTTTAATAAAAACCAGTTATTTCTCATCAGTGAAGCTGGTGGGCTTGGAAGTGTTCAGCTTTGAGACCCCATGATACGACAAGATGCCGCGTTTCCCTCCAGCTTTGAGCTCCCTGGACTTAAAGCAGCCCCCAAAGAGCCTGTTAATTCTCCTCCTGGCTGCTTGTAACAATGGGATGATCCTATTATCCCCAGCCCCACTGCAGGGAACATTCCCTTCCTCTGTTACACGGGTTTTTGCAACACTTTTAATTCCCTCTGAAAGAAGGGAGAGAGCTGTGCGTGGCCGCGCAGCTGCAGCCCGGGGTGGGTGTAAAACCAGCCATGGGTGTGAAACCAGCCGTGCAGCCCATGGCTTTTCCTGGTGGTTTTATCCAGGATGGAGGCAGCAGTTTGCTTCTCCGTGTGTGTGCATCTGTGTCTGGCTGAAATCCAGTTCCTGACTTCACCTGTGAATGCATTTGCGGGTCTGCAGCGCCGTGCTTTGGCTTTGGCTTTGGCTCTGGTGTGGTGCCAGCTGCCCTCTTCTCTGGGTGGGTTTGGAGGGGACTGAGGGTGGGCACTGCCCCTCTGCCAGGCCTTTCTTTGGCCACCGAGGCAGTGGCAGTGATCATTTTGGGGGGCAGGCAGTATTACCCATGCCCAGGGGGTGGTGCTCACCCAAGGCAAGCCTCACTCTGTGCTGGAGTAAGGCAATCCTGCCGTTGTCCCTCTCCACTCTGGGGTAGCTCAGTTTGGCTGGAATGGCTTTTTAACCCGATTCCTCCTTGTGTTCAGTTTCCCAGCTCCCAACAATCACGGAGCAGTCCCACACCCAGGTTGCCTACCCCTTTGATGAGGACTTCACCATTAAATGTGAAGCCAGAGGAAACCCCCAGCCCACGTGAGTACTGCTTGGAGAAGCAAACAGAGGCCGAGTTTGCTTTTAACCTTTGCCAAACATTGCTGTGGCTGTCGGGAGCTGCTGCACAATAACCTGCTCATCATCCTCGGAGGGATGAAGGTTTGGCTTTCCATTGAGGCCATTCAGCTTTTGTTGCTCCATCACTTCCACTCACCCTGTGAATAGGTATCAACATGGTTTTCCTTGCTGGGGGATGTTTCATTTCTGTGGCACGTGCCAAATTCACCGCCTGATTTAAAAAAAACCTTGTCTGGGTTGCGCTGCAAGAGATAGGCTGGGTCACGGTAATCAAAGGGCCCAGCTGTTCCTCTGCCTCTTCCACAGCCACCCGAAAAATCCCCAACACATTCAACTGGGCATTCAAACTCCACATTTGCATTTTATCAGATGCCTTGTCCGTACCTGACATCAGCAGGGCCGTGGTGATGGTGCAGATAGACACATCAGGAGTTATTCAAATCAACAGCCAAAGATAAGCTCTGTGCATTTTACACCAGTGTGGAAAAGAGAAAGGTTTCTAATGAAAACATGATTAACAAGAGTGTGATAATAACATAGTAAAAGCTCCTCCTGAGGCTTTCACCACTGAATGGTGTTTGGGCTAAATTAATAGCTGGTTTGCATGTCATTTTTTCTCTTTAATCCTTCCCTTCTCCTTTCTCTGCAACACAATTTAAACTTTAAAAGGGCATTCTTTTATTTATATCGAGATGATTTGGTAGTTTTTAATTGAGCTCTGAATGGGGATTTGTGGCATGATAACAAATTCCTTTTGTTCTGCTGTTTGTCAGTGCATCAGTGAAAAGTTTCCTGGTGTATTTAAATGATGTGATAGTGCCTGTTAGGTGAGGGGATCCCATGTGCCTTCCATCCTAGAGCAAGGATCCTGTATTCCCTCCATCCTGGAGCAAGGCAGTTTTGCCAAGACCAGTGAAGTGCCAAAACAACAGTTTTGTTGACATTCATTTATTCTCTTAAAAAAATTCTCTTAAAAAAAAAGAACAAAAAAAAAAAGTACATCTTCCACCTAATTGATGTCACACTGTAATTTTCACCTGTCTGATTTTAAATCAGTTTAGCCAAATTTCAATCCCTCAGAGTGATGCTTTGAGTGGCTGCCTAGAAACAGAGGCCAGACAGGAGTAAGGGAATAAAGGCAGGGATTTATTTGAAGGCCTTCAAGGTACCACCCTGGGGAGCCAGAGGCTGCTTCCAAAATGGACCCCGAGATGGACGAGGAGTCACGAGTTCTTCACACTTTTATAGGTTTGGTCCATGTGCATATCAGCATAAATTCACCAATTGAAACTTTAGCTCTCTTCAATTTCTCCACCTCTCTAGAGGCCCTGGTTTACACCTTTAGGCCTAGGACAGTCTGAGTGTCCTTGAACAGCAAGCTCAGAGAGGCTTTGTTGTGTTTATCTTGCCTAAGAGAGCAGCTCACGAGCTACAAGAGACTTCAGAGTTACACACTGGGCAGTACAGAAATATAAAAGTTAAAACCTAAGGCATCAAGAGAACTGCAGGCCCAGGAGCTGTGACAAATCCTTCAGCATTCATCAAAGTCACCCCCCAGCAGCATCAAAGCTACAAACGGTTCTATGCCAAGGAGAAACTCCGTGGAATCATCTCAGTTTCTTCTGGCTCAGCCGTGGTGGAGGGTGGGGAAAGCTCTTGTGGGTCTTTGCCATTCCAAAGCAGCAATTCCACTCCAGCCACAGCCTTTGCAAACCCCCAGCTCCTGTCAGTGTGTGGCCCTGGCTTTCCCAGATCTGTTTGTCGCTGTCCTTGCCCTGAGCTCTGTGCTCGTGGCTCATGTCACAGCCAGCTGTCCAAAAGCAAAGTGTGTGGAAGGAGAGATGTGCCCGAGAGCCAGCACGAGGCAGAGGAGCACAGAGCTCATTCTGCCATTCAGCTCTCTCCTCTTACATCGAGTTTTTCCTTTTAGTTTGATAAAACCGTCTTGGCCCCACACTCACCCCTGGTTTGGTACCAAAATGCAGTTCTGGGGCCTGCCCATTATAACAATTCCATTATTTTTCAGCTTTAACTGGACTAAGGATGGAAAACCATTTGATTTATCATCTGACCCAAGGATAGTTACATCTAACAACTCTGGAACTTTTGTGATCCAAAACCGGGGAATCATCAACAATTTCCAAGGGAAATATCGCTGCTTTGCATCCAACGTGCTGGGAACTGCCATGTCAGAGGAAATTGAGCTGATTGTTCCAAGTAAGGGCTTTACTTCTGGTTTAAATTTATAATTATTACTTTTATTATTAAGATGAGAACTGTCTTTCCTCAAAATAAATGGGTAAGAACCAGTCCCTAAGGTGGTACATGGTAAAACATGAGTTGTTCGTTATTCAGTGAATTTTCAAAGGAAAAGGTCCATATTTTCTCCCTGGAATGATTTAATTTAATTCCTGATTTTGAGGACAGAAACCAAATCTGGATGCAGGATTTCAGACCACTGGACTAACAACTCCCACAGGTTATTACTGCAAAATAGCAACGGATGCAAATGTTTGAAAGCGCCAGGGGAAGTGATTTGATCAGCTGTGAGTTCATTAATCTGGTGTCAGCAGCATTCAGGCTTTGGGATAAACACTGATGGGGAGAATAATAAAGCCCTGGACCTGAATGGAAAACAAGCTTAAAAATACAGCGGGGAAAATGGCTGATCCTAGAAATTTGTGCTTCCAGCATTAGCACGGAGGAAGAGCAGAGGGGGAAATGAGGGGTTGAGGACCAGGTTTGTAGAAGTGGGATGAAATTCATGGATAGAGTCAAAGAATCATTAAGGTTGGCAAAGACCTCTTAAGATCATGGAGTCCAACCTGTAACCCAGCCCCGCCAGGTCCAACACTAACCTGTGTCCGCGGAGACACAATAAAGACGCTCTTACACCTGCCAGGTTTAGCAGAAAGGAGGAAATGGAATTGATTTATTTACATTATTTCANGTTGGCAAAGGCCTCTTAAGATCATGGAGTCCAGCCCGTAACCCAGCCCCGCCAGATCCAACACTAACCCATGTCCCAGAGCTGAAACAACTGGGCTGTACCATCCCGTTTAATCACCTGGAGTTTGGAATATCAGCACACATTTTGGTCCTAAATTCAGGATTGAAACATATGAAATGAGAAGAGGGAAATTTGAAGCAGAATCTTCCCAGTGGGAGTAGAAAGGACAAGAAACTTTGCCAGCTCCACGATGGAGCAGGGTGAGAACCTGAAGCAGGTTTTGTTGTGCAGTTCAGTGGCAGAGATGAAGAAAAGCAGCAGCGCAGTGTAATTTTGTCAGATCCTGCGTTTCCAAGCTCCTACAATATTTTGTTAACAAATACCTGACAGCTCCATGCTCAGGTGCTCAATGCAGAGCAGGAGACACATCCCCAGCCTTCTCACTCCCACAGTGCCAGGAGGTGGCTGCTTTTGTGCCCACTTCTGGCAGCTCAATGCAGATGAAATGGGCTGTGAGAAACATGAACAAACATTTTTGTCCTGTCTTTAGCACAGGGAATTATCCTGAGAAGCATTCAAGGCCCAGCCAGGGGTGGGAGAGTCGTGGTGCTGTGGCCACACAGAAAGCAGGACATTGCAAGGGCTGGGAGAGTTCCTGGGAGGAAGCTGCTGAGGATGCCATGTAAATGTATTTTATGAGGTCTCCTCATGAAAGACACGCCTTATTTTTCTTCCATCCAGTTTTATGGATTTATTTTTCCCTTGGGAAATCTATTTCATGTTGCAATGTACGGCACAGTAACCTCTGATGCCAGAGCTTGGTGTTTGGTGAGGAATTGGCAGGATTCCGGGTGCTGCTCTGTGGTTTAGCCTGCACCACCTTGGAGCTGTTTTAAGGGAAGAGCATCCCAGAGTGGAGGAGAACTGCACGAGGTTTCAGGACAGCGAGCTGAGGTTTGTTGAGCTGTTGGCTCCACAGGTGGGACAGGGCAGCTGATGGCAGCTGGAGTTCCAGGCAGGGACAGGAGGGTGATGCAGTTAAACTTCAGACAGGACACAGTTCTCAATTTTGAAGTCTCCCCAGGGCAGTGGGGTTAATACAACTTCTCTTAAGCACAATGTCTCAAAGTCATGACATGTCAGAGGAGTTAAAGTGCTCAGTGTCATGTCTGTACCTCCAGCAGCAGAATATTCTGATATTATATTCTGATATTCTATCTCCATTGCTACTGAACTAAGAGAGATGCTTAAAATGGAAAACAAGGAGCTGATGTCTGTATTTGGGATTATTGCGTCTGTATTCAGAGAAGAGATTTTTTGCTTTTAATGAAAAACAGTCAAGAGTAGCTTAAATAGATATTAAATATATTGGGAGTGGATGGCAACAAATTCATGGAGAGGTTGCAAACAGGGTTGTTATCAAAAGCAAGAGGAATTTTAGTGCTAATATATGCAAAGTCCTAAACCCAGCAAATAAATACATGGTACAGATAGTGTATTAGGGGGATTTTCCCAACTCACACATCTTTTAAAGCACATTTGTTGTTATTAGAACTCTTCTGCCATCAGTTCTTTCATTTACTGGTGCAGTGTCGATGCTGCAAATTAAATCAGGATTCAGAGAGGAGTAGAAGGCACCTTTGATTTCCTGAAGTGCTGGATGCTCTACAACTGTGCCCCAGTGGAAGAGCTGCTGGTGCACAGATCCGCTGTAAATCAGGCCCTGCCACGGAGGCGCTGGGGATAAATCACCTCTCTTCACCCCCAGGGTTTGAAGCAGAGACTGGTACATGTGAGATCACTCCCCGCATTCAGGGCGAAGATGCAGAGGTGGCAGAGCTGTGCCAGCTGTATTCAAGTCAGATGTAAAGCTCCTTGGCAAAGTCACTGTGCCAGGGAAGGGAAGAAAACCCCAGCGAGGCAGAGCAGGGCAGTTTCTTTCATAAATTACATTTCCAGTGCAGCAGCAGAATACAGGGTCTGTGAGGTTGCTGCTGAAAAGGAGAACAAAAGACTGTTTACTCACAGTAGTCATTCCAGGGAAGCAATAGAAATGTCAGCAGAAATGATCATTAAATCTCACCTACATAATGAGAATACCCCACCTCCCCTATGCAGGATGACATTAAGGAGAGGGGGAAGAATGGGCTCTGAGGATCTCGATGTGTTTGCAGCTCTAACAAAGGCCAGATTGTTACAAGATACATTCAGCATGAAAATGAATGTAAATGGTGAGAACACAGACTTCAGCTCCCCTCCTCCAGCATTTCGGGAATCTGCTGCTTGAATTAGTGAGCAGGCCCAATGCCAGAGGAAAGAGAAGAAGTACAGTTTAAACTTCTTTAATTAACTGTGCTGTAAAAGACTCTTCATGGCAGACTGAGTTAAGATTTATGCTCGGTATTTCTAAAGCTGCTGCTCCAAAAGACCTGAAACCTGAGGATGGAAATATTGGCTGAATGTAAAATTATCCCGTGGCAGGCTGTGCTCTGCCAGTGATGTCAGTGCAAAATTCCCAAAGAAAGCCAGGCCTGAGTTGACATTCCAACACTCAGGTGAGAATAACCTGAAATCGGTAAAAGGTACGGAGCTGATGAAGTAGGAGGTCTCAGTTTTGTGCAGGCTTTGGTGTAGCCTTTGGGGAAGAGAACACAAAAGTGAGCAATTCACGGAGTCTTTGCAGGTGGTAGGAACGAAGTTTAACCCTCTTGCCTCCTAAGCCATTCCTTTACCTATGGCAGCTTTCCTAAATCATTGGGCTCGCTCTGATCCTTGCCTGTGGCCGTCATTTTGAAGAGGATAACAGAGATTTTCACAGAAAAAAGCTGTCACTGATTCCCTTCCCCATCCTTGGGAGCGAGTGGACTCCCGGCCACGCTCTTCCTGACAGCCAGGCTTTGGGAACTTTTTCAATTTAAGGCAGCAATTAAAAAATCCATAAACAAGCAGGGTCATATCTCATAAACAGTTCAAAGGCTGCAGTGGAAATTACAGATTTAACTACTGCTCCTGCTCCTGGATCAGAATAGCAATTCAGGCATGGAGATGAGCCCTGGAAACTTCCCAAGCTTCACTCAGTGCAGCTCAAGATCAGGGACTGCAAGTCGTGGTTAAGATTCCTTAAAATGTTGGGCTGTTTGCTGTACAAGATATAGATCTGTTTGAAAAATCATAATTAAATACTGATTAACGGGTCTAAGGAGCTGGAAATTTTGAGGTTATAGAAATTTCTTGACTATTCCTGCTTAGTTTCACTTTTGCATCCTTTAAGGGTTTATTTGAAAGGAAAAATATGAGAATATCCATGATGGGTCAGGGTAAGACTTCCTCTATCCCAGGACACCTCCAGCAGAATTGACAGCGAAGGCTATAAAACCAGATCTGGCTTACAGTGATGTTTTTCTACAATAATTTCAAAATATATTTCCTATTTGCTGCTTTACCATCCTGAATTCGCTCCCATTTTACACCTGGTGTTGGTAGAAACAAGACATGGGCATCTCAAAGACAAGTTGCTTGGAGAAACGCTTTTCCTTTGTTCGATTTCTCCACCCTTGACCCCAAAACATGTAGAGTGCCTGATGGAATGGGCTTCATTCTCCCATAAACTGGAATAAATTGCCATAATTGATACAGTTTTAGTGGGAAGTCAGTGTGTTCAGCAGTAGGACAAAGACTGAGCTGTGGGACAAGGTGTCCTCAATGGATCCCTGAGTAAATCCGGAGCAGTGCTGAGGGCTGGAGCTCCCAGCTCTGCTTGCTGTATTTCTGAATCTCTGTTTCTGCTAAATTCAAATTAATTCAGCTGCACTGGTCTCCCTCTTGTTTGCTTTAGGTTGAGGAGCTGCATTTTCTGAAGGGATGAGGAGGAGAGACTCAGTCTCCTTTCTGGATTTTCTCCCAGCCCCCCTAATTTGCCAGTGGTGCTTCAGCCTGGTCTCAAGCACAGCTCAGTCTTTAAACTTTGAGTCACCCCAGGGATTAAGCAGGTCCTGGCTCCTTGCACAAATTACTCTGGCCACTGATAATCCTCCATTTCCATGGTTCACACACTGTCAGAGCACTTCAGTTCTGGCTTTTGAGTGCAGCCTTGTCAGGAAAAACCCCTTGGTCAGCAAAGCCTTTCCCAGGAGCATTTTAAGAGGTGTCACGGCGGGGTTTCAGGAGATTCTCCACAGCAGGAGTGGGGAGTGCAGGTTTCCATCTGCCCCGTGGCTGTTCCACACACACCACAGGATCTGAGTGTGGTGAGAGCCCTCCTGGCCCCTGGGCCTTTCTCAGGGTCACTGAACCCCACTGCTCTCCCCTGTGCCCTGGAAATGTGGGGAGCAGCACCCGGAGCTGTGCTGGATTCTCCGTCCCCTCCCATCACGCCCCGTGTGGGGAGTTCCATGGCAGATGGATGTGACAGTTCCAGGGCTGTCACTGCAGAGACAGCAGCTGCCCTTGTCAGTGACTGTGTGCTGCACTGAGAACTCTGTACACTATCAAACACTTCCACAGCACAGTTCATTTTCTGTGGTGCTTCTGAGTTTAACTCAGCTGTGAGAGTTTCTGTGATCAGCCACAAATCAGTGGTGATTGATTCTGGAATATCCTCTAATTAGAACATAGGAGCACCGCAAAAAAAATCCAAAATATTGCCTGCATAGACGTACTGAAGATTGATGTACAGAATCCAAAGTCTAAAGTGACAGAAGCTTTTTATTTTTAATAAATCGGAATTCAGAAGCAGGTATTTTTCTAGTCTTGGAGACCAGTGGGACCCCAGCAAAAAAATTATGCTTGTCAGAAGGTTTGCCTCAGGAATTTATCATGAGTTTTCATCTCTTGCAAAGCTTCAAGGATTAAGCCATTCAAATTTATCCATTCTGAGGAGGAAAATCAAAGTTTTTCAATGCTTTTCATGGTGAACTAAGCAAGAAAACCATCATGGAAGGACCCAAAGGCCCTGATCACCTGTGGCGCAAGTACTTGTTGGAGGTGGAGGACGTTTGGGGTCAAATTGCTGCTTCCCCCAGTGAAGTCCAGCTGCCAGCATCTGGGCCCCACGCTGGAGATGAACATCTGTGCTGCCAGCTAATGACACCAAGACTGTGCCTTGTCCCTGCCTCCTGGTGGGACTCACTGCGTTTCTGTATAATTCTGTGATTCCTGGCCACAGAAACTCACTGAGAAGCCCTGTGGTTGCAGCACCCAGCTGGGGTATCGGAAACCCACATTTAGTTGTGCTAAATGAGGCAGAAAATGGGTTTGAACGACGGGTTCCAGTGTCCTCAGTAAGTGATCCCATATTAGTCCATTTGCTGATCTCTTTGGTTTGGTCAGAAATCCCTTATCCTTCACCTGATGCAGCTTACTTAAAGTTTTGTTGTGAGTAATGTGCTTTGGGGAATAAACAAGCTTTAGATCAAGAAACTGGCTTTTTCCTGCTGGAAAATATTCCAGCTCTGCAGTCAGCAGATGTGTTTTCCAGGGCTCGAAGACTCCAGGTTACTGAATGTACTGGATATGAATATGCAGCTCTTTTTTTCTAACCTGAAATTTCACCTGCGGGGTGGGTGATGCTCATTAGCTGCATTTTGCCTCTCCTAAGAATTCCTAACCTATTAATAACCCTCCCGGAGATAAAATCTCTGCAGAGTCTGCATTCAGGCAATCAGCACTGGAGCGATTGCTTCTTTTCATGTTTACTAATCCTGAGATGTGTGAAGTGTCCTCGGAGAGCCGTCCCTGCATTTCTCTCCTCTCCTTCCCCCTGGCACTGTGATGCTCAGGTTCCCTGCTGGACCAGTGGTGTCTCAGGTGGTGCAGTCGCTCTCTGAGCTCCCTGTCACGACTTGGGCACCAGGGAGGTGATGTTTGCTGTGCCAGTGTGACTCTGCACAGCCAGGACAGTCTCCATCCTTCGCTGTTTAATTGCTGCTCATCTTGCTGGTTGATGCTGGTCTGAAGTGAAGCTTTGGCCAGTTTGAACTTGCCTGAAATGAAAGCAGGAGGCAACGCCAGCCCTGAAACTGCCTGAGCTCAGTTCCTTCAAGGAGTGGTCCCATTTTGCAGGCTGGTTTCTGTGTGATCACCTCTGAGCTGAGCCTCCCTTGCTCTGGGGTGGGCTCCAGCCCAGCTCTGCTCCCCATTTTCCCAGACGAGCTCCAGTGGCATTTTGGGCATCCAAGGTTGCCCAGGTGTGCCAGGCACGGATCAGGCTTTGAACAAAAATCTGGCGCCAGGTGCTGTGGGTGATTAAACATGGATCCATTAACGATTTAACCTATATTTAAGCCCAACCAGAACAGCCCTGGTGCAGCCCTGTGTGAGCTTTGTGCCAAGCCCGTCCCTGCACCCCGAGCCTGCAGGATCCACGGCTGAGCTTCCTCAGCTGAGGCCACGGGGAGGCTGCAGAGGCTTCACACCAGCCTTCCTCTGATCCTGGGGATGGAGAAGAGCTGGGACAGCTCCAGGCACGAGGTAGAGCAGCTGCCTGATGTCTGTCCTCACCTGCAGCAGATCCTTAGGGAACACGTTTTACCCAAGGCTTCCCAGAACATTCCACGCTCCCAGGCTGGTTTCTGATCTCCTGGGAGCAGCATCAGTGCACAGCCCTCTGTGCCAGGCGTGTCCTTAGGGACTCCGTGGCCTTGAGTTGTCCCTTCCAGACAGCACAAAGGAGCTAAAGAAAGAGTTTGAAAAGAAATGCATTAAACCAAAGCCAAAGCAAAGCACGGGACATCACAAACAAGTGTTGGACATCACCATTCAGTGCCTGGCTTTGGAGAGGATGGTCCAAGAACTTTGTGAATGAAGGGATTCCAACTCTGAGTGTCCCAGAATGCAGGGATTTCCTGCTCTGGGTAAAGGTCATCATTACTCTGTGCCTCTGTGTGAATTAAAATAGGTATTAAAGGCAGAGAATGCAAAGGATGATGCAAAGGTAAATATTTTATTAAAACTGTATCAAGGGGGAAGCAAAAGGCAAAATTTCTTTGGGAACCAATAAAAGAGGAATTTCTTTGCTTTTTTGTGCAGGTGTACCAAAATTCCCCAAAGAAAAAATCGAGCCCCTGGATGTGGAGCATGGAGATTCTGTGATTCTGCACTGCAACCCCCCAAAAGGCATCCCCCCTCTGCATATCTACTGGATGAATATTGGTGAGTAAGTGCTTTTTGCACAATTCAGACTAGGGGGCTCAAAGCATTTGTCTTGCAGAGCAGTTTCATTGCAGATTGATCGTGGATGGGATTGGTAATTGTGCAGGTGCTTGGGAGAAGTGCCTGGATATTGAAGAAGAAAACCGAAAGATGGAGGGTGGAGAGCTGGTTTTGCATGACCCAAAGTTAAATTGTAGAGTGCGTTGACACAACATCTCATTAAATATGAGTTATCAAAAGATTCATATATTGGTAAATGAATCTGCCAGTGATGAGGAGTCCTGCAGTTACAGGAGAGAGGATATCACGTGTCAATATGTTCTTTCTATCATCATTGTTTTCCTCTTTCCATAAATTAATGGTTGATTTATGATACTACAGGAAAAACAATCCCCCAGGTTTATATATTCAGTTCCTTGTGGGCTTCTGTCCTGTTATTCTGCAGCGTTTGTTTTCTGCAGGAATTTCTGGCTTTTGGGAAGCAAAATCACTCACGTTTTTTAACACCAATTTTTCCTTATCAGTGATTATTATATAGGTATACATTATTAGATTAAAAATATTTTTTATCACTTGTATACTGAATATTGGTAAATAACCCACTGGCTCTGCTGGATTTCCTGCCTCTTTCACCTCAGAGTTTCATTCCCTGGGTGTATCTGGAAGGAAGCACACGAGGGGAGCATTCAGAACCACTTTGGTGAAACAGCCCCATGTGGTTCCCACCTCACAATTACCTTTCCTTGCCAGATCTGCAGCACATCCCACAAGACGAGAGGGTCTCCATGAGCCTGAAGGGAGATCTCTACTTCGCCAACGTGGAGGAGAGCGACAGCAGGAGTGACTATTGCTGCTTCGCGGCCTTCCCGCGCCTCAGGACCATCGTGCAGAAAATGCCCATGACTCTGAAGGTGTCCCGGTGTAAGTGGGGGCTGAGCTGTTGGCTGGCTGCTGTTCCCTGAGCCCCCGGGCAGCAGGGCGTGCAGATGTGTGCCCTGGCTTTCTGTTCTCAACAAAGGGCGCGTTGCTGGGTTCATTTCTTGCATTATTAGCCTTGTTCTTCGGGCTAAATTTCGCTGAGAAAAGCTTCTTGCAGCTGTCAGAGCCCAGAAGTGCCCTGTCCTTCCTGCTGCTGTCCCCACAGCGAACGCCGAGGTTGAAGTAGGGAAATCTGCTGCTCCTGAGCCCAGCAGCTCCCCCAGGAATGGGACTTCACTGGGTTTTGGGGACTTTGTGGCCGCCTCCACCGTGGGCGAGTGTGGCTATAGGACACGAGAAAGAACCACACTTGCACAGTGAGATGTCAGAAGGCAAATGAATATTGAGATAATTTCTTTTGAGATATATAGATTTCTTAACTATGACGGTGGAAGTTGAGGTTAACACCTCTCCAACCACACTGGTTAAAAGACTGTCCATCCAGATTTCTCTGATTGTAAAAGAATGATAACAAAAAAGAACAGTTAAGTAAACACTGGCTATTATTTACAAATAAAAAACTGTGAGAATTCTGGCTCCAAGAATGCAAACATCAAAAGGCTGAGACAGCCAGGGCGACAGGCGAGGCCCGGTTTGGTGCAGCTGCAGCAGTGAGCTTGGAAGGATGGGGCTTCCCAGGCCTTTCCAGGCAGCCTGGAGCATCAGGAGTGACACGAGAGGTGTCTCCAGTTCCTTGATGAAATGAGGTGTAGGGAACTGAGGATTTCAGTTGTCCATTAAAACTTCTGATCTTTCGGGCCTACACAGCCCAGAAAGCCAAGGAGAATTTTGTCTTCATGAATGAAGCCCTCATATTTAAGATGTGACTTTTGAGAGTTTTCTTGTTGAGATAAGACGATAAAGGATTAATAGTGGCTTTGTGTGTCTTAGTGCTCGCTTAGACCGTATCTTGCAGTAATAATTGTGAGGAAAACATCCAAATTAAATGTTGCTCTTCATGGCTTTTCAAATGGGTTCAGTCCCCCACACATGCACACAGAGATTAGAGAAAAATGAGATGGGTTTTGGCTGCTGGTAGCCCTGGAAGTGGCCCAAGAACCCACTTCAGTGTGTCCACCCTGTCATCAAAGCCACAGGACCTGGGCCAGGCAAAAATGAGAGGCACGAACTGAAAGGGTTCTGTGAACTCAGCTCGACATTGCCCACTCCACTGTGCCAAGTGCCTGGTGAGGGACTGATTAAAAATAAACAGATAGAAAAAAAAATAAGCAATAAGAAACAAGAGAATGGATAAATTTTATAACATTTCTCTTTAGTGGATACTTAGGAGTTAGTGATTTTTATTACTGTAGATAGCAAGGATGAAATGCTGATTATATCACCCATGAGGGGTTTTGCAGAATAACACATAGCTTTAAAGCATTCTCATTGTATTTTCAAACCTCTGTTGCTCATCTGTTGCTTTCCTTTATATTTTTCATTCTTTCTTTCTTTTGGGGCAGAAATGGGGGGTGGGTAGGGAGGGGCATGGTTTTGTTTTGGTTGATTATGGTTTCTTTTGATTCTGTCTCAACCCTGCATGTTTGTTTGGTTGTCATTTTTATTTATTTCAGTAAAGCATGCTAATGACTCAGGCTCACCTAACGCTGCTGTTACTAAGGGTGAGTTGAATGCATCTGTTTTTAGGCTTTGAACTGAGACTCTGCTGGCTGAGGTGAAACGGGAGCTGCTAAAAAGCACATCACAAAACCCTCTTGATTGCGATGGGATGGATTTGAGTGGTCCAGGGAGGACCATTGGCTCATCTTTGTAGTTTCTGAGAGCAATCTGCAGGGTTTTTCATTAAAAAGGTTGTTTTTTTCACTTGAGAAAGGAGAATTCATGCTTTTTAAGGAGGTGGGAGTAAGGAGGTTGATGTCCTGGGTTTTGGTGTTATCAGTTCAGAGCAGGAGCCAGAGCGGATGCTCCAAATCTTTTCCTGGCAGTTAAGAGGACTCTGGGATGACACAGCCAGGGTTTGACACCACGAATTCATGTCCCAGGGGTCACGCTGGGGCTGCATTGCTCCAGGAGGAGCTCAGGGTGGGGATTAACAGAGCTTTGGGTGCCCTGTCCTGGCTGACCCCGTCACCTCGGTGTGGATGGGGGTGGCTCTGGGTGTGGGGTGCCCTGTGTGTGTCACCAGCACACCAAAGCACTTCTCATCCTGGGGATTCCCCTCTCCCCTTGCTTTGTGTGCCCCTCTCTGTGGAGCAGATCCTGAAAATACCCTGCTCTCCATGCAGGCAGCCTGGTGGCTGTTCCTGCAATTCTCCACCCAGTTCCTTGCCTTTCAAATATATGAAATTTAGAGTCTGTAGCTCTTGACTCTTCACTTCTTTGGTTTAATTGCTTTTGAGGGTCTCTCTTTTTTTTTNTTTTTTTTTTTTTTTTTTTTTTTTTTTTTTTTTTTTTTGAAATGCACAATTTTAACCTCCTCTAGGAGCTTTTTTTGCCAGACAAGCATTGAGGTTTCTGAAAAAGTGGGTTATCCTGGAGTGTTTCGGGATGGATAATTCGGAGCACTCATCACTCCTCCAACTTTGCCCATGGGGCTGAGCCCTGGGAGGAGGACAAGCAGGGCTTGTGCACCGTGCCTGCCACTCCAGAAGCAGTTTTTCCCTCGAAGGGATGTCTGAACTCCTGCTGGGAAGGGGGCCTGGCTGCCCTTGGCAGCGGGAGGTGGAGGGCAGATGGGAAATGTGTGAGTGTGTCCAGAGGCACCAACGTGTTCTGCTGCAGCTCGGGGCACTTGTGACACGGAACTGTAGAGATACAAAGCAGGGGGAAATTAAAATTAAAAATGAGAAAATGGTTCAGGGAGATCTATGTGGTCTTTTACCACTTCATCCATAACTGGCTATTTTTGAAGAACTAGCACCATTTGGGGACTGATTCATTAGTGTGCTAATTGTTATGATAGTGATAACTGGGCAGCCACTGAACCCTGCGTTTTTCATCCTAAAACCCTTGTTTGGCAGGCTGGAACAAATGGGCTGCTGCAATCAAATGCAGGTCAATCTTGTTTTATTATTTTAAAGTCTTCCTTACAAATTGTATCTCCATTACTGTGGATTTAATGATTGGAGCAAGAGGGATGATACTGTGGGATGCTAAAGTCAGGAGAGGCAGGGTTTCACCTCAGGTTTAAAAGTGCATGGAGCCAGTTCAGAAGAAGGGTGCTGAGGAAGGTGGTGTGGACCTAAAGATCAGGAATTGAGAGGAGCAGACTGCCTGAGGGGTGATAGGAAGGGCCAGTGCTTGGAAAACAGGATAAAACTGTAGCAAAAGGGGTTTCACCAGCACTGCTGCCTGTTGATATCACTGTACCTCCCTTCTGACTGCTGTCAAGGGAAATAAAAGTTCCTGGATGAGTCTCAAAGTGTATAAATAAAAAAGAAAACGCACAAATCGATGTCAGAAACCTTCTGGCAGCAGTGATGCTTGTGGCATTATTGAAGGATAAGCAAAGGCACTGAGATTTCACACCTAACTTCTATTTTATTTTATCTTTCAGCAAATTTTATCAAGGAGAGGAAGCCCAAACTGCTGATCCCTCCTGAATCTGCTGGCAGTAGCTCATCAGTCACTGTCATCAAGGGAGGTGTCCTGCTCCTCGAGTGTATTGCTGAAGGGCTGTGAGTAATGAAAATGCTGTGCAAACTTAATCACCTTTGGAGGGAGAAATGAGCAAAGAAAAAGGGATGTTACAAATTATGCAAGTTTTAAGTTGAGCTCCCCGTGCAGAGCTTTTTGTACCTGTAAAGCAGCACAGAGTACATGTACCAATGGTGTATTGGTTATTGCTGTAGCTTGTAAACAAGTAATTAAAACCAGAGCGTGGTAAGTATGGAAGGTTTTTTACTCTTATATGAAAAAAATTGAAATTTTTTCAGTAGTGCTACTTGTGAGATGTTGAGAAGCTGAACAACATCAACATCAGCTTCTGTGCTTCAGTTCACAATCTCTAACTTTTTTTTTTTTCTGGTTTTGCCAATTCAGTTTTGCTTCAGTGCTCAAAATTACTTAAGGTTTTGCAGGTGTAAGATCTCAGGTTTTTAGAAGCAAAGTTCTTGAGTGATGTAATACAAGACATCCAATAAGGAAAGGCTGGGCCATTGAGGGAGAAATCATCGATGTCAGTTACAGCAGGAGGTGCTGGCTCAGGGGTGAACGTGAGCCTGGCTGCTCTCTGTGTCCCTTCCCTAACAGAATTTCCATAAAACACATCCATAAAACACATCCATTCCACGGTGTCCTCACAAAGGACAGGATACTGAGGAACAAAGCCATGGCTGTGTAGGAGTACAGTGAACCAGAATCAGCTGTCTTGGGTTGATCCTGCTAAATCCAGCAGCAAAGGGCAAACCTCAAACCTTGAACACTTCCAGGGATGCAGACACAGCTTCTCTGGGAACCTGTGGCAGGGCCTCCCCACCCTCACAGGGAAGAGTTTTTTCCTAATATCCCATCCAAACCTTCTCTTAGTTTGATGGCATTCCCCCTTGTCCTGTCACTCCAAGCTCTTTTAAATAATCTCTCTCCACCTTGATAATTCCCTTCACTTGGTGAAAGAATTAATATAGAGAATATAGGGTTAAAATGGCTTATAATGGGAAATCAGGGCAATTTAATCCCTGTTGTAAATAACACAGGACAAAATAAAGGTAAGTAAGGAAAGGAATAGTACATAAATGTTGAGTGCCACCCTCACAGCGAGCTGTGATTCCCTTCCAGCAGCCTGTTCCTGCTGCTCCAGCTCACTCAGACACGAGCTCCGCTTTGCTCTTCCAGTTTCCCAGTTTCTCCCATGTGCCTGTCAGTGCAGCAGTCGAGCTGCCACCAGAGAACCAGCAAATCTGGGCACCCACTAAGCCCCTAGTGAGAGCAGAGTCCCCTTGGTTTGGCTGTGGCAGAGCTTTGTGTGGAGCAGAGCCTTAAACCACCGGCCCCTCATGCAGGACGTGGAGCTGCAGACTCCGCTTCGCACGGAGATAATTCCCATTAAAGGCTCTGCAATTGTATTCCCTCCATAAAATTCCAAAGTCAGGATATTTATCTGCCCGCACATGTTCAGGGTATTTTGTTTTTCCATATGGGCTTGAAAGGGCATCGCTGGTGGAAGCTGGCAAGGAGTTGAGCTGGCATCCCCGAAAGGAGGTGAATTACTTGTCTCTGTTGGATTCACTCCAGGTATCTGCAGTGAGTTTTGCTTCCCTGTTGCAACACTTCCACGTTTAATTCACTCCCCATCAGGCAAATCTGCCAGCCCACAAAGCTCCCCAAATCCACAGCTCTGATTTTACAGGGTTTTCAAGGGGTTTTAATAGGGAAATCACCTTGGAAAAACTCAAATAAGAATTCTGATGTGCAAGAATGAGTATCAGATACAAGAAGAGAAAGCCAGAAAAGTCTTTATGTCCCTTTGGAAAAAGGTAAAAAGAAAGAAATATTTTTGTTTCACTCAAAATTTTCCAGGAAACTCTTTTGAAAATTCATTTTTGAACAAAAAGGTTTTTTTTTTTAAGCAGTCACTTTTGAAACAGCACAAAGTACTCCTTTGTCTTATCACCAAGCACATCTTTTCATTGAAATCCTTCAAAAATGCAACTTTCAGAACCAAATGTTATTTTCATTTGCTAAAATTCCCCTTTTCAGCAGAAAAATGATCAGCTTTGCCCACATCTCTGCCAATCCACGCTGCCAAATGTCCACAGACCATGGAAGCCGATTTCAAGGAACTCAGATCAGGGGCACCCAACTGCAAAATAGGGAATTAGGGACATTTTCAATCTGTCATTTTTTGAAGATTCAGCAGTGGCAGTGTCAGGAGGGCAGTGCCTGGGTGCAGCACGGGGCTGGCTTTGGGACAAGGAGGGAATAAGGGGATGTTTGCAGGGCTGTGCTCAGAGCTGGTGGAACACCGGAATTCCTGGGTGCCCGGGGCTCTGTGCCTCCTGCCTGGGCACTGAGCCACAGGGACAGATGGGCACGGGGGGAAGCAGCTCTGGCACCGTGGCCGAGTGCCCTGTGCGGTGTCGGGGTCGCCGTGCCCGGCTGGGGACGTGCAGACAACGTCTGTCCCCAGTTCTGTGTCACTGTCGGCGCTTTCTAAGGGTGGGAAGAGCATTTTGGCCACCTCCAAGAGGCAGGCAGGGAGGGAGGCACTGCAGCGAAGTCTGGCCCTCCTTGGCTGTCCTCAGGTGCCCTTTTGGAGCGGGATGGAACGAGCTCCAACCCCTTTCCCGCTGTCCATGCCAAGACACATCCAAGGAATGCAGCCTCCTGCTTTGCCCTGGTGCAAATCCCTCTCCCAGGGGTTCTGCAGATCAAGGAGCAGTAGAGCAGCTGTAAAGTATAACCCTTAGGTAGCCCCAGAGTTTTAAAATCCTCTAAAAACACCTCCCAAACCGCAGGCGTGGACTCCAGCAGCTCTGCCATGTGAAGCATCACAGCAGCTTTAAGTATTCAACTCAAAATCTCTTTTTACTTTGTTCTCAGCCCAACTCCTCATCTGAGCTGGGTCAAGGTCACTGGACACACGCCCAAGGATGAGCCAGAGACAGAGAATTTTGGGAAGATCCTGAAGATCGACCAAGTGACAGCGGATGACGAGGGCACGTACCAATGCACGGCCAGCAACCCCATGGGCAGGGCCAGGCACGAGTTCCACGTGCACGTGGAAGGTGCTCAGTACTCTTTACTAAAATCATTGTTTTGGGACAAAAAGGTGGGAAAAGGGAAGTGAAGGGGGCCCTTTGTTAATATGACTCAGGCAACTCCATCAATATATGCTGGCCTCTTGAATCTGGGAAGGTTTGCACGAAGTAGCACCTCTAAAACAAACAAAAAACCATATAAATAATGCTATTTTTTTCCCCCTGAACCATGAAGGCCTTACAAAGCAGTGAACAATACAAACAAGTGAGCAGGTTCAATACTTTAAAGATGGGAGGGAGCCAAGCAGAGATATTGATGGAATGTCTTCTACTAAGCTGAATGTCAGACAAAAAGATCTAATTACTCTATTTGCTCGTTAAAACTGTGAAAATGGCCATACTGGGCTGGATCAAAGGGGCATTTAGCTCAAGTCCTTTTCTTTGGTTTCCACCAAAAGTGAATTCTAGGGAGGGCTGTGAAAACTCAGTGAGCAGACAAAGTCCCACCCCTTGCCTCCTTCACCTGCTCCTTTGCTGTGATTTTCATATAGGCACAACCTGAGCTGAGAGTGTTTTCTGTAATCCCTGAAAAGTAACGTAAAAACTCGTGAAACAAAGTAAAGAAAAACTTTCAACTATTTTTAGTGGTTTAAAAAATGGAAATATGGCCCTTTCTGTCACCCAACTGAGTATTCAGGGCTCCTTTCTCCCTTCTCCCCAAACCTTGAGGTGTGCACCAGGTGGAGATGCCCTTTCCTAGGATTCAGCTCTGAGGAGTCTGCAGAGCCAGAAACTCTCCCTGCCACTTTCTGTGCCCAAAATGTGAATCCTGAGGCCCAGCTGAAAAACTTGCTGAGAACATTTCCCTGATGAAAAACGCTCCAACCTCTGCTCTGAACTTAAAATATAAACTAAATCCCTGGCAGTTTTACCCTGGTAGAATCTTCCAGCTGCTTCATTTCCATCTGGGATCCTCATCCCTCCGTGGTCCACGGATTCTTGACGGGAGAAAAGCACTTGGAGCTGCCTGCTCTGTGTTTGCTCATCAGCTGAGGAAAAGCTTTTTCTCCCAGTGGCCGATGAATCCTCTCCGTTCACTCCACCCAACCTTGTCCCTTGTGCTCCTCTTTCCCTGGCTGGGAGTGTGGCAGAGGAGGATCCAAGAGCATGGCAAGTTCTCAGCTGCGATGGAGGGGAAGTGCTGACTCCTAGAAATCCTTCCAGATGGTTTGGAGCATCTCTGCTGTAGCAGAATATTTTAACAATCTGGCTATGATTTTCTCGGCTGCAAAAATCGATTCCTTCAAAGAAATTGCAGGAGCTGCAAAAACTAAAATACCAGAGAAATAACATTAATTTAGAATATTGACCTTCTTCTCCCCCAGTCTCCAGAGGAAGGAAAACTTCCTGGCAAATTGTTATTCCTGCTTATTAACAAACATGTGCTTAGAAAAAGAGAAAAGAAGGAAATCATCCCACGCCAGCCATTGCAATGTAAAAAACGCTTTTGCAATTGCCATTAAATCCATTTTCCGTGCGTGTAATTAATGGTGGCTCCTGTCACCAGCAGGGATTCTTCCCATTAGGAGTCACCTCACATCCAAGGTATCAAGGTAAAACTGAGCCCAAACACTGTTGCCTTCTGCAGTTTCTGAGCGGCAGATGTCGTTGCCATTAATCAGAGATGGACACGCTCATCACTCTTGCAGGAGCTCCTGTGAGCACACTCAAGGGCAGATCCCCAGCTCTGCAACGAGCATTAATTTCAGGAGGCTTCAGGGAGCTCGTGCTGACGTGGGGCTCCCTCACACCTGACAGGTTCCTCTCCCAGGATGCATGCAGGGAGAAGAAAATTAAATATGGAAGAAAAATTATCTGTTGTTAACCTCCAGCCATCCTCAGTGGAGTGCTGGGGTGTAAATCAGGGTTTTTCTGTCACTACGCCACATTTTCTCTTCTTTCTGGTGTTTGAGGTTCTCAAACCAACACCCCACCCTTCTAAATACCAGTTTTAATGATATTTGCATGCAGCCCACTTGCTAATCCTGCAGCGTCTGAGGGCAAAGATTCAGGCAATCATTACCAAGCATATGAAAATATTCAGCCAGCAAATTGCTTGACTGTTTGAGCATTTTAATCTCTCTCTGCAAGGGAAGATGTAGCCTGGAATACCTGAGCAGACACGAAAACCCCACTGTTGTTATTAAAATGAGAGAGAATTATTTAAAAAAAAATAGCAAAGCAAGCCCACAAATTGTTTTGACTTCAGATGTTTATTTGGTTATTGTTCGTAGGTCACCAAACCCAACAGAAAATGTACATGTAACCTCAAAATCTTGCAGGATCATAATGATCTAAAGTTACTTTGATCTCGCTTGAGCCTCCTAGGTGAGGTTTAATAGAAATAATTGTTACAATATAATGATTCATTATAGTAATGATGTAATAGCTAAGGGCCTTTGCAGTTGTGTCTCATAATACTTTTATTACTCAGCCAGAGAAAAAGAAGAGAGATGAAATTAATGGGAGGCAGAGGCAGAACTGGGTGTTTTAATCAGGCTTTCTGTTTCACTGAAAAATTGCTCCAACAGGGATGCAGAGCCCAAGGTGGAAACAGCAGCAGCTGCTGCTGGCCCTGGAGAGGGATGGATCCCCAGCCTTTGGGAAGATGTGAGGAGAATTTGAAACGCTCTTGACAAACTGGAGAAGTGGTGTGGGGTAAAAAGGATGGGCTTCAGTGAGCACAAGTGCAGAGCAGTTCTCAGCAAGCAGCACTAATTGGCTTCATCAGCACAGGCTGGGAAATGCCAGGTTGGGTTTATGGGGAGAATCCACTGCATGGCACGAGGAGCAGCACTGGGAAGTGGTAGTCTGGCAGGAAAGGCAAAAATCAGCCTGGAAAATAGAAAGAAAAGTGTTGTTGTAAGAGACTGCTGAGAACTGAGAAGGCCTCACCTAAGGTAAGCAGGTTTTCAACATGCACTTCTTCAGGAAGGGTCAGGAGAAGGCAGCAGGGGTGGTCACAGAGCTCAAAATCATGGAATTTGAGGGAAAAAAAATATAGATATCTTTAATATAGGAAAAATTACATCTGGGGAATCCACAGCAGCCTTCAGAGGAATGAAAGCTTCTCCACAAAGTTCCCTGGGGGTGATGGAAGACAGGGGAGAATTGAGCTGCAAGAGGGCAGAAGCTGGTCAGATGTCCCAAATTGGTTCTGCTCATGGGGAAACATAGTGGAAGAGGCTGAGGGGAAGGTTTGGATCCTTTGTGGGTATTTTAGGTGCAGAGGATCCTGCTCTGATGCAGAAGGATTCAGGAGATGCCCATTTTAGATCCCTTTCATTTCTGGGTCTTTCAGTATTTCCCATAAAGACATAAATCATTCAGGAGGCGCAAATTGATAACTCTTACCAGGAAGAATAAATGATGCAGCAAAGTATTTGCCCTTCCAGATTAACTATCTGACTATCCAAGCCCTGGATATTGTAGTTGCTAAAAAAAATACATGTATATTTTGTTGTATTTTGTATTCTTTAAGTGGTATAGCACCTCTGCCACGTGGAAAAGAGGTTCTTCAGCCTTCCTGTGAAATTGCATTTCACACCTGGCAAGATCTCATTGCCTCTGACTTCACAGCCTCATCATTTCCTTGGAGCGCTCCCAGCAATTCCAGTGCTGAGAAAGGAAAGCAGTGACATCAAATATCAGCTCACACTTCCAGAGTGTGGGTACGGGTGGAGATAGGAAGGGATCTTCCAGGTTGTTTTTATCCAGCCTGTGCCTGGTGTCTCCAAAACGAGGAGTATCCTGTCTCAGCTACTGAGTTTGTGGCAGATTTGGAGGAAAAAGTCCAAACCTACAATTTAATCAGGACTGCTACAGACCTTTTCACCTCCATACCTTTGACTTATCTTTTCCTGATGAGAGCATGATGTATATGAGAGAGAAGGAAAAAGATCTGCAAAACCAAAATGTTCTGATGTTTGCAGAGTTTTTCCCTGGAGCCAAATACCAGGAAGCTTAACAGATGTGGTCATGTCGCTGTGGGATGGGAGGTGGTGCTGAGTGAGGATGGTGGTAGAAGAATCCCTGCTGTGTGAAGGAAATGACATGATTTTATCATTTTAAATGAGCTTTAGTTGCTTCGGTTTGACTTCAGTCTTTCTGTGTTGATTAAACCACTCCTGAGTGCTCTCCTTGTGGGATGGCTGGTCTGGATGTGGAAGCACATCACACTTCAGGGTTGTTTATTTTAAATATCTGTGTGGATGGGAGCAGTGGTGTTTTGGTTTAGTGTCTCTCACTGATAACATCTGCTGATGTATTACCAGGCAACAGCTCTGGTAATCTTCAAGGCATTTTCTGAGCATTAACTAATGAATCCTCATGTTCTCCCTATATTAGCTCACCTTTTCTAATAGGGAAAGAGCCCCAGTGTGCTTCCCAGCCCTTGCAGAAGAGGCAGTGTTGGGTCTGGTGTTAATATCTCTAAGTTTGGTGCCTTTCAAGGGGAAAAGATGAATTCAAGGCTGTGTTTCAGGTTGAGGCTGCCCACTGAAGGCTCAGGGACCTGCGTTCAGTCAGTAAATTAAGCATTGACGAGATAAATTCTCTTTTTATCCTCTTCAGCTCCTTTCCCTCATTATGGGTGTGTTTTCCCAAGGAGGTTTGCGTACCTGATGCTCAGGGGCTGCTCTGCAGAGGAGTTTCCCTGGAAAAGCTGGGAGAGCTTTTCGGGAATGCAGCAGCACACGGCTGCTCCTCTACCACCACCCTGTGGGCACCCAAACCTCTCATCCCCAGCGATGAGAGAATGTTTTACCATTCCTAAGCGTGTTATGGATCAGCCTCTGGTCTGGAAACACGACGGAAGAACAGGAAACCGAGATGATGGGGCATTTCCTCAGCACGGGGAGAGGGGCAGGTGGATCTGTCCTGTCCTGGAGCTCTGTCAGCTCCCGGGAAAGGCGGTGGGAGCCACTTGCTCCTGCTTTGGGCGGGGGATTTGAGCTGGATGGATGCTCAGACCTTGTTTGCCTTGCTGAAATAGCCTCGCCTTAATTCATAAATCACACCCGTGTCTGAGGGTCCTTGTGGGAACACGGACCCTTTCCCTCCCTCCCAGCCCCTCACCTCCCGCGGGCATTCGTTTTCCACTTGGATAAACCCTGCCCGTTCCTCCGCCCCGCCTGACACTCACCAAGCCCGAGGGACAGGGTTGGAGCGTGCTGATGCTGATTTGACCTTTCCCGACATCGGGAGTACGAGAGCTCCGGCTCAGCCGCGGCGTGGGCTGCAGGAGCGGCCGGGAAGTGCTGGCGGCGTTCGCCATCTCCTGGAGGAGGCCGGCAGCGGCCGAGGCGCGCGTTGGGCCGCTGCGGCTGAGCCCGGCTCTGTCCCTTTCCCCAGAGCCTCCCCAGTGGCTGAAGAAGCCCGAAGGAGGGGTCTACAGCGTGGGGACGAACCTGGTGCTGCTGTGCGAGGCCATCGGGAACCCCGAGCCCAGCATCCAGTGGAAGCTCAACGGGATGCCCATCGATGGTAGGTGCAGCGGCCGCTGTGCTCCCCCGGGCCGTGCCCGTGTGGCACCCGGTGTGAGGGGACCCGCGGGTCCGAACGCAGTGAGCACTGTCTGCTTTGGCACCTCTTCAGATGGGAATTAATGTTTAGTTGCTGAATGGAGTTGATATTTAACTGTTCTCTAGCAGAGGGTGGGGTGGGCGCTGCATGCTGTGGAGCATGGGTGCCTTTGAGGTGCTGCCTCTGCCTCACCCGCGACTCTCCCATGTTTGGGGGATCTGGGGCAGCTCGAGGGCTCCTTTGTGCTTCTGAGTAAGCCCAAGTGGCTGGAGAGCACAGATGTAGCACTATTACTGTTACTATTATCATTTTAGAAAGTTTCTGTGGGGAATTTACTGGAATTTGCTGCTCTGGAGCACTTTCTTCAGGCCGCGGGACTGCTGGCAAAGGCAGTGCCCTGGAAGGCACCAGCTGCTGGGCAGGGTCTTGGTCTGACTGAGCCTCACGATGTGCTTTGCTTTGGCTTCCACGCAGTGAGGAGAGCCTGGCAACTCCCCAGCCACGGTGTTCCTCCAGCTGCTGACACAATCTGGTGTTTTGCAGGCAGGACCTTCCGAGGGAGGATCTCCACCAGGGAGATCAGCCTGACCAACCTGCAGCTGCAGGACAGCGCCGTGTTCCAGTGCGAGGCCACCAACAAGCACGGCACCATCCTGGCCAGCGCCAACGTCAACGTCCTCAGTGAGTCCTGTGCCGGTGAAAGCACAATAAAGGGCACTCTCACACCTGCTAGGTTCAGCAGAAAGGAGGGAAAAGAGAGTTTATTTACATTTAACGTGTTTTATAAGATTCTCAACTCCACAAGGGATTGGAGGACATGGCACGTCCTCCTCAATCCCACTGGAGAAAAAGGATGCTCATCAAACTTTCTCTTATCACAAAAGGAGTGAAAACCAGAAAAGACGGTTAAATAAACATTGGCTAGTGTTTACATGAAACTCCGTGAGAAAGAATTCCGGCTCCATATTATACACAGAAGGCTTTAGCAAAAACAGGACAACAGAGTCCCCCGGGCTGTCCCCTCCCAGAGATCACATCCAACAACTCTGGGCTGAATCCTCAGAGCAGCCTGGGGTTTGTCACCATCTCTTGATTCCTTTGGACCAGCCCCAGGTTTTAAGAACTATTGTCCAAATTTATGCAACAAGTCTTGCCATGGGCGGTGTTATGTGCTTAGCACAGACACTCCTGAGCTTTGATGCATTTTAAAAACATGGTTGTGGTTGGGCTCAAAAACGTGAATTCAAACGTAGTGAAACCACTGGGGACTGAATTCTGGCCACAACTCTGGTTTTGAATTATTAAGTGCGTTTTTAATCTTTGATTTCAGTTGTGATGCTCAGTCTGTTCTCTGAAGAAAGGGAGTGAGGGGAATTTGTTTAATAAAAAACATCTCCGGAGGCAGCAGAGCTGGATCTATTTTCTCTCCTGGATGTTTCAATTTCTGACATGTCCAGCATGTCCCTGTTATCTTTGTCAGTGAAGCTTCCGAGATCTCAGCTGCTCAGTGCAACTCCTCCAAACAGCTGTGAAATTCCCATTTAACCCCTCAGCCTCCCACCCGTGCTGGAAAAGGGGATGATGCAGGGCCAATATTTACATCCCCAGTTCTGAAATGCAGTGTGCTCACCTTGCATTCCCTCCTGCAGATATTGCCCCGCTGATACTGACCTCGGATGGGGAAAACTACGCCACGGTCGTGGGGTACAGTGCCTTCCTGCACTGTGACATCTTTGCCTCACCTGCAGCAGATGTCAGATGGTGAGATACTGGGAACTGGGTTTTTTTCCATGTGAAACAAGTTCCTACAGGCTCCCTCAGCTTTTCAAAGTCTGCTAGTTATTAATTCTATGGAGTTAAGAATAGATATTTGTAACAAAACTGTGTATAATGTAAGTTTTCTGTGTTTAAATGCTCTTTTAAGAATTCTGGAGAACTGGTTTGGGAAAAAAGAGTTCCTGGAAGTCCCCAGTACCTGTGTGAGACAAGTGCCAGGCTATACATTAAGCAAAGCCATGCTGTTTATGGCCAAATCCTGCTGCAGCTTCATCAGTTTAATGTTGGCAACTCTTCAAGTTTGGACACGTTATTGAGGTGGAAATGCAGTGACTTCACAGAACACATCTACCTGGCCATGCTTCCATAGGGGAGGAAATCACAGGATTGTCATAGCAGGTGACAGGTGCAATAAAATTGCAGGTGGCAGCTGTAGATTAAAGTCAGAGTATTTTAAGACCTTTTTAGTCACTGTGGGTTTGGTGTGCAAGATTTAAGTCCCTTTATGATTTGCTGCACATGGATAAAGTGTCTCACTAATCCTGACTTTAACTGCTCAGTGGCAAAGCTGAGTCCCCAGAATTCCCCTGCAATAACCCCTAACCATGAAATAACACTTCCTGCAGTAACCCAGACCTGTTTTTATCATCTTTAGGACCAAGGATGACAGCATAGAGCCCCTTTCAACATTTCGCTATGAGTTAAACAAGAACGGCACCCTGGAGATCAGGGACACAAAGAAGGAGGATTCGGGATCCTACGCCTGCTGGGCTGCAAATTCTGTGGGGAAAAGAGCAATCACTGCTAATCTGGACATAAGGGGTGAGGTCTCGCTTGTGGACAGAAAAAAATTCACAACTGCTAAGGTTTTATGTCTGCAATTCTTCAGGAAATATGTCATGAGGAAATATTCAGTCCAGGATACAGATTTATTCGGTGAATTTAGGAATTCTCTGGATATTATGACCTGAAGCTGTCACAGGTCTCATACATATGTAGCCTTTAAAACAGTCCCAGCTTTTCAGCTGGATTTCTCCATGCTCACACATGGTACTCACTTTCTCTTGGATGCCTGCAGAAACTGCATAAGCCACCAAAAATTTGCAGTTTACACATCCATCAACTCCATTGTCTTGAAAGGATTGTCCCTCCTTTTTGTCACTGGCCCAGCTACACTCAGACCAGGTTCTTGGCTGACCCTTGGGAGCCCTCCCTGTGCTCCTGGGCTTTTTGGGATCCTTGTTGATCCAGATGTGTTCCTGCTTCTCCCTCACCTGTGGGATTCCCCCTTCCCTAAAATTCCATCCCATCTGTTGATCAGAAGGCACTTCCCAAACAGGATTAAATCCCACAGTGGGCACCAGGCACATTGCAGGGTGCTGCTGTTTTAAGGACTTTGCACTGGGCTTTTGCCTGTTTGTTGGTAAACATTTTTAAACAGAGCAAAAAAAAAAAATTACTCGGATGTGTTTACTTACAAATTTTAGATCCATCCCTTGTGCTGCAGCTCTGTTTGAAGGGATTTGTGTGGTTGGTTGGCAGGAGGGGTTTTCCCTGGAGGGTGTGATGGCAGTGGGCAGCTCCTGTTGAGCACACAGGTGGCATTTCATGGGTTTTCTACAAATTTACTTAGGATTTAGGGCTTGCCAATTAAAAAAACCCCTTAAATACTCAATTAGCAAAGTCCTCTAAAGTGCTCTCTGATGTAGGTTTGCTGTGACAAACTCGAGGAAAAAGCCCATTCTTTGTGTTCCATTTCCACCCACTCCCTTGGCTTTGTGAGTTTTACAGTGATAATAAACATGAAAATGTACAATGAAATTCTCACAGAGCAACATTTCACTGCAGAAATAAATTCAGCTAAGTGCTCTTTTCTTACTTATTCATCTGTTTCTGCATTCACATTACAGTCAATTAAAAGAACAAACTTGATTGCAATAATTTTTTCTCACTTGACTTTAATAAGCTTGTAATTTTTCTTGGATCATTGCCAAAGCTTATTTCAAATGACAGTTAGACATAAAAATCATATTCAAGCCTTTTTTTTTATTATCCATTTAATGACAGCCTGCTAACAAGGATTTCCACCTGTAACTTTTTTTTTTGTGGATTTTTTTTGTGTTTTTTTTTTTTTTTTTCTGGAGCTCTTTGCTTTGGAGCGAACTGAAAAATGCTTCAAGATACAAAATGTTTCAAGATTAAAAAAAATTAAATCCTGCCAAATATCCACTTCAAACCCCGCCGTCCTGCACTTCAAATGTTTGTACATATAACAAAAGAAAAGACAAGATTGTTGCTGCTGAGGTTGATTTGTATAGATGAAGTGCTTGGTGAAAATTTGATATAATAGTCCATCTCTCTCCTAATCAAAGTGTTTTTCTGTGATCAATCAGATGCTACAAAACTTGTTGTTACTCCGAAGAACCTCCGAGTGCTGAAATCACATTCAATTTTATTGAAATGCCAGGCTGAGTACGATTCCCACTTGAAACACAGCTTTAAATTATCCTGGAGGAAGGATGGAGATGAGCTGCCAGTCAACAGCACGGAGGGTGGCAGGTGAGTGGGGAAGGAACAA
The DNA here is from genome assembly GCA_013397175.1 of Platysteira castanea. NCBI lineage: Eukaryota > Metazoa > Chordata > Aves > Passeriformes > Platysteira > Platysteira castanea. Next base: position 76,707 of record VYXC01002903.1, read on the forward strand.
GGCTGTTCTTGATCTCAGCTGAATAATCTGGTGTGGTGCTGGAGCAGGAGTTTCATTAAACACGAGCCTTAATGGCTTGAAATGCAAATTTATGTTTGCAAAGGATTCTTCATGCAATGCGTGAAGAGATCTGCATTTTATATACATCTAAATATAAATGCAGAGCTGTGAGTTTTCAGCCAAATGGTTTAGGGGTTTATTAACTCTCTCACTATCACAGCAGAATATAAAGTTACATATTAATATATATATGATGCATATATATATTTTTATATATAACATAAATGTTGGCCCAACCCAAAAACACAACCCTGACCCCAGTGCAGCTTGTTTCTCCACTTCAGTGGAACCAGTATTTTCTTATAATTTGCACTTATTTGGCCAAAACAAAGTCTTTGTAATGCTGAAGTGATGGAAAACAGGTTCCAGGGATTCTGCAATGACCTTTTCCTACATATGAGTTTAGGATTTGCAGGTCCAGGCTGAATTTTGCCCTGGTTTTGGGTTTCCATTGACCTGAAGGGGCTGGAGCTCAGCCTTTATTCCATGGGAGGGGTCCCACAGTGGGCAATCAGATGTCTTTATTAATTACCACAGGAGAGAGATGATTTCCTAAATACTGCAGTGCTGGAGAGGCTGAAAATCCCGCTGAGCCCTCGTAGGGAGGGGAGGCAGTGCCAAGGGAACGCCGTGTCTGCCACGGAGCCCAGGCCCTTGGATTCATGGCAGCTTCCCTGGGCCTTTGGACATGACACAAGTGCCTTGGGAATGCTCAGTTTCCCTCAACCCTTTCAAAAATTCCATCATAAACCTCATATATTTGTCTCATTAAAGACGTGCCAAAATCCTATGTCCGAGCCACTCATCCAGTGCATCTCAGTGGTTCTTTTCAGAGCAGGATTGACAGGCCAGCCTCCAGCCACAGAGCCTAAACTGCCACAAAACACCAATAATAGTCCTCAGCACAGTGTAGAACAGGGCCACAATTACATTTTAGTGCAACAAACCCAGTGTGCAACTATTTAATGAAAATGTCCTGTGCCAAGCTCTTTTATGAACACTTCTTCAGAGAACAGCATCTCTCTGTCATATTTGTCTTACAGATTTTTCTCATCTTTATTCCCTGTTTTTTTGGCCCTGCAGGATAATCCTGGACAGGGATACCCTGTTCATATCCAGTGTGCTCCTGGAGGATCAGGGGGTTTACACGTGCGTGGCCAGCACTGCCCTGGACACTGCCCAGGCCGAGGCGCAGCTCATCGTTCTGGGTAAGGTCGATTCTCCCGCTGTGGGAGCAGCTCCTTGCAGCAGGAATTGCCCCTGCAGCACTTCTGCTTCTTTGCTTCTCTTCACAGAGCCTCAATAACCCAATTTCCCAGAGCCTCTCAGTCCTTAACCTCAGCTCTGCTGTCCCTTATCTCCGGGAATGGCGATGCTGACACAAACTCCATTTATTTTCATCTTTGTTGTAGTAAGATGAGGCCACATTTTTGCCTCAGTTCAGTGGCTGCAGGAGTTGCCCAGGCTGGAAGGTGTAAGAGCATATTAAGAATGGCTCTGCTGCTGCTTTGAGGTCCTTGGTCAGTCCTTCACCCCGCTTTGCTGGGGGTTTGCACAAGAATTGGACAAATTTTTTCAGGCCTTCAGGCCAGTATTTGGACATGCAGCTCCTCAGAAGAGGAGTGAGAGTTAAACACCTAAACAAATTGGTTGTCTCTGTGAACCTGGACATAAATGATTGTCCAGGGACAAAGAGAAGAGAAAAACATTGACCCTCTGTGATCTGAAGCTTGGCCTTGTGTGAGCATCCTCACAACCTGCATCCCTCCCTGAGGGACCGCTTGGAATTAGGAGGATGAACTTGTGGAGTGCTGTGCACCCACGGCACCCAAGAGCAGCAGCCAGCAGCCAAAATTCTGGTTTGTGGTCACAATTTTGGCCAGCCTGGTCTAGTGGAAGGTGTCCCTGCCCATGCCAGGGGGCTGGAATTAGGTAGTCTTTGAGGTTCCTTCCAACCCAAACCATTCTGTGATTTTATGATTCTCTGACAGCTTTGCATCATTTTAGATACATTTATTTTTGCTTCATTTTACATTTTTATTTATTTCTGGCGGTGATTGCAGCAAGGAATAAGTCAATCTGCCCTTCAAGATGTTTTTCCACTTTAAAGGAGTGATATTTTTCAGTAAATACTAAATTAGGAAGATGCTGTTCACATTATTTATGGTGCTGTGTCCTTCAGTGCTGTATAATTCAAAATGTTTGTAGACTATTCATTACCTCACTTATGAAAATTTCATAAAGTACTTTATTCCTTTTTAAAAAGGTGGTTTGCAGAAGAAGAAAAACAGTTTTGTGCTCTTTTCCCTTGTTTATTGTATATGAGAAAGGTCTGGGTGAATTAACAACAACTGTTATTTTCCAAGTGAAAAATTCAGGTTTTTGCAGTCAAGGACTTGTGGGATGACTGGAGAACTAAATACGGCAGAGATGGAGACATCAGAACAGGGGCAACTAAGAGTAAAATAAATATTCAGTTAGAGTAATTCTAAGTATTTGTTGTGTGTTTAATGAACAGGTAGAGGGCTGAGTGTCTTTAAGATGCACCATCAACATCTTTAAGTTAATATATTGCATTTTAACCAGCTATGCACCAAGGATAGAACAGCAAAGTGCCTGTAGATTAAACTGTGCTTTCCTGATTTTCCCCAGGTACAAGAGAAATAGGGAAAGAAAGGCAAAGAAAGGGAAAAGAAATGCAAAGATAAACTTTTTAACTTCTTGATGTACTCTGAGATGAAAACTCGGTATTGTAATTTAGAAAAAATCAGTACAAAGACAGTGAATTTGTTTCACAGTGATAGTCTTGGTGGTGGAAGTCACTGGTTTTTCTGTAAGAAATGACATTATCAGCCAAAATTTTAGTTGGGACAGGATGGGTTGAGCTGGCAGGTGGTGAATTTCCCAGTTTCCTATTAAGGTAGATCCCTGTGGCTGGGATAATGAATGTTCTCCTCCCACTCCTGCCCTCAGAGGCCAAGCTCAATAACTGCCGTGGCTGAGTCACCTTCTCCCACTCTGGTGTGTCCCAGGGTAAATCCCAGTGATGGCAACACAACGTCCTGCTCAGAGCAGTGTCAATATCCATTAATGAATAAAGAGGTCTTGGGGTTGATTTGGAAAGGAAAATCTGTTGCTGCAAGCACAGCAATGAGGGTAGAGGGAGAGGAATTTGAGAAGGGTGCTGTGTTTACAGAGGAAAAATCGGTACCAGAAGATTCAGGATCTTTCAGAGCAATTCCCATTTTCCACAATCTGTCCATCTTGAAATCAGCAGGTGTTTCACCACCGTCTTCACCGAGTGGGTTGTTCCAACCCTCTGGAAAATGCCAGGACAAACAGAAACACCTTGCTGTGCTCCTGACACTCCTTCTTTATTTCTCAGATGTTCCTGACCCACCAGAAGACCTCCAGCTCTCGGAAAACCAAAACCGGAGCGTTCGCCTCTCCTGGAAAGCTGGGGCCAGCCATAACAGCCCTGTTAATGGTAGGAAGGGGTTTTTAGCATAATTTTTAGTGCTGTTCAGGATTCTGGCATATCCTGGCTGTCGCAGGACACAAACCCTGCTGACGGCCAGATTTAACCACTTTAACAATTACCATTTATTTGTTGTACATTCATTTCCACCCGCGCTGCTCCTAAGTTGTTTTTTTATCTTTTTTCCTTTGCTTTTTTGTCTCTTTTCCTGCCCAGAGTCGATTATAGAGTTTGAGGAGAACCGCTGGGAGCCGGGGAGGTGGCAGGAGCTCAGCAGAGTGCCAGGGAATGACACCACGGCCCTGCTGTCCCTGGCCCCGTATGTGAATTACCAGTTCCGTGTGGTGTCCGTGAACGCCGTGGGCAGGAGCCAGCCCAGCAAACCATCCCTGCGCTATGCAACCCCTCCAGCTGGTAAACCTGCATCTGGTTTCCTAAATATTAACAATTCCAGTGCTTTTTGGGAATATCTGTACCCTCCTGTGCTCCAGAGGGCGTGAAGAAATTACGGTTGCTTGCACTGCTTGATGGCAGCCCCAGGGATTATTAAAAGTAGGAATTAACCGCAGCTGGTTCAGTGGACTGGAATAACCCTCAGTAATTTTGGTGGGGCAGGTGACCATTTAAATTGACTGCGTTAACTAAAGTAGTGTATTTTCAGAGAGATACAATCAGCTGGAGGATGTCTCGTGACAAGCCGTATTCTGATATTATAGATATTAATGAGATGGGAACCCTGCTGGGATGAATTCTGCAGTGACTGGTAAAAAAGAGCAGCCCAGTGGTTGCATATCAAATGTCCAGGTGTTGTTTGGAGCATTTGATGTGCAGTTAGAACAAATCGAAATTTTAATGACCCAACTGGGTGTGCTGCATAAAATTCCCGGGGATGCCAGAGGGGAAAACCTCTGGGTTTTCCTGCACCTCCAGCACCTCACTCTGCTGATTTTCCACCTCTGCAGCCCTTCATGGACAAGCAGTTCCTGGAGAAGGGCTGGATTTACAGGGAGGCTTTCAGGAGCACTGAGCTTGTCAAAAATCTCCTTTTACAGAGCATTCACTGGGGCAGAATATGTTGTCTCCCTGAAAGTCATTTTAGAGGCCAACTGTTCAGCGTGGCATTTGCATTCCTTGGCATTTCTCTCTCTTTTTTTCCCCATTTACTCCAATTTCAGGTCCTTCTTCAGCTTTTCAGCTGCATGTGTCCCTCTAACAATGCACCTTCTGTTTGCTATCCCCACAGGGAGAAGAATCTCTCCCTCATAATCCCCCTACATCTGGTGCTTTCAAATCCAAAAGTCACAGTTCCGTGTTAGTTGGTGGCTCCAACCAACAGGGGCACTTAGGAATCCAAACTGCACAAACGCCGTGTTTGGGCCCCATCAGCTTTGCTGATCCAAGTAATTCATCTCATGAATGTTTTTTGTTTAAGTGCCTGTCACTAATAGGGGAATTTCACATCCTTTTTGGCATTTGAATGCTAAATGCAAATAAATGGGGTGTGCAAACTTAACCCTGTCACCTGTGTGGTTTCAGCTCCGGATAAAAACCCAGAGAACATCCGAGTTGAAGCTTCCGAGCCCAATGAAATGGTGATGAAATGGGAGGTAAGGCAAGGCTAGCAAATCCTATAGGAACGATCCTTTATTCTTATAAGAGGTGAATTTGACTTAAATGTATTCCGGATTTTCACCCCCAGTATCATTTTGGTTTCAGAAGACTGCTTTTTATGTCTGACATCACAGGACGTTAAATAAATACGGAAGTCCTGTAAAGCATAGTGAGAATTCCCCAAAATTTGCTCTTCTCTGCTTCTTGTATGCAAGAAGCTGCTTCAAATAATTGTGGTCTTAGCCTGCTCTGCAATTAAAATTACCAGGCCTAGGGAGAGGAGGGGTGGCTCATGGCTTCTGCCCTTCCAGCCTGGAAGTTTGAAAACACCACAGATCCCTTGTCCAAGAGAATGTGAGCTCGAATTTTTACACCAAGAACTAGAGGAATGTGGATAAACCTCCAAAGCCTGTGATGTGCATCAAAGGAATTATGTAAAAGCCTTGAGGATGGTTTCCAGACTTCAGATTTCCTGGGTTTTAAGCCTCGAGCTTCTGTGCCAGCCGTTGAGTTATGTATTCCTTCATTTAGCACAAATATCCACAACTGTGCAAGGAAGCAGATTTTTGTTGAGGCTGGAATTACACACAATTTGCATGAGATTTACTCCTCAGTCTGCTGCTCCCGACAAAGAACCACAAATGTTCCCCCAGTGTGGACTCATGGTTTGGGGTATAATTGCATCCAAAAGGAGATGGGCCTCAAGATCCATGGACTTGGATTTGAATGGGATTTCTAGCCCAGGGTCAGGAGAGACAATCCTGCCTCTCAAAAAAGCTTGGACTTGATCTTGGAGGTCTTTTCCAACTTCAGTGAATCAGTGAAATGCAGAGTTTAGTACTGGGAAATACTGGAATGGCCAACACATCTTTGAGCACCAGGAAGTTCATAATCACAGCTCAGACAGGGCAAAAGTGGAAGTGAGAGCTGAGCCTGAAAGGAGAGAATGGGATGGAAAGGCTTTGTTAAATCTTGTTGAATCATTAAAATGTTGTTAAACAGGATATTCATTTATTTATGGCATTTCCTGTGTGCTTTTCAGAGGAACTGCTGGGCACTGCACATGCTATTTCTGACAGACAAAGGCTGCAGAATGATGTTAATCTGCCTATTTTGGATTAAGAGACCAGCTGAGCTTTAGTGACTGGATTTTCAACCAAGGATTTGCAGCTTTAAGGGAGATCAAGATAAGAGTCAAGCAGTGCTGCAATTTAACTCTGTACAAGAAATCATTCTTTTAGGAGGAATTTTTTACTTCTCCAGCTTCTCTTGCAAATGCCATTCCCTGGGATCTGTGCCGTGGGGGTGGTGCCTGTGAGAAAGCTGCCCAATCTCCCAATTCCTGTGCACAGACATCCCAAAGGTCCTCGCAGCAGAGCAGATCAGGGGAATTCTTGCAGATCCCCAGATTTAGGTCTCCCTGTGCATGTGGAGCATCAATGGGGCATCACTTTCTGCTGGTATCTGAAGCTATTTCCTGTCAGACCTCTTGGATACAAACCAGCTATTATATATTGCATATTTACATATATTTAAACATTATTAAAAGCAGACTCTATGGTGGGAAATGCCCACAGCTGTTCAGTGGACTGAAGTAAACCCTCATTTATTGGGAAATAAACCCTTTTTTAGGTAGGGTAGGTGGCTATTTTATTAATTAAAGTAGTGCGTTTTCAGAGAAATAAACTCAACTTGAGGATGTCTTCTGACAAGCTATTGCTATACATCTCCTAATATTTTATAAATTCATGTTAATTAGCTGGAAACCCTGCTGGGATGAATTCTCCAGCTGATTGGTAAGAGCAGAGTGGCCCAGCAGTTGCACATTAAATGTCCAGGCGTAATTTCAAGCATTTGGTGTGTAGTTAGAACAAATCTAAATTTTAATGACCCAACTTGCTGTGCTACATAAAATTCTAAGATAAAATGCAAATTTTATCTCTGCTAAAAGGCACACACAGCCTTATGCCAAACTGTGCAATTTAGTTGTGCTGAAGGCGTGTGGTTTTACATCACACAGGAAAACCTGTGGCAAAACAAAACCTGATGTGTGTAGGATGCAGAAATATGGCTCCTAGCAATTAATCTGGATTTTAATCCAAGCCTTTCACCCTCCTTCCTCTTGAAGTCATGATGTTGTTACTCCACTCATCTTCAAATTAAAATGACAGCAGAAAGTCAAAGCTTGGGGTTTTTTGCCCCTTTTTTCTCCCAGTGTTGTAGCACACACTCCAGAATTATCCCCGCTCCCCTCAGCTGCTGTTCTGTGATTACAACAAAGGCAGACAAGATCTCTTTTAACTTTTCCCCAGCCGCTGAAGCCCGTGGAGAGGAACGGGCCGGGGCTGGAGTACAAGGTCAGCTGGAGGCAGCGGGGCGTCGAGACCGACTGGAACGAGGAGCTGGTGAAGAAACACTCGCTGAGCGTGCGGAACGTCCCCACCTTCGTGCCCTACGAGATCAAAGTCCAGGCAGTGAATAATTTGGGATCTGGCCCGGAACCAAACATCACCATTGGATATTCAGGAGAGGACGGTGAGTGGCAGGGACTTCCCTGTAAAACGGGGGTTTCCTGTGCTGCAGAATGCTGGGGTGTGGAGTGATGGATTAGGCAGCCCAAAGCTGCTGGAATGCCAGCGCTCAGCCTGAGGGGCTCCATGAGGCATGGACACGACCCGTGCTGGGTGCCTGGGTGCCAGCCTGGTGGAGTGTGAGGGGTTTTTTTGGAAAGGTCACTTGTGCTCTCATTAATCTCCGTTGTTGGCTTAGTCTGGGTACTTGTTTGAAGGCCACAGTCCATGAGAAGTCTCTGAAGTGTAGCAGTCGGGTTGTACTTGGTGGGAAAAAAAATCTTTGCATTCTCTGAGGCTTGACCCAACAGCTTAGCCCTGTCAGAAGTTAAATACTCTGACAATTAGGGACAAACTCACAAGCACTGAGTGTTTAAATAGATTTACAGACAAGGCCACGTTCCCATGTGTGCTGGCGTTACCTTGCCCGTGGCTCCTTGAAGAATGTGTTGTCTCCTCCAGCCTGGGTTTCTGTCCCATGGTTTTCCATGGCTCCCAGGTGGAGTTTCAGTGCTGGAAATGGACTCAGTGATGGTCAGACAGGAGAATCCCCACTGCCCACCCGGAGGTGGGAACAGGAAGGTTTGGTGGTGCAGAAGAGGTGGTGAATAGTGAGAACAAGAAGAAAGAAACTTCACAGCATGTTTATTTTCTTTGTCTGTCTGTGATGAGTCTAATTTTGTATCTACCAGTGGAAAATCTTCCTGGAATTCAGTTGTCAATGGATCAAGGCCTCCTTTTTTTCAGGCACTGTAATAGCTCTCTGTGTTACGCAGTGATTAAAATCCTACTGTTTAATGAGCTTAGTTGTAAAATGAAATTGATTATAAAAAAAACCTTTATGATTGCCTGCTTGAGTGCTGTGTTAATCATTTTTTTATTCTTCTCACTGCTGTAAGCATTGCTTGAAACAGGAAATCATAAATACTGGTGTAGAAATTCATGTGTCCCAGTGCACATGTATCCCAGCCTTTAGCAGAAAACCCTGCTATGGAAAAATAATGTTTATTGGCCCATTCTACCCACTGGATTCAGGTGGAATGGCTTTTTTCTTGCCTTCAGTGAGACTGCATGAAGTGGCACAGCTGGAGCTGGAAAGCCAAAGCTGGAGCTGTGAACAGTGGGCATCTCGGCTCCTGGAAGTGTCTTTAACACCTGGGACTTCTGTTTTTACAGTTCCAGATGCTGCTCCTACAGGCGTGTCGGTGGAGGCTGTGAACAGCACCCTGGCCAAAGTCTTCTGGTTTGGGATACCAAGGGACAGAGTTCGTGGGCACTTACGAGGCTACAAGGTTACAAGTTTCTCTATAAATATTTGTATATAGTTGAATAAAGCATTAAATGAGTCCCAGATTGCAGTCTCTCATTTTTGGGAAGATGAGAGAGATCATGATCATGTTCAGCCCCACACAACATAATTTGTTACAGAAATCCCAATCTCCACGCAGGTCAGCTGGTGGAAAACAAAAAGCATGCTGGATGGAAAGAGGCATCACCCAGAGAAGCACTTCCTAACGTTTGTAGGAGACAGGAACTATGGGATGATTCCCGGCCTGGAGCCCTTCAGTGAATTCCACTTGACGGTTTTGGCTTTCAACTCCAGAGGAGATGGCCCCGAGAGCTCCCCCGTGGTGTTTGAAACTCCAGAAGGAGGTAAGACACAAGGAAAATATGGGATGGAAGGATATAAATTGAAATTGTCCCTGTGCCAAGGTGAGTTGATTCCCTTATTTAAGGTGATGGTAAAATATCCACTGTTCATAGAACCCTTCACTGGAAAGGGGAGCTGTGGGTGTTGAGCTAAATTACATCCTCATTTAACAGAAATTTGTAGGGAGATTTGTAGACTTCTTCACTCCTCTGAACCTCATCCCTGTGTCTTCCAGTCCCCGAACAACCACGTTTTCTCAGGATCCTGAACTTTGACGAGGACTCGGTCACTCTGTCCTGGGGGCTTCCCAAGAAAGCCAATGGCCATCTCACTGGCTACATCCTGCAGTACCAGATAAGTATGTGCCTGGTTTGCTTTGAGTTCAGAATTGAGGCAGGCTTAGTTAGGGAAAGCTCCCAGGTGTGATGTGCACACAGGCTGCCAGAGGGCAGGCTGCCCTCAGCTCCCAGAGCTGAAAGTTTTCCGTGCATTTCTCCCACGGAAGCTCCCGTTGCTGCCATTCCCTGTCCCACATTTATGGTCTAATTCAATTATTTCATCTTGGCTAATTATACCTAATGCAGTGGTTAAAAAGACCCATAAATTGTAGGTGCATTTTACTGAAGTGGAATTCATTTAATACAAAGTAAATTGTGATGAGAGCACTCTATGAAGCCACATTAATATAGATCTGCACATTACATCAGGGAGCTTCTCCCCCCTCAGAGTGCCTCAGCAGAAGCAAAGAACCACCTGAGTCATGGTATTGAGTGATCACACTGAAAACAACCAAATACCAGAGGATTTCTTTCTTTCTTGCCTGGGAAAGAAATGAGAAACAAAGACAACCTCGGGCAAGACCCAGTAGTTGGCCCAGACTGCCACAACACCAGTTGTGTGGTGTGGTGGTGATTCAGTGTATTTTATATGTTCTTTGAGGGTGGAAAAGGATGAGTCTGTGCCCTATTTATAAAAAAACCCACTCGTGTACTTTTCACTCCTCTCTGCTGATGGCAGAACTGCATGGTTGCCTTTGCTAGCAGGGGCTGGATTCTGTATCTTCCCTTTGGCTTTGCTGATTATGGGCAGAGAGTGGATCTCTTTTTACAGAATCACGGACTGGTTCTGATTGGAAAGGGGCCACAGTTTTGTGGTCACTTTGCTGTGCATCTGGGTCATCCCACAGCACAGGAATGGGTCCGGACAGCTCTGGAATATCCTCACAATCTCTCCGGAAAGCCTGTTCCAGGGCTCAGTCACTGCACAGGGAAGTTCTTCCTCATGTCTGGGTGGAACTTCCTGGGCATCAGTTTCTGCCCTTTGCTGGGCACCACCAAGCAGAGCCTGCTCCATCCTCTGACCCCTCCCTTCATATATTTCTGTATATTTATAAGATCCTCCCTCAATTTTCTCACAACCCCTCCTTCAGCTGCCAGCTCTGAGGAGCCAGAGCAGCCCACAGCACACCAACCACCCTCTAAGCTGCTGAGAAAAGTTTGCAGATACTTGGAAGCCAAGCAAGGAGCAATTTATAACTATTTAATGACCTAGGAGACAGTCACTGCTACCTCCCACCCAGGCTGTGCATATGGGCAATCAGAGAGCTTTCCTAGAGCAGTAACAGCTTGCAAGCCGCTGGGAGATGGACACGGAGGATGTAAATCCCATTTAACACTGGCAGGAAGGGCAGATACACTCACCCAGCCTGCCTCCTTCCCCCTCCCGGCAGAGTGCTCCATCCTGGGGGGGCTCCGGGGGTNAGGGAATGCTCGGGGAGTGCCCAGGGGATGCTCAGGGGATGCTTCAGGTGCTCAGGGGATGCTCAGGGGATGCTCAGGGGATGGTCCAGGTGCTCAGGTGATGCTCGGGGGGCTGCTTGGGGGGTGCTCAGGGGATGCTCAGGGGATGCTCAGGGGATGCTCAGGACACGTTTCCTGGCTCTGACCGAGGTGCTGTTCCCTTGCAGTCAACGAGACGCACGAGGTGGGCCCGGTGAGCGACGTGAGCGTCACCAACCGCTCGGTGCTGAGCTGGCGGCTGGCGGGGCTCAGCCCCAGCACCAGGTACAAGTTCTACGCCAAGGCCTGCACGGCCAAGGGCTGCGGGAACCCGGCCACCGAGGAGGGGCTGACGCTGGCCCAAGGCAGTAAGTTCACTCCGTTGGCTTTGGTGTGCAGGAGCTCCACCAAATCGTGGGAAAACCTATCGGGAGTAATCCAGGCTTGGCTTTTCCTTCGTAATTAGGGGAAATAAATTTGTTTTCCTTGCCATGAGAGGGATCGATGGACTTCTTAATGTGGCCACGGTGTTTTTCAGGAAGGCAGAGCTCATCTGTTTCATTTTGCTGTGCAATCCTGTTTCTGTTCCCACCCATCAGCTCCTTAAGCCATGCTGGAATGAGTGAATTGCTTTCAGGCACAAACAGAAAATTGAAGATACAGCTAGTCTGTTCTCAGTAATATTATAAAAACAAATTCTGCCCATGCATGGAGATGGGGGACTGCCAGCAACATCAGGGTCAGCTGTTTGACATGGAAAATCCAGATAACCATGAAGTTGAGTGCATTTGCTCCATTATTTATGATTATTTTATCAGAGGCCGGGAGTCAACATTTGTGTGCCACTTACACCCTGTGCTGAAACACTGATGTTCAGTGATTTAAAGGAAAATCCCAAGCACTGTATGATAGCTCCTCTTTCACTTTCAGCTGAAATGAAATAAAATGCACTGTGCTCAGCAAGTCTGAGAACTCCACAATACTGAGGAGCAGCTCCTTGGTATTAATCAGAAACTGTTGCAGTGCACTGGCCCCAGGGAAGGAGAAAAGAATGTGATAAGCAAAAGAGTCCTGGCTGCATCATTTTTAGCAAAGATAACAGTCTGCAGCAATGTTGATGTAAATAGAAAAATGTTCCATGTGCTGTTGGACTTTTAAGTTGCAGAATTCTTTTCAGCTACTGGTAAACCAGGTGAAAAGTGTTTCAAACCATCATGTCCCAGTTCAAGATCCAGTCAGGAACTGCCATTTGTTTTCTCAAGTAGTAAAACTCCTTCTCAACTTTCTTGTGGCCTCCAGTCTCACTGTAGGATACAGGTACTCACCTGGCAGCAACTATTAATCACTATGATTTAAAATTTATTCCTCATTAAGGAAAGAAAAATACCTTTTTTTTCCCAAGCTCAAAATTCACCGTTTCCCCTCATTAGTGGCCTTTTCTGGCCTTCACTGGGCAACTAGAGTAATGCGTTTGACTCCTTGAAAGCCTATAACTTCTTGAAATAACCTTGTCAGGGTTTATGAGATGTTGACATTCATTTTGTTCTCCTTCTCTACTTCCCTGAACTCTGTTTCAGCAGTGGCAACACCTGATTCCTGTGAAATATTCTTAGTCTAGAGTGGTATAATTAATGAAAGCTGCAAGGGTTCAGTTCCATGATTTATGTGTGCTCCTTGCTGCTTCTCAGGCCACCCTAAATTAGGGCACTGCATCTGTCACTGAGGTGCCATTAGAGTTCTGTGTCGTTATTTGCTGGCTAAATTGTTCAGATATTTTTCACCTAAACATGATGGGCCGAAAAGAAAAAAATCACTCTTTTCAGTGACCTTCTTGGGGTTTTAAGCTGTGGTTTGGGGAGCGAGGCAATTGCTCAAAATTAAAACAATCGCTCTTTTTGAAGGAGGGGAGTGATTTCAGAAGTCAAAGTTGATCATTTCAAATGACCCACGTAAATGACAGATATAAAATGTGGTGCCCTCTGAAATGAAACTCCGTGATGGAGCACTCCACATTTCTTTGGGGGTTGATTCAGTGATTCTATAACTACTGTGTTCCAGTTTAATAATAAACCCATAAAGCTCTCATTGTACATTTTAAGGCTTTGGAAACTGCCACTGCTGGAATTCAGCTTTTGCCATGGGTATTTCAGAATTTCACAATTCTGCCAGGAAAGTGGAGATGTTGAGGTGGCAGCTCTGGATTCATTCACCTTTTATTTTTTTTTTTTTTTTGCTTGATCTCCATCACTGCTGTTGCTTTAATTAATTTGCAGTTATCCCTGCTACTGTTGTCTGGAATTAGAAAGAAAAGGGAATCTCTTTATTTAATATGTGTGAGGATTTGTGTAGCACCACTGAAAACAAATCTGTGCAGGGAAAACAACTTGGATATGAAACCCTGATAGGCAACCTAAGATCTTTATCATTCCTTGATAAAATACTCTGGGCCGTCATGAAGAACCCGAGCAAAAGGGAAATAATAGTTTAATTCCTATTGTTTCATCATGGTTTCATTCCACAGAAGAAAGGTATGTTGTCCTTAGAAAATGACTGTATATCTCTGTCTTCATATTTTCAGGCAGTGTTTCTTAAATGACCTCCCAACTAATTAATTTTCCCCTTGAAAATGTCAATTTTCCCCAAGATCATTAGCCCTCAGAAACATAACACAACATAATGTTCTTACAGAAGTGAAAAGATGAATTTAATGTAGCAGCCCCTTCTTTAACACAAAGCTCCTTTTCATCTTGTCACCAGCGTTGCTCGGGGATTACCAAACACGTATTACATGTTGAGAATTATCCTTGTGTCTCCAGAAATCCAAGCCTTAATGAGAAATTCATCGAGATGAAGCCACAGAGTTGTAGATTTATTCTCCAGAGAAGCCAGGAAATAGAAGTTTACCAGTTTCATTACATCCCAGTGGCCGCTGGCACGTAATTCCCAAAGGCTTTTGGCAAATCTTAGGGAGGGGGTCCTAACCTTCAGGACCAGGGTAACCATTTGGAACAAAACACGTGGCTTTAGCTCTCTTTTGGCTTGGGCACAGTGGAAAAGGAATAATAAAATGCCTTTCCCATGTGTAACCACTGGGGCTGTTAGCAGCAAACCCTGTTTGCTCACAATCAAGAAAATCTAATGGAATTGGTGAAAATTTCTTGATCACCACCTCACCTATAAATTCTTCTCAATAAACTTTACATACAACAGGTTTTCTAATCTCTGTAGTCTAAAATAATCCAAATTTAACATTTAATACCTGCTGCACTAAAAAAGTCCTGAAAACGAAGGATGCATATTTATACATTTTTAATAGCCAGGCAGCAGGGGAAAATTAATGAAAGTTCAACTTTGCATTTATTGCAGCAGATGTATTTAGACAGGTATGGTCATAAATTAAGATGCTGCCCACAATTAGTATCTAGCTCTGGGACTGCCAGGGTTTTTTTTTAATAAGTATATTTTCTAACAGATGTGCTAACTTTTGGAGAACACTCTGGAAAGTCTTTGGGGGTGTTTTCTATTGTTTTTCCCTTTATACCATAAGCTCCTGTAAAAAATGTGTGTTCTGTTCTTCTCATAAATCTTGGAGCCCAGTAGGAATATTGTAAAATTGCAGTTCAGTGTTTAATGCTCATGCAAGTCCCATGGTGTGGCTGATAAATAGTGGGGGAAGATGAGAAGTGCTGGTGATATGCCTTTATTACTAATGCTCCTTCTCCCTCATTGGAGATTAAAAACCTAACCCGACTGCTTTCAATTTTCTGCAGCTAATTCCTGCAGCCTTCAGTGTGTTCCTGGCCTCCCAGAATGTGGAGCTTTTCCTTATCTGTGTGTCTTTGCTTTTATTTTTCAGGAAGCCACAGTGCTTCTCGTATTCCAGCCACCAAACCCGCCCCAGTTAGCAAAGCTTCCTCCTCTGTAGGGCCCATGTCGGGGGTGTCACACAGAGCAGGAAGAAATGGCTTGGAAAGAAACCTCATAATCACCCAGCACTGGACACCTGTTCTGAGATTTAAAGGGGAAAAAGGAATGTTTTGGGGTAGGAGATGATAAATGGGAATGGTAAATTCCCAGAGCCAGGCCAGGCTGGGCTCATGCTCATCCCAGGACCTTCATCCCAGCCCTGAGCTGCTCCATGTGCCAGGGCAGTGCCAGCTGCAGCATCAGACAGAGCTGAGCAAAAAGTGGACAGAAAAAGGCATTTTTTCAGCCATCTCACTTCCCTCTTCCTGCTTCTCTAAAGAGCTGATGGTTCAGAAAGAAGAGGCTGCCACAAGCTGGGAATAAATAGGGGGCAGAGAGGGACTGGTTAAGTTAGTTTGAGAATATGCACAGCAAACCACCTACCAGGAGCTCAAGGTTTAGGGTTTGCTTCCCAGGAATTCAGGAAAAATCCTTCTTGAGGAGGCTGGTGGTGTGAACACTTTGGATCATGTGGTTATCATGTCACACACGAGTGTTATGTGGTATTTAACAGACATTGGGTCAAAGGTTCATGTTCATTCCTGTTCCTTTATGGGTAATATTTGCATTTTTCTGATGCCTTGATTTTAGAGCATGTAATTAAAATGTACCTGTGGTATCCTGTTGCTTAATTTGCAGTTTGATTAAAAGCTATAGCTGGGTTTCACATACTTCATTTAGCAAAAATTACCGATGGATGGATTAATTTATGCTGATGAGCTGTGCTTCAGTATCAGCAGCGTTTCAGCTGGATGTGTTCTCTCTGGGTCCCAGTGGTCTGCTAATTTAACTGCTTGTTGTAACACATGGAGAGTTGCCTTGAAAAACTTATCCTGAACTGCTGCTTTGACTGTGCTTGGATTTATCTTAATCTGTTTTCTTTTCTTCCCTTCAGCTGTCAACTCAGCCTTAATCTCCAGCAGCTTCTTGCTTTGCTTATTTACTACTTGAAGTATTAATGAGCATTGTTCCCCTGTCAGTGCTAATTGGCCGAGTAGTTTTCAGATTACACTTTGTGCTCAGGCCTTAGTTCAGATGGCTTTGGACGAAACAGGCAAATCGGGCAACTGAGAACAATTCAAGGGTTATTTTTATTAAGTGCAGTCTCCAAATTTCTCTGCTGTTACCAAGGCAGGGACACTCCCATGTTGTAAGAAGTTCCTCCATGTCACACACCGTTCTGAATTTGCTGAGCAGGCTGTTCATGTCCAGGCAGTGATTCTCAGCTGCTCTAATGTCCTTTGTCCTGCTCTCCACGAAAGCTGTTCTGAAAAATCTTATTTAATGCCCCACAATCTGACTGCAGACGGGTTACAGGAGGTGTTTTGCAACTAGCAAGGTTCCAAAACCAGAGCTACTGGAGTTCCCCTTCTCCTAATCAAATATTAAACTTATCAGCAACACTGAAATGCCTAAATAACCATTTACAGGCAAATTGTTTAGTTGTATCTAAACCAGTGCTTTGTGCAGGCATTGTGGAATTTGAAAGGACACGGAAAATCACTGTCAGGAGAGAAGCAAGTACAAATCCCACTGTTAATTTTTTCTGGGAGACGTATAAGAATCCATATCCAGCTAACAAGCTGTCTGTGCTTCCCTGCTGAGCTCAGTTCAATGGGAGCAGCATCAAACCCCAGATTATCCATACAAAGCAAGCCCGTTTGCAAGTTGTAATTTTTTAAGCACGCATTAGTTAGAGCAGATCCATAATCCCCCATCAATATTAACTTCCATCCTGGGAGATGTACAACCCCCTTCCTGAACATCAGGATTACTCCAGTCTGCTGTTGATTTCATCTGATGGAACATCAAAAATCAAACAGAGGGAATGTTTGGGGTTTTTTTTGTTTTTGCTTTGGAAAATCAGATTGCCTGATGCCAAATGTTTGAAATGACGTGTTGTATTTGTTTGTTATTTGTGACTATGCTTTCACGGACTTTTTTTTTCCATGAATGCCATTAATCCCTATGCCTTGAATGTGTGCATTCCGTAGGTAGAGGCAGCGGCAGGATTTCAGACGCAGTAAAGCCCACCCCAAAGTTTCAGCCCAGCGAGGCCCTTGAGCCTGGCACTGAGTACACAATCCGCCTAGTGACTAAGAACTGGGTGGATAACAATAGCATTTTTGAAGATGTAATTGAGACCAGGGGGAGAGGTGAGCCACGAAGCCCTTCGAGGCACTGAACATCTGTTTTTCCGTGTGACTCGATGTTGAGGTTCCATCTCGTGCAGCGCGAGTGTCCCGAGCTCATCATTCCGTGCCGTGGGGTTGAGGTTGGCCCTCGCAGTTGAATCCCTTGGGAGCACAAACACATCCCAGGTTCTTGGCTGAGCCCTGTTGCAACAGCCTGGAACAATCCCAAACCTCTACAAGCCTGTGCAATGTGAGAGGGCAGCTGTGATAAAACCCATAAGTGATTTGCATGTACTGGGGGCACTTTCACCTCTCTCTCTTTCGCAAAACTGCTTTTGCATGAGAGGCTTAATAACTCTGTGCTCAGCTTTCCTGTGTGGTGCTAATCCTGTGAGTCAACTGCTCTCTAAGCCACCTTGCCAAGTGTCTGTGTTGCCCCTTGTGGCCTGCACGCTCCCCTGCAGTCCCAGTGTCACACTCTGGACACATTCCTGCCTGGCATTGAAGTTCACACCATAAACAGTGATAGAGTGATTCCATTAAGATCCAGCAGAGAACATGGTGTGTTGGTGTTATCGTAGGGTGCTGCCCTGTTCCTCTGGTTAATTTTCTCCCTTTTCCCTCCTCTCCCATCTCCCCAAGCCTACGCTGGCATTTACGATGGGATTTCCACCCAGGGCTGGTTCATCGGGCTGATGTGCGCCATCGCCCTGCTCACCCTGCTGCTGCTAACCATTTGCTTTGTCAGAAGAAATAAAGGAGGCAAATACTCAGGTAAATGGATTTATTGTCCTTTCCCTATGTTCACATGTTAATAACCAACATCCTTCAGAGTCTTCTCTCTGGGGGCCGCAAGGCCGCGAGCGCAAACATCCAATTAGGATTTGTAGCTTTTGATAAATATCTGTGGAAGGATTTTAATGAATGTAAGTGGAGCTGTGCTCTCCGGGTGAGGCAGTGCTGTGTGCTGGTCACAGAGCCTGCAAGGGCCTTTCCCAGCACTCCTGGGATATTCCAGCATTTAATCCAGCTGTGGGACCAAGATCCTTGCTGGCAGGGCTCCTCTTCCCACCTGGGAACTGCTGCTGGACACACAGACAGAACTTCCCCAGGCAGCTTAACAGTGGAATATTTTGCTAGAAATGAACGCTGGGATTTGCCAAGCAGTGAGTAAGGATTTAAGTAAATTTATTGATGTAGAAATCTGGCTGCTCAGAGAGGTGGTGGATGCTCCATCCCTGGCAGTGCCCAAGGCCAGGTTGGACGGGGCTTGGCGCAGCCTGGGACAGTGGGAAGTGTCCCTGCCCATGGCAGGGATGGAATGGGATGGGCTTTAAGGTCCCTCCCAACCCAAACCATTCCATGATTCTATAAATACTTGCTTATGATAAATCAGGGAATGGCCCCAAACTCTTGGAAGCTCACAGGTTGTGTCCAGCCAGCTCCAGGCCAGGCTGGAGGTGATTGCAGATGGTTTTCCCATAGCCCCTGGGAAAACAAAAACCCATAGCAGAACACAACACAGAGATCTGTCCTTTATTTTATTTGCACAGTGAAAGAAAAAGAAGATTTGCATCCAGATCCCGAAGCTCAATCAATAAAAGATGAAATCTTTGGGGAATATAGGTAAATAGGACCTGCTTTCACGAGCCTTTGTGTTTCTTGGGGTTTTGTTTGTTTCCAAATGCCATCATTATTCGGGACGTTTTTATGGCATGCAATTAATGCTGGTTTTCATTTTCAAAGCAAACGTCATAGGAGTGGATAAGAGTAGGAATATCAAGGTATATCCAGTATATTTTAATCCATCCAAGCTGGGATGTAAGGAAATGTTGATGTATTGGTGCTTATTTTTCACTTTTTTTTTTTTAATTAGCATTGTATGAATAATGTAAATATATATGATAATTTGGGGTGCTGCTGAAAAGCCCATTGAATTCTATGTCTTCAATGGGTTTTTGAAACTCAGACCCAAATCATGTAATGAGGGGGTTGGTCATTTTGGGAAAGAAAGCAAAGAGAAGTTTGAAATGTGATAAAAATATAAAAACCACAAACATCTCACTACAGAAATCTCTGTAGGAGAATTGAAATAATCACTCTGCTTTAAAATAATCAAAACTTAAAGCAATATGTAACTGTGAGATGAAGGAAAATACATAATTATAAGAACCATGCTGGAAAACTGGTCTTGCTGGCCTTCAGGGCACAAAATTGCTGTTGAAATCCCACTTTATATATACTACATTATTTGTACTGGAGTAGGGCTTTTTTTTTTCTGCATAATTTCATCTTTATTTAATTTTTAATGCTTTCTAATGGAACAAATATTTAGAAAGGTAAGAAAGCCCTGAGGTTAACAACTTTGACCCCCTCCTTTCCCCCTGAAATCCAAACTTCTCTTTTTTCGGAGCAGAAATGCCCTGTGCAGAAAAGTAGCAATTTTTTTCTCAGTTGATTATGCACATATTGAGTCCATCCTGAAGAATTGAATTTAAAGTTCATTTCTCTGTCCTTCCTTAGATAACATTGCCAAAGATTTGACAGAGTTGGCATCAGCAGCAAGGGCTGTAATTGAGTAATTATGTCCCTAATCCAGAGGCCTAATTTAGTTTTTTTATGTAATCTTTTAATGTTTTCCCAATCCCCCCAAATGTCCTGTTCAGGCTGTTCTTGTTCCTCGTCTGTGGTGCCATTAGGAGGAATGGCCAGCAAAATTCTCCTGTTTTCCCTGAATTTTGGTGGTGGGCTGTCCTTTTTCCTGGAATTTTCCCTGAACAGAGACTGCAGATGCAGACATTGATTCTGCTTTGGGTTTTCCCAGTTCTTCCCCTTTTTTCCTGGAATTTTCCCTGAACAGAGACTGCAGATGCAGACATGGATTCTGCTTTGGGTTTTCCCAGTTCTTCCCCTTTTTTCCTGGAATTTTCCCTGAACAGAGATTGCAGATGGAGACACTGATTTTGCTTTAGGTTTTCCCAGTTCCTCCCCTTTAGCAGAGGCCAACTCCAGTGAGATAAACTCTGGTAAAATAAAGTAACAGCAGAAAAAAGGGGGGAAGCACCTTTATTGGTCATTTAAACTCAAAGAGATGCTCCCAAAGCAGTGGGATGTGACCCGCTGACGTGATTGCACCCACCCACCTCAGAAGGAAAATCAAATAAATAGACCCTGAATGCTGTCCACTGTTTTGTAAAATGAAAAGTGCCTCTCCGTGAGGTTCTGAACACTTGCCATCAGCCCTGATGTCTGGAGCAGACCCCTGAAATCCTTTCCAGCATTCCCTTTTCCTTCCCCTTCCCTCCCTGTCCGTTCTGTGCGCCCAAGGCAAAAAGGGAAAAAACCCAAATAGATGGGCATTGATAACTGCCAATTAACCAAACACTTCATTGGAATAATGACAAAATCCTGTGTGGGGAAGTCCAGGTGTGTGGAGGAGCACCAGGGAAGGACTCACGGGTCAGGTCATCCCCCACGTGTCCCTCCTGCTGCTTCCCTTCCCACCCCGAGCGCAGTTTCCCTCCTCTCCAGCGAAAGGCAGATTTTTGGAAAGGCCTTTCTTTGTTTTGTAGTGACAGCGATGAAAAGCCGCTGAAAGGCAGCCTCCAGTCACTTAACGGGGACATTAAAGCCACTGGAAGTGCTGATAGTCTGGTAGATTATGGAGAAGGGGAGCATGGCATGTTCAATGAAGATGGTTCATTTATTGGAGCTTATTCTGGATCTAAGGAAAAAGGATCAGTGGAAAGCACTGGGAGTTCGACAGCAACTTTTCCTCTCCACGCCTGAAGTGATTGGTGTTTAATTGCGGTATTTATCCTGGTGAGCTCTCCACAGTCAAGAATTGTGCTCGGGAGCAGGCTGCCAATTGAGCCCGTCAGGAAAATCCTGACATCCAGGGAATACAAAAAACGAGTCACTGCCACTAAAAGGTGATTTCTCCATCCTGATTTCTATGTGTTTTCTTCTCAACAGAACAAAACAATTCTTTAGGCGATGTGTTAGTCTGAGCAAACCAGAGTTTCTCGGTGGTACGTCTGTATCCTTTCCTGCTGCTCCGGGTGTTCCTTAGGCTTGGAATATGTTTCTCTGGGTAGGATTTTTGCCCTGTGTGGCTGTTGTCACACGTGTGTGTAGAATTCCCTCATGGCCTTGGTTATAACCTCGAGGTTGTAGCACGAACAAACTCTGCAAAGTGACACAAGGAAAATAAGAATTTAAAATACCAGAGAAATATATTCTATATATTGTATAATTTTTCCTAAAGAATTAAACCCCTTTGTGTATGATACTCAAAAAAACCGTTTTAGTGGTTACAGCTGACTTCAATTACCAATACTTAGAGATGCAGCTTTACCCACAGCAAGGTGTGGGTGAAGCTGCTGCCCAGTAGCTGGCACTATTTCCTTAAATAAGTTAAGCTGCAGCTCTTTCCTGTGGCAAGGCAAAACAGGGTTCCCATCCACCATCACTCGAAATATTTCCATTTTTCCCCAGCTGCAAGCCGCATTTCTGAGCAAACTCCTCGGTGTCTGTCTCATATCTGTATATTTGTGAGCTAGAAAACATTCCACGGAGACGTTGTACATATGATATTAATATTGACACGAGTCCAGAGCAGCCTGGTTTTATTTTGAACTGAGACATGTTGCTAGCATGGGTCTGTATAGCTGTGTAGGAATGACTAGAATTGCTTCTCAGTATGGATTTGGAGCAGCAGAATTAGTTTTCAGAAGGAGTTGTGTGTATAGGAATCACCCAAACCTCACACCATTCAAGCATCACCTAAACTAGACCTACCTGACTTCCAAGAGTTCATTTATTTTCAGCCTGTTCACTGTTAAATAAACAAAAGCAAAAGCAAAGAGAAAATATTATGGTAGAGTTTCTTGTCTATTTTGTTGGCTGAGTTGCTGGTTTAAATCTGGTTCTTTGCCTCTCCAACACTAACCCAGCCGAGCTGTACAGCACATTTTTTTGGTCTTTTTGTATTGGAATCTCCTGAATCTCTTTTTTAGTCGCATTTTTGTATTTCTGAATCTGCTTGTTTGAGTAGAGCATCAACGTGGCTTCATTTCTTCTTGCACTTCCAAACGATGCCACTCCATTATCAAGGTTTTTAAGTAGTTCCTGCAGGAGGAGTAGATCCTAAAAGCTGTTTGGCATCCTGATAGCAATTAGGCAAATATCCCCAATGGCCCCCTCATGGGCTCCGTGATTTCAGTGGAAGGAGGAGAGGAAGCAAGAATTACTCACGTGGTTCTGAGTTTCCAGCAGGGAAATGAAGCCCAGGAAATGCAGATGTTTCCCAGTGGAATCACACACAGGGCTCCCCTCAGGTCGGGGCTGCTGCTCAGAGCCTGGCAAGTTCTGGAAGCTTTTGGTGCTCGATGCTTGTGCTTATCTGTGCCTCTTTTTGGGTTTTTAATTGGAGCTTTTAAGGGCTTTTCATGTCACCTCTGTTTGGGAAAAGCAAACCCCAAAGAGCCACCCCAAAAGCCCCATTCAGGCTGTGCCTGTGAGTATAAAATGATGAGTGGAAATCTGCCCTCAATCAAAAACCATCCCATCCCACATCAGTGACCCACGTTATTCACTTTTTATTCTTTATCAAGTTATATTTTCTGTATTTCGTTTAATCCAAACACTGAAAAAGTCCAAAAGCCTTTTAATTTTGGGGGAAAACAAATTTCCAAAGAAGGGAGCGCACAATTAGAGAACTGTGAAAATTGGCATCTCATCAACAGAGACATTTCCCAGCAGCATCTTTATCTGCTGACTCGTGTCTGCTGCAGCCCAAACCAGATAAAATCTAAGAGCTGATTAGGCTTGTGACAATCTGCTTTGGGCTGGTTTTAATGTGATTCTTTTAGGAATCATCTGCGATGATCAAAGGTCTTTGAAAAAGGAACAAAAAAGGGGAATAAAATTGGGGTGGGCTTGAAGAAAGAACAAAGGGAATAAAATTGGGGTGGGCTTGAAGAAAGAACAAAGTTAGGGAATAAAATTGGGGTGGGCTTGAAGAAAGAACGAAGTTAGGGAATGAAATTGGGGTGGGCTCCCCCAAATCCTCACTTCAGGCTGGGGGAAGCTGTGCCTGCACACACCCGTCGTATTTTCCAGTGGGTCACTGCAGACAAACCAGACCCCTCATCCCAGGAAATGCCTCTGTGAAGGGGACACAAATTTCAGACCATTTTGGGGAGTGTCAGATGATCCCACAGTGGATATAAATCCCTGATGTAGCTCTTGCTCTGCTGAGAGGCGTTTGTGCCATCATCCCCGTGCTGTGCTGCTCAGCCGTGCTGCTGGCGCTGCTTCTCCCACTCAAATTTTAATTCACAGCCTTAAATCTTAATGTTGGTGTTCCACGAGGCCTCAGGACCTAAAAACCAGACAGAGAGGAAAAGATGAGCAATGGAACCTGGATTTTTGAACATGGATTTTTGAGGAATATGCCTAATGAATATTAAACAAGTGGCTCAAACTCCCAGGAAATCCCCCTCACCTGAGCTGTTTTCTCTTTCCCAGTCATTTATTTTCCTTTTCCTCCTGCACTGGCATTTTTTCTGCTGTGAAGGTACCCTGGAAAGTGCAGGACATGGATGGTTGTTTAGAGATTTTTTTTCAAAAGGAAATGAACAGAGCAAGCTGAGGTTTTCCCGAGGAGTTTTTGGTCACTGCAAGGAGCTGGGCTGTGGTTTTGTCCTGGTCTGTGACAGGTGAGAGGAAGTGTGGCCATGCAGCTCAGTAAAAAGTGCCACCAGTTGTCCTGCAGTTCATAAAACTTCCTGAGTTGGAAGGGACCCACAAGGTCATCAAAATCCAACTTCTGCCCCTGCACAGGACAGCCCCCAAAATCACACCCTGTTCTGAAATACTGCATTGAGCATTAAATCCTTTGTGTTGGTTTGTTTGGGATTTTGGGGGATTTTTTCCTTTTCCTCTGGCCAGGGAATTTGTGGTAAATTCATTAATTAGCACCTAGCAGGGAATTCCAGCCTGCCTGCTGGGATGAGGGAGTCCAGCCATGGGAACAGAACAGGGAATTATGAATTATTAATTATTAATTATCCTATAAGATGGCTGGAGTTGGGTTCCGTTTGGTTCTGACAGCCCAGGATGTTTTGCCCCAGAGGGGAAATGACACTTTCAGATTTGATACCCGAGGCTGTAATTCCAACCAGCAAGGAGGAGGCATTTCNATCAAAGCCCTGCTGGAGCTGGATCTTTAGGAAGAGCAGGATTAGGAATCAAATCAGAAAATGGCTTTTCCCCTCTGGGCAAAATCGTGTGTTCATGTATAAAAAATTAANCTGGCCCCACGGATCCAGGTTTGGGGATTTAAGCAGCCTCGGGAGGAAGAGAGGGGTGGGTCTTGCTGAAAAAGTCGTACAGGGCATAAGATTAAACAAATAAAATTTAAAAAAACCCTCTGTCCTTTCTNTTAGGAAGAGCAGGATTAGGAATCAAATCAGAAAATGGCTTTCCCCCTCTGGGTAAAATCGTGTGTTCATGTATAACAAATTAAAAATTGTAACTCACATCTTAAATGGATCTAATTAGCGAATCATTTAGTGATTGATACTTGTTCTGCTGTGTTACACAAATTCCAGTGAGTAGCTCTTTTCCTGGCAACTGCTTCCATTGACTGAATGGCTCCAATCCAGTGCATGAGAGGTTTTCATCAAAGTTTTCAGGCCAATATTCTTTTTGAGATGAAAACAAGCAGTAGCACAATCTTCCTATATTTAAAAAAAAAAAAAAAAAGTGGGGTTTTTAAAGAGTAATTCCACATTTTGTAAAGAAAAGTTACAAAACAAACATTCACTGCTCCTTGAGCTTTTGAGAGGAAGCCTCAGCATCGTTTTCCATAGCCACGATTTTGCAGATGAGAGGTGCATTTGGGTTATTTCACTTACCTGTAAGAACAAAGAGAGAGAAAGGAAATTCTTCATGGAAAGAATTCCCTTTGTCTGCCAGTGGATCACGCCCTCAGCCGCATCTCTGTCGATATTTATGGCAAAATAAAAAGGCACAAACCACGCTGGAGTAGCAGGACACGTTTACATGGCAGCTCTGGACCTCTCATGTAAAATCTCCCGTGATCTGCACTGATTTGTTCTGTTCCCAGGCAGGAGCCCCTCGGCGGGTTCGAGCCAAAGCGTTCTGTCTGTTCATTTTTTATTGTTACGGTTCTGACTTTAAACGAGAGACTTTGTAATTTCATGAGAAAAAGATCGAAGCAAATGTGGTGTCACCATCACCATGTTACTTTTTTGGGGGGCTCAGTGTTAGTGTGCATTGATTAAGGCTTAGAGAAACGTGTTGTACTGTAGTTGCTGTTTGTACCACGCAGATGTGCACGTATGGTTTGAAAAGATATTTTCATTTTACATGAAATACAACTTTGCTAATAAAAGTTTGACTTGATGTAATCTTCAAAAGCCTTGGCTGCCATCACCAAGTTTCTCTTTTCTTTCATTGGGGGGGTTTTGTTTGATTTTTTTTCACTTGGCACCGTTTATTTGCTGGCAATCTCATTTAATTGTGACTCCCAGCCCTCTCCAGGGTGGGACCTGTGGGTTTTTTTGTTTTTGGTTTCACACCAAGGCTGAGCTGCCTTTGGCTTTCACTGGGATTTTTGGACACCGTGGGCTATCAACCCTCTGGATACCACACCAACGTGGGATGAATCTGACCTGCAAACACCCTGAATTCAAATTCCTCCTTGATTCCATGTGCTCAGCTCCTGGAGCAAACTGCCACCCTGTCCCTTGTTAGCATCTCTCACGTGCTTTATTCACCCTGCTTGCAGCACAAAACCTCCCAGCACACAGAGTTCTACTCCTCTCCACTAGAGATCACCAGAATATTGGTAATTTTATTTATTGGTATTTATTTATTTATTATTTATTGCTAATTTTATACATATCCAGGCACACACAAACCCAATAATACCTTTTTTTTCTGTTGTTTTTTTAGGGAAAACTACACTTATGCTTAAAGACTGAAATTTTTATGTATTCATTTTATAGGAATTTAGCAAATGTGCTTTGTTTGCCAAGGAAAATACCTTGATTCTTTTATTACTCTCTCCCCGTCACCAATATTTGGTGTTCTGTGATTAATTCTGCTCTGTCCATGGGGAGGGTTCTGCAGGTGAACACAAATTCCCCCTCCTGACACCCGGAACAGCCAAACTGAGAACTCTTTAAAACCCAGCAGACAAATCCGTGGCAGCTGATACTGCTGAAAAATCCGTTTTTAATGTATTTAACAGGAATCTGAAAGATCTGGTTGGTGCTCAGGTGTGTTGAGCATCACACTTGATGCTGGTGTGGCTTTTGTGCTGTTTTGAGTGTATTTCACTGAAATATTCTGTGCTATTCTGAGTGTATTTCAGTGAAATATTTTGTGCTATTCTGAGTGTATTTCACTGAAATATTCTGTGCTATTCCGAGTGTATTTCCCCGTATTTCAGTGAAAGAAATTCTCCTTTTTTGCCACATGTTTTCAGCTGCTTCACTTCATCAGGAAGGCTCCAGGACATTTTTTTAGTGCATTCTTCACCCGCAGGAACTCCTGAATACATTCAGTGGGAATGCAGGACTGTGCTAACAGGATTCACCTTTCAGCAAGGCATCAAGGGCATCCCAGGAAGGTTTTATTACAATTCATATCCTGGAATAATGAGATTTACACTTTTCTCAATGGCATAATGGGGAGGAGGAAGCCCTACAATCATGTGCTTCACTGGAGTGAGAATAAAGGTGCTGCTGCCACCGTCAGGTGTGTGGGAGCAGATCCCTCGGAAGTCTGAGGATAAAATATGGGATGAATACACTTTTATTTGATATTTTGCTTCCGAGACAAAGTTGGCATTATCAGAGCTGTTTGGGGGGCAGAGCACTCCTTCTCATGCTCAAACATTTCACTCAGTTCTTCGCTCTCCCAAGGAAATGCCATCGCTTCTGCACTTGGCATCTGTTCATCAGCTGGGAACGAGGAGGAGTCACTCACTCAGCCCCGGGGAGCACCAGCAGTCTCACTCTGCTGAAATGTCTGAGCTCTGCAGATCCCTAAGCCTCATTTAACAAGCCTTGGGTGTTGTTTTCACCGTGCTTGAAGCCCACATGATGTGGAAAAGCCCACCCAGAAGAGCTGCCCCACCCCACGCCCTGGGTGTAGAAATGGGCATTTCTGTAATCAATGCCACTCCTTGCATTTCAATTTTTTTTTTTTTAATTCTGCAGAGTTTGTACTTCTGTGCTGCATCTCTATCCCAGCCTGGGGGCTGCAGCGTGTTCTTCACCGTTTGTTTGGAGCACTGGGGCAGGAACATCTCAAACCAGAAAATAGGCAAAAGTACTGCGAGTTTGGGGGCCTTTTTTGCTTTTGCCCCCTGGTTTTGTTTGGGAGTCTCAAGGCTTGTTTGCAGTACTTTTATTGACTTAAAACTCTAAAAATTGGTGGTTTTGGCAGCTGTGCTTCACCTGAGATGGAGCTGAGAAGCAGGGATGTGAGAAGGAGAGGGAGGGTGGGAAGCAGGGGCAGCTGTGGCTGGCACAGGACCAGAACTGGGTCATTCCCAATTGCTCCTCCTGAGGGAAATGAGGTGCAGGAGGTGCCTCTATACCGATTATCCTGCTGCAAATCAGCTTTTCCTTCCAGTCTGGGGTGGAATTGCCTTCCTGGAATGGGGAAGCTCTGCACGGACAGCTCCTCCTGAGGGAACAGGAGGAGAGGCCTGGCTCCCACTCCTTGCTGGGCTGGGGATGGAGCTGGAGCTGCTGGAGCCCCATGGAAAGCTGGACCGGGCACCCAGGTAAGAGTGACCAGCAGCAGGAGAAGGGGTTTGGTGCTGCTTTACCTGGCAGAGAATGTTCAAAGTCCTTGCTGAGGAGGCCTGGGGGGCTGAGGTCCCTCCCCATGGGGTTTGCTGTCCCAGGGCTGTGGGATTTTCCCATTTTTCCTTGGCTGAAAGATGTGGCTGCTCTGCTGGAACAGATCTGCTGTCCCTGCTGCCTCTCCTGCACAGGCTCTGGTGTTTTCTTCCCCCTCCTGACTCTGTCAGGATTTATCTGTGCTGATCCCTCAGCTCCTCCATGCCTGGGCTTGGAAAGTTCCAGCCTGGTTTGTGTCCTGTCGAGGTTTCCTCCCCTCCTCATCACCTGGAACCTCCCTCGTCTCTTTGGGGTGGAAGCTGGGTTCCACTGACAGCTGCTCTTGGGGTTTTGAATTTAGCAGGGATCAGGGTGTCTGAGCTGCCAGGCTTTTTGGTACTTAAAGAAAAATAAATAAATTCCAATATCTTTTTAAAAAACAACACAATTTGTCCAAAGCTGTTCCCATTCACTCCTCTGGGTGGTGCAGAGAAGCTCTGGGCAGGGGTCCAGGCCCTCCCCAGTGTGTCACTGGTGTGGGGACCTTCCTGAGCCTGGTCCTGCGTGGGATCCAACCTGGGAATTGCTGCTGTGGTTCCCTCCTGTGCAGGAGGCTGGGCACAGGGGGCTGCTGGTGTTTTGAAATGAGTCCTTGTTGTGATTATTTATTAAATAATTGAAAGCATGAACACGGTTCCTAATAAAAATCACCTCTCTCTGTGTAAGCCTTTATGACTTCAGGCAGTCACCGTTCTGAGCATTTATTTTCCTCTAAGTGGCAATTTATATGAAACATGCATTAAAAAAATATTCCTGGACTATTTAAAATGAGAGTGGAGTAACAACTTCCAGTGGAGCAGGAGCCCTGGTTAATTATTTATAATTTTGAAAAGTACATTTTCCTAGCTCAGCATGGAGCCCAGAGGCCACTAAGTAAATAAATTTACATAAAATGCAGCGAAATCAGATCGTTTGACACAGTAACTCACCTAATTTAAAGAAAAAAAAAAGTTCTTGAGGAAAAATAGTTGCTGCAAAGAGGAGTGTCAGCAGAGGGGTGTGGAAGTGGCAGTGACACGTGGAGTGGGAATAGCTCTGGAATATGGCATTGAGAGATGGGGGAACATCAGGGAAGCTGCTGAAACCACTCGTTTTCATTGCTGCCTCATCAGGAGTTGAGGAGGGAATTGTCTCCTGGAAATATTTCCTTTGTTTCACTTCCCCCAACCATCAGTTGTTGAGAACGTAAAACTTATTGATGTGTTTCTTGGAAAATATTTACTGAAAACCCAAAAACTCTCCCCTTTTTTATTGCATTTTTATCACTCCAGGGCTGCAGATGATTTCCTGTCCCAAGGCCTCCCAGCTGCCAGGTTTTATCCATTGTTCTGAGGGTTTTTTCTGGGGCTGTTTCCCTCTGCTGGGCTCAGCCACTCTCCTGCCCAGGTTTCCATTCTCCCAGGGCAGCAGCATCTCCCTGGCTTTACCTGAACCCAACTTTTTGGAGCCTCCCAGTTCCTGGAGTCCCAGAATGGCAGAATTATTAAAAAGAGGAAGAATTCAAGTGTTGTGCTTTCAGATTGTTTCAAAAAGGGAAAGAATATCAGTAGAGCCTGCCTCAGGGAATGCAGGTTGTCAGGTTTGGTCTGATTTATTGGGAATTTTACATTGCAGATCACACTTTTTAAAAAGAAATAGTTACAAAACCTCTTCCTTTTCACTACATAAAGCCATGAGGAAATGGAAGAAGAACGTGCTAATTCTTTAAATATTCAGGATTGTGACTCTGTCATTGACTCTGCCCTCCAAAACTGAGCATTTAAGTATTTGAAAAGCCCACATTTGGACTAATTTTGGCAAACCTCTTTAAAATACACATTTCTCAGTCCTGTTATATCCGAGTTTAAATTTATCCACATCTTTCCTTGCCAAATATTAATTTTTTCTCACATCTGGCATCGAAGCTTGCAGTTAAGGAAACTTCCAACTCCGTGGGCTCGTTTCATCAGCCCCTGATCAGCTCCCATTGTACCTGGAGAGACAGAGCTGAACCCATTTCTTCTTCTAATCAAGATAATAACTGCTAAAAACGGATGGATTTCACTGCCATTGAAAATGCAGACTAATTCTTGCCATAATTATCAAGTCTTTAGCTGGTAATTGCACCGTTCCCATCTATCTGCTGTCAGATTTATTTCTGTAATTGACCTCTTGGTCCAGGAGCTGGAGACAGCCTTTGATTATTGGTTCAATTAGTCTCAAAGCATCATGAATTTTTCTTTCTTTCTTTTTTTTTTTTTTTTTTTTTTTTTTTTTAAGGTATTTTAGCTCTCCAGCCAGTCAAAGGAAGTATGAAAAATGTCACTAAATATTTCTTACCTTTATCAGTATTAGCACCTGCTGGGTCTGGTTTTATTCAGTCTGTCCAGATCCACTGAGGAGGGTTTTGATGAGAAATGATTGACTTTGTGCTTTTTCTTAATTTTAACCTTTAGGGACACCTTTTTGGGGACAAGGAATGGCTTTTCTCTGGTGGTGATGTTGAGCTGCTGCATCCTCAGTGCTCCCCACCTGAGCTGTTCCCTTCAGAGCTGGATCCTTCCAGGGGGAAAAAGAAAATAAAGGATTTGTGTATAGATTCTAGAGGCTCTGGATTGTCCGTATATTCAAACATGAGGAAGGCAGGGAGCAGAATGTACATTTTCCAAGGTTGTTGTTTTAAGTTTTCCACACCAAATGACCAGGACTGGGTTTGGGAGAAGGGAAGAACAGAAATATTGTTCCTGTCATCCACAGCCAGGAGGTGGAGACGGAGGAACCTGTGCAGATGGGTTTGTTCCTCACTCTGTGTAAAACAGCAGTGCCCTGGATTTAAGCAACAACTTCTGCTCTGATTTTACTCATTAAATGAAACAAAATGAATGTCAACAAGGGCCTGAATTACGTGTGGATTTCCTCTCTTGTTCTTTGTTAACTCCCTGGCCAGGGAATTTGTTGGAGGTGGAATAACATCAGTGCAATCTTGTCATGGAGGGAGGGAAAAGCCCAACTCCAGGGGTCTAAAACCTGCCTTTCCCTCCTTTTCCCCATATTTGCACAGCAGAATTCCCTTGCACATTTTCTTTGTGGAAATCCAGCGTGTTCCATAAGAGTTTTTAGGGAATATATTTTCATGCTGCTGTTGGATGTACAAATGAATGTTTGTACAGGGATAGAAGAAAATACATGAAATAAAACAAACCTGTTTTCTGGTTCCCACCCTAAGATGAGCAGCAAAATAGGATTAAACAGAAAAACTCCTTCCCCTGCATGAGACTGATGTGACCCGGAGTTTTAATTATTGCCTTGCAATGAGATTTTGCTCAGTTCTGCCTCAATTTTAACCCTCACGGTGAGGTGCAGTCCCATCCCTCCAGGCTGGGGTGGGAGCAGTGCAGTTGGGGATGCCAGGGAGGGCTCTTGTCCTGGTTTTTGCTAAGCCTTCTGTTTTAACCTCGGAGTCAGAGAATTTTCACACACTTTCATGTAAACAATAGCTAATGTTTATTTAACCGTCTTTTCTGGTTTTCATTCCTTTTGTGATAAGAGAAAGTGTGATGAGCATCCTTTTTCTCCAGTGGGATTGAGGAGGAAGTGACATGTCCTCCAATCCCTCGTGGAGTTGAGAATCCTATAAAGTATGATAAATGAAAATAAACTCTCTCTTTTCCCTCCTTTCTGCTGAACCTAGCAGGTGTCAGAGTTTCCTTTATTGTGCTTTCACCAGCACAGAGGGTCACACCTGGATTTTTAATTCCTGGTGGTCCCTGTTGATAACTCTTCCCATAAGAGCAAATATAAACAAATACAGTGTGGAATTCCATATTTTGGCATTCACCTGGCATTCCAGCTTGCTGTTATTATCCCAAACCCTTTCAGTTCCCCCCCAGCTGGAGCAGAGGAGGGTCGCTGTGGTTCCACCAGGGGAAGAGGGAGATGCTGCCACGTGCGTGGGGACTCTCCAGGAAAAGCCTGGAGAGAATGTGATTGTGCCAGGGATTTTGCTTGTTCCTGGGTCTCTTCCCATAATCACCTTGCTAACCCTGGCTGTGTCCTCTGGAAGGATCTGAGGCCACCCCGACTGTAGGAAATCACCTGGGAGTGTTATTTCCCCATGCCTGCTCCCTCCTGGACCCAGTGACAGCATCCCTGCTCCTCACTGACAGACAACTCTCCTGCCCCCTGTTCTTGAGCTTTACCTGGATTTCAGCAGCTCTTGACGTTTTTTTAACCTCAGAACTTCTGCTGCTTGAGGATTTAGGAACTGAGGCCACTGTGACAAGAGGTTTGCCATGGAAATTTCACCCACCTGAGGCTGGAGGATCCCTTCTCAAATGGGGGGTGAGCAGCAAGAGTAGGGGCTTTAAATAAATCCCTCAATCCCAGAGCAAAAAACATCCCTGTAAAACGCAAAAGCTCCTGAAAGGCACAAAATTTAAGACACTTGGGAGGTCCCAGTGTTCCCAGTTTACTGGAACCTGGTCCCTGCTGAGGTTGTGAAGGGAAGTGCCTGGGCCTATCCTGAGTTTGTGTGGAGTTTAGGAATTCTGTAAGCTTGAGGGAAGAGGTGGGAGCAGCCCAAGGCGTCTCTGAGAGCTGGCCTTCAGTCAATCCATTCATTAGGTTATTAAAATATCATAAGGAGTCAGGGAATCCAGAATTCCCCTCTCTGTAACTTCACCACTGCATCAGAGTTGCCAAATATAAGGAACTTTTTTCTTTTCCCCAGCACAAAACAACAAGCTTAGCTGCTTCCCTGAGACTATTCATTTTCACCACATCAGGAACTTATTAATTCTTGATGAGAATTCAAGCATTAATCAATTCTTGATTGAATTCTCCCCAGAGGGAAAGAGGAGAAACTGGGCCAGCTTTGCCTTTTGGCTGCTTTGAGTTCTGTCTCTGCCTGAGCACACAGGGAGCAGGGGGATAATCTGTCTGCTCCTTATCACACCCATCTCCAGAGCTAGCGGGGCACTCTGAAGGCAATCTCCCTGTACAGGTGAGGAAAAACGGGCCAGAGACCCTTTCCTTCACAGAAATGCTTTAAAACCTTCAGATAAAAGAGATTTATAAGTGTTGCTGGTATTTTCTCCCTCGTGCTAGAAAAAAACCCAGACATATAATCTTATGAAAAATACGTCATAGCAGCCCAAGGAAACATTGCTCCTGTTAATTGCAAGAGAGAGGGAGTTGTTGAGGTCTCAGGTGGTGGCAGTGCAGTCCCAGGATGGTTTGGGTTGGAAAGGACCTTAAAGCTCATCTCATTCCCACCCTGCCAGGGCAGGGACACCTCCCACTGTCCCAGGCTGCTCCAGCCCCGTCCAGCCTGGCCTTGGGCACTGCCAGGGATCCAGGGGCAGCCTCAACACTGCAAGGAGCCTCCTCGGTGTGCGGAACCCTCCAGGCCAATCTCCACTTCCAGAGCAGCCCAGCTCATCCCATCCCTCACTGCCCAAGCCTTTGGCAGCACAGCAACCACCAGCTGCTCCCTGAGCTCGGGCTCTGAGGATGGACTGGTGCTGCTCAGCTTCTCCCTCCCTCCCTCCCTCCCTCCTTCAGGCTGGCACGGTTGAAAATCGTTTCCTTCTCATTCCTTCCAGCCTTCCAAGCCCACCCTGCTCTGCTTGGAAGGGCTGGTGCTGGAGCTGTGACCTCCCTGTGCTGCCCTGACCCCGCTCCCAGCCTGGCTGCAGGAGCTCTGCTCCCAGAGCCAGAGCAAAGCCAGGGGCAGAAGGGATGGGGGCCTGGGACGAGGACTGAGTGTTTGGGCACTGCCCCAGGGTCTGGGCAGAGCGGGGAAGGCACAGGACTGGAGCAGCTTTTCAGCTCCTTTACTGTGATTTCCAGGTTTCTGAGTTGTAAAAGTGGTCCTGGCTGCCCTGGGAAAACCAGAAAAAACAAGAGGAGCTTTGAGCTCAGTGCTGCAGTGTAGGGGCCAGAGAGGCAGGGCTCGAGGCGTGGAACCTGAGGGCTTTTGGTGGCCCAGGAAGGTGCAGCTGCCCACGGGTCCATCCTGTCTGGTTTGGCGCTCAAAGAGCAGAATTTTCTGCTGTGTTTTGAGTTTTTGCCCTGCTGGGGCATCACCAGCAGTGCCAGGCTTTGGTGACACCACGGTGACAATGACGATGGTGTCTGTAGAGGGTAATGGCAAGGCAGCCTCTGGTTTCACCTGTGAATGGCTCTAGTGGATTTAAACCGGTAAAAAAAAGGGAAATATTTAAATTTTCTCTTCGAAGACACTTCATGCTCAAAGTGTTAAGGAAAATCCCCTGGCAGTGATGGCACACAATGGGATGGGGGGTTTATTATGGGGTTTATTGCTGTCCTGCCTCCTAGGGAAGGAGAGAACCTCTATTTCAACCATTCTCAGCTGGGCAGGAAGGGAAGAAAACAGCTTTAAAAGGTCAGGAGGGGAGTAAGGGAGCACTTAAAAGAAGATGTCAGCAACGAAATGGAGATTCATCAATTCTAGTGGCCTGTATAAACAGACGAGAGGAGCTGTAGCTGGTCACTTAAAACCATGTAAATTTAATTAAATTGGTATTGCTTGCAGGAAAGAGAGAGTGCTGAATATAACAATTAGTGGCTCTTTGTGCCCTTCTGGAAGCAGGCACAGGGAAGTGGCACTGGGAGCATCCTGCGGTGTCAGTCCCAGGCAATTAATACAAATGAGCCATCAGCATTCCAGGTCAGCTCCCGGCAGCTGGGACCCAGGATGGGCCACTCGGTCAGGGCTGCCAGGAAAATAAACCCCACAGCACCTTCTTTGCTCTGGTTTTGCAGGGTGGAAGGAGCTGGGCTTAGGGTGGGACTGGGGAAGGAGCACGGAATTTCTGGGTCCTTCCCTCTGGAGAGCCAGCACAGAAGGTCTGGAGCAGCTGGGGGGAGGTTCTGGGTGTTTCCTAAAAACTGTGGCCGAATTTTCCTAATTCCAGGTGCATCACGTCCAGCAGGAAGGAGCTCTAGGTTAGATCCCATCTGCACAGCCAGAGGGTAATTGATCAACACATGGAAAAGTAGTGGCTGCTCGGTTTGGTGGTGGCTGGTTTATGCTAATGGGAAAAAATATCTCAATTTATTTACTGTTCTCCACAAGATCCAATTCCACAATGAGGAAAACAATTCTCCTCCACCCTTGCCCTGTCCCTGGCTAAATACTCTGTAAATGGCACGTGGGGTGATCAGGAGCACAGGACAGGGAGTGGAAGTGAGGAGCTGGGTAAGACCGAGGAGAAAGAGCATGAAAAAAATGTATAACCAGCGAGTTTAAACTCATTTCTTAATGTCCTTTAAACGTGAACAAAAGCTGGACAGTCGCACCAGATCGTTTCCAGGTGCATCCAGGGCTGCTGGTGCCTCTGTCTGTCCCTGGGAGGGAGGAGGGTGATGGTGCTGCCTCCCAGGAGGGAATAATTCATCTCCCAGCAGTGATTAGGAGGCAGTTTAACAGCAGCTCCTCTCATCAGACTCCCTTAAATCAGTGAGTCTGGCTAACTGGCACCTAAAATTTTTAAGAGCCATCTGAGCTACTCTTTGGATCGTTAATGTTTATTTTTAATAAGTCCTGGCTGGCGCAGGAAGTTTCAATAGGCTGGGAGAAAGCTGGTGCTCTGCCATTATTGAAAGAGGGTAAATGGGCTGACCCGAGGAATTAGGGGGCTGTCAGATGAGCGCTCAGTCAATACCTGTTTGATAGCACCAAATGTGAGGGCATCTCTCCAGGAATAATGAACGGAGCCGGCACAGGCAGCAGAGCAGATCTGATCCCCAGGAGCAGCAGGAGAATGCTGAGCAGGGCGGGGAGGATCGCTCGCTCTGGCACGGGGGACTCACGAGGGGATGCTGCTGGCCTGGTGTCGTGTCTCCAGTCCATGGGGACACTTGGAGATTGAGGGAATTCAGGGAAAATTCACCAGAGTGAGAAAAGATTTTGCGGTCTGCCAAGTATAAAACTGGAGTCTGCTTAAGGCACAGAGGAAATGTTTTACTAAACTCTGTTCAAAAGCTGATGTGTTGTCCTGTTTATTGTTAACCTTCTGAGTTGTAACCTTGGAGCCAGAGATTTTCACACACTTTCACATAAACAATAGACAGTGTTTACTTAACTGTCCTTTCTGTTTTTCATTCCTTTGTGATGAGGGAAAAGTTTGACGAGCATCTCTTTTTACCAGTGGGACTGAAGAGGATATGACATGTCCTTCAATCCCTTGTGGAATTGAGAAACCTATAAATATGAGAACAATAAATAAACTTTCCCCTTTTCCTCTTTCTGCTCAGCCTGGCTAGAGTCTGTCTCTTTTCTCGTGTCCTATAGCGACACTGATGAGCTTCATGATTTCAAAGCAAGCATCAAAATCTTGTATTGTCTCTATGTTTTTCCAGATTCGTTTCTTATTTAATTGACAAAATTAGCAACAACAACATCTCTCTGTTTTCCCCCTTTAATTAGTTGTTGGATCTTCTGAATGAAAATGCTGCTGGATTTTGGGGACTCGGATTGTGCATTACCAATACAATTTGCATGTTAATGTTGGGTTTGTAAATTGTTTGTGTTTCAAAAGAATCTGCCAATGCCTTTATGAAAAAGGAAACATCAAAATCCCGGAGTTCTGTAGGAGCTGAGTATGGAAGGGCTTCTGGAGACTGCAGAGCACTGAGATCCTGGGTACCCCCACCCTGATTTCCCACCAGGAGTTAAGGAGATGTGGAAATAAAACGGAGCTGCGGGAATAAAGGTGCTTTGGACAAATTTCCCTGATAAAACCCTATAATTCTAAAGTGTAATTTGACTTTGTATCTAAGTGAAGAGCTGCTTTGCAGGGTTTAAACGACAGCTTCTGTTTGTAATTTAAATCCATCTTTTGGAAGATGAGCTCTAAATGAAGTCCATGGAATCATTCACCAGGGGATGTTCCAGGCTGCAGGGTTTGCAGTACAACTTCCCCACTCCGCCTGCCCCTTCTCCCCCAGGTCAAGTTTTTAGCCTTTCACTTCATTCCTCGGCAGGTGAAATTTGATATTGACATTTCTCACAAACTAGGCCAATATTTATTTCCTAGAGCTAGCTAGGAGTGAAAACCACTTTGTGAGGGGGAAGTCCCCGGGAGCAGCAGACAATCGGGGTGGAACGTGGATCTCTGGGTGTGGGAATGGCTCCTGGAGGCTTTGCCAGACCCTTTCCTCTCTCCCTGCTGCACTGGGCTTGCTTCTGCTGCAGCCTCTAGAATGTATTTGTTCCCAAAACTTCCCTTTGTCAGACTCCCCTTCAACTCTTTCTTTCCCTTCCTTCAAGATTCCAGTTTTCCCTCTCTCCAGGAGGGACATAATCTTTTATTCTTATAAAATAAAGGATTATAAAAAGGAAATAATCCTTTGAAGCTTCCTCACTTCATTCATAGTAAGGTTATTAAAACATTTATTGGGCTCCTTCGCGTGTAAAAATTCTCTGAGGAGGGTTCCAAGGATCAGCTCCTCTCTGGGAGTCTGGTTTGGCTCCTCCTCCTGCCTGATAAATCAATTTCTGCTCATTCTAAATTGATGAGCTTAATTACCAATATTCCACCAGCAACTAAATGGAACTGGGTGCAGCTGAGTCAGATTTCTAAGTTAACTTTTAGTCCACAGGATCCAACTCAGTGGGACATAACTGGCACGATAACATCACTTTTTAATCCAAATCCATTACCAAACACCTTTTTTCTTTTTCTGAGTGCTCACCACCCTACAAATCTTATTTTAATGTTTTTCTTAGTGTGCTCTGTAGCTCTTTAGTGTTAAAATTAACAAAACAAGCGTTCTTTTAATTATCTAACAGTGGTTGGTTTGTTGGCTTGGATTTTTAATGAGTGTTTCTTTGTTCATATCACTAAAGAAACTACTGCCAAAAGTCAGTGCTTTTGCAAATGCAGCGTTTTCCAATGAGACCAGCAACATTCAGACTTATTTTTGGGGAGAATTTTGTCAAATAATGGTCACTTTGGTTTACTGTGGACAAAAAAATATTCTCTGATCAGCCAACAGATTTTCCTCAGTTTCCAAGTCCTAAAAAAGATAAAATATACCTTTAAATCTTAATATTTCCAAATGTGATCTCCACAACTGAGCAAACCCAGGATCAGTGAGCACAGATCCCACTTTTTCTGAAATGTATGTGAATCACTTTTTACAGGGTTTCTAATGAAGTCTTTGTTATTGTAATATGTCCATATATTGTCCATATATTGTGATATGTCCATATTTTGAGTGCTGTCAGGTTGTCTGTTGGTGTTTGTGCTAAAATGCATTAGTTGGCAAATGGCTGTGAATTCCACGGAGCTGTAATTTTATTTAAGACTTCTGGTTTCCACTTGAGTGACTTGGGAGGAAATTATCAGCAACTTAATATGAATCTTTGATCAAACAACCTGTTTTTGTTTCATTTTAGTTTTGTTTATTTGTTTGTCTGGGGTTCTGTTTATCCTTATGGAGAATTACGACCCAGAGAAATGAATAAAATACAATTATTTCCCAGGGTGTATTGATCCTCAGGAAGTGATTTCTAAGGAAGGTCAATCCTGCAGCCTCTCTGTGTCGTTGCCTGTGGAACTGGGACATTTTGGAGCAGTAAGCTGGAGAACAGGGGTGGAGGAGTGTCTGTGTCCTGGCCACCAGCAGCGTGTCCCACCACGGGTCCTCTGCTGCTTGCTGGGCTGAGCTGGGCGTCTCTGCTGTGCTCAAATGATCAAACTCACAATCTCCTTCAGCGGGGAAAAAGCTGAGGAAGAAATGTGGCATTAAAAGGAGACAGAGCCAAGGCTCCCAGGGCTGGGATGTGCTGGTGATCAAAGCACACCCGGGGACGTGAGCTCGGCTCGAAGGCTCCAGCCACAGCTCTCATTTATCCATTAATATATTCCTTCTATTTCATTCTCTGCTAATCATTATTTCTGTCATCCCTGTTTTCCCTAGGAGGAGGTCATTATTGCATGGTCATGCTCCAGTCATTATCAATTGATGGGATCCTCTCATGTTCTTCACAGGAAATTCCAGTTGGGATCTCCCCTGCAATTCCTGTCTGTGGCCAACACAGCAGCAGTGAGGGGGGAAGTGTGAAGGCAGCTTTACTTTGTGGGGTTTCAGTCCAGCCACTTCCCCAAGCTGTGATCCCCAACATCCCACGGATGCTGTGGCACAGATAAAACAGTGACACCACCTGATTTTTGGGGGCGTTTCACCTCTCTGTTCAGAGAGGCTCTGCAGCCCAGGACACAGATTCCCAGTCCTTGCTCCCATGAAAATTAGGGGTATTTTTGGACAGTCTCTTCACTGCCTGACCTGGAGGCTGAGATTTTTGGGGGTTCTCTTTGCTGGCTGTGTGTGGTTGGACTGATCCATCTCATGTCCCAGGTCATGAGGCGCTGGAAGCTGACCAAAAACCATTTTGGGTCATCCCAATCTTCTAAAATGCCTCATGCAGAGAAAATACCTTTCCAGTAATATCTTCAGAATAACTCTTCAGCTTTTCATGATGCAGAGGTGCCACCACAAGGCTCAGCAATAACATTAATGTGGATTTAGGACCCCCAGATGCTGGACACGGATGAAGCACCAGCTCTGTGCTGCCAGCCCCTTGTTTCCAGGAGTTAACTGAGACCTGCTAAAGGAAATATTATTGATTAGCTTTCAGGGTAAGGAATTAGCTATGTTTGCCCAGATATGTTCAGCATCATTGTATATTGACTAAATGTATGAAAGATAGATAAGATACAGCCGTGATAGGCACATCTTGTCTGGAGCAATGGCCTTCATTAACGTGGTTATTAAAGTGAGGGCAGGAACACCGGGTCCTGCAGCCCCTCTGCCTCCCTGTGTGAGCAGCAGCACTTCAATCTTGTGTTCAATTCCAGTTTTCCAACGATCCAGCCTTCGGGATAACGTGTTCCGTGCTCTTCTGAGAGGCAGGGAAACAGAGAAGGAATGAAAACACCACCCTGAGCAATTTGGACTAAGTCTATGAAAAACTTGTTTCCTTCGCATTAATAATTACGTTTATTTTCACAATTTGTTTAAAAAATGGGAAAATCACTTCATTTTCCAGATAACCTGATTCATCTGCTATTGGCAAGGTGCTGCTTGAGATCCAAAAATGAATATTTAAGCAGCAGGGATGTTGTCACTGGAAGAAAAGCAAGGATGTGCTCATCCTGTGGTTGGATTTGTTGTGCTGCACCAAGCTTGCCTGGGCCAGCCCTGTTTATTCCAGACTTGGTGTGGAATTTGGCTAATTGTCGTGATGAATTAAGGGGCCAAGAAGATGAAGTGCTTTAATCATCATTGCCTGTTCAAGAGCCGAACTTCAAGGCAAGGATGTAATATCTTTAAGTGCAAGAGATAATAATAATAATGGCAAAAGTTCCATTGTAAGGAGTAATTTCAGTTTCTAAAATAAGTCTCTGGAATAATACTCAACCAAGTAATTTGTGTAGCTACATAAATATTCCCTGTGTTCCTTAAAGCAGCTCTTTTTTTTCTTCAAGTCTGCAAATTACCCTTTTATGAGATGCTGTACAAACTAACTACTCTATCTATTCAGAGTATGATAATATCTCCTTGCCTTTGAATGAAATATTTGGCCCTTGAGAATATGCCAGTAGCTCTCCTCACAAAATACCTGGAAATTGAATAAGATCTGCAGCTTTATTATGTACATATAATACTGGAACCTGGGGGATTGTGTGTAGTAACCTTATTTACAGAACCAGGAGATGTATTTGCAGAATATATTTTAGGCTGGGACAGCTCAGTAACACATTTATAACATCTTCTGCTCATGTGGCCTGATCTCAGAGAAATGGCAAAGGTTTTATCTCAGAGAAAGGACAAGGGTCCCCAGTACAGTCTGAGTGTTTAAAGTGCAACATTTCAGAGTGGCAGGAATAAGATCTGTACCTGACACAATAATAATAAATCAGTTTCTAAATCATTTTGGCTCAAAATGCAAAGTTATTGTAAAGAAATGCAGCTTTTCTCTCACAAGAAAGCTCATGGGTGGTGTGTCCACAGATGCTCTTCTTTTGAAATAGGGCCATTCATTGTCAGGTACCAGAGAAATAACACTTCACTCATACTGGTGAAAATACTTTAATTCCTTCTAGAAGTGGATTCCCTCCCCTCTGGAAGCAGGACTTGCACTGGTGAAGAAGCTTCTCCTTCAAATATGAGCAATTTCATAACAAGAACTCCACTCCTTTTGGAAGAAAAAAGGGAAAAAAATCATACCCGCTCCAAATGAGAAAAGGGCCCATGTTTGGAAATTCTGAGTGAATTCCAAACACTTATTTTTTGGGAAGAAGCTGGGAAAATGTAGGAATATTCACTTGTCAGAAGTGCCCACCTCAGCTGCCCTGTGGGCATGGAATTCTTCCTGGCCAAAATGCAGACACGTGTCAGGGCTTTGCAAAGCAGGGCTGTGGTTTTAGCCACGATGCCAAAGGCCTTTGTAGAAACTTCTGAGGAAGTCAAAATACAGGACAAAACAGCTTTATCTGAGCTGAAGGAAAACAGAGGTTTCCAAACTCTTTTTTCCCCCGATCCTCTTAGCAGTTCCTTCACAGATAAATAATTCCATTACCCTGCTGTTTGAAACACGCAAGCATGATCACTTTGGTGGCTTTAGTCATTCTGGTTTTCTTTACTAAGCTGTTCTTTACAGGCCTTTTAAGGCGCTGGAACCGCATCCATGTCCAATCAAACTGATCAGCATTTTTGGGCATGACTTTTCAATCACAGCGTGATGTTCAGTCATTTAATGCAACTTTATGCAACAGAGCTGTTTGGATTATTCCCTAAAGATTATCTGCAGGACCTTCAGGAGCACTTTGGGTAGCTCGGGAGTTTCAGCACTATGTATATTTTTCATCACATTCCTGCTGTTTCTGTAATGTTTCCAGAGGGTCGGTGATGGGTACAGTAACAGAAGGGTTTGCAGTTCCCTTCACGGAGACAGCAGTGCTGTTTGAGGTGAAATTAAAACAGACTTCACTTATTTGTGGAATTAATTATTAAAATGTGCTCAGCAATCACTCACGTCGGCTCTCTGTGCTTACAGGGCTTTTTTTCCCCTCGTGCAGATACCACCAAAACAAGGAGAGGTGGTGCTGGGTTGCTTTGCGTTGGTGACGGCCAAACCTCCTCCTGCCTCTTGTATTATTTACAATGTGCCTTTCATCAGTCATTCAGTGCAGGGCTTTTGGGGGAGACAAAGTAAATCCTGATTCATTTACGTCAGCATCTAAACCTGCAAATATCAGGTTTAAAAAAAAAATAAAAATTGGACTGTGATTTTCATCTAGTTCTTGCCACTTTTCAGCTTCTGAGTTAGGCTCAACTAATTTGATTGGATTTGGGGGTTAGGCCTGATTAAGTTTTTGGTTCTCCTTCTGTATGGCTGGGTTGATTTCGGAAGAGCCCTGTGGAGTCATCAGGGAGTGCCTCCATGGGTCATGGAATGGTTTGGGCTGGAAGGGACCTTAAAGATCACCCATTCCACCCCTGCCAGGGCAGGGACACCTTCCACTGTCCCAGGCTGCTCCAAGCCCCATCCAGCCTGGCCTTGGGCACTGCCAGGGATCCAGGGGCAGCCACAGCTGCTCTGGGCACCCTGTACCAGGGCCTGCCCACCTTCATAGGGAAAGCTTTCTCCCCAGTATCTCATCTCATTCCTATGTCCTGTCATGCAATTTCCATCCCTTGGAAATTGTCTCTCTTCATGTTTCTTGCCAGCTACCTTAGGAACGGCAAGGCCACACTGAGGTCACCCCAAAGCTTCTCCTCTCCAGGCTGAACACTCCCAGCTCTCCCAGCAGAGCTGCTCCATCCCTCTGCTCATCCTGGAGCCTCCTCTGGGCTCTCTCCAGCAGCTCCAGGCCCTCCCTGAGCTGGGCCCAGGGCTGGGGCAGCTCTGCAGGTGGGCTCTCACCTGAGCACAGGGGCACAATCCCCCCTTTCCTGCTGGCATCAGCCCAGGGCTTGGGGGTTTTGGGGGGCTGTAACCCACAGCTGAGGCATGAAGATGACAAAAGAAACATCACCAGAGTTTCCTGAGAGTCAGCCTCATTAAGAATCCCTGGAATGAGTTTTGTCAGTGGCTCTCAGAATTTGCACCTTCATCATTTCATGGCTTCGCTTAGGAGCAGGTGTCTCTGTGTGAGCGGTCTAAAATTGAGGAATTTGGGAGTGGATGTGAAGCAGGACATTTAGGAGGCTCTCTATTGTGAAGGAGCAAGTTTAAAAGTCTGAAGTTGTGGGTTTTGGTTTTTTTTTCCAACAGAGATGATCTTTGAAATCTTTTCCATCAGCTCTCTCCACGTTCCAATTTCAGTTTTATAACACCCCTCACTGTGCACGTCTTGGCAGGAAACTTGCCCATCTCGCAGAGCCTTGCATGAATAATTCATGGCAGTGTCATGCTGATTCTCAAAAGGTTGGAATATTTCTTTGGAGAAAGTGTTTAATAAGATTCTTCCGAACAACACAAACTATAGCTTTGTATGAGTTTTATGGGGTAGTAGCTCTCAAAAGGTTTTGCACGATCAAGGATTTAATGAACTGAAGCCCCAAACATATGGTAGCCCCTTCTACCTATTTGTTTCCTGGGTTGAAGCAAGGAGACAAAGCTGCTTAATTGGGGCTAGAAACTTGAATTTGCCACATCTGAAGGCACAGAGAGAAGTTTCAAGAAATAGGATACAGCTTTTATTTGGCTCCTTGTATTTACATCTTCAGTGGGGTGATTTTATATGGCAATGAAGGAGAATGAAGCAGCTTTTACATTTATTTTTCTGAGCCAACATCAAATATCACCGAGCTCCTGAAAATATACTGAAATTCTCCCAGCTGCACTGTGTCCCAGGAACTGTGTTCAACCAGGTGTCATTTAACCCAGCAGACAGAGGAATGGAGGCATTGGCAGTCTTTGGAAAGAAGGTTGAGTTCCACAACAAATTATGGATATCTAGAACTTCCTGAAGCTGAGGGTGTTTTGGCTTTGTTGGCTTTTCGTTTTGAAGACAACTTTTAAGCAGGCCTTGGCGATCTAAGAGGCTGGTTTGAAATGGGAAAGCCCTTGAAACATTTCAAAAGGATTCCCTTTTTTTATCCTTTTCTTTCCAGGCTATTTTAGAATTATTCCCGTTTTTAATGGGCGCTACTTTGCCAGAAAAAAAAAGAAAGAAATAGCAGCAAAACCCAAGTCAAGAACCAGTCAGTGTAGTTAAAATACAGCATCACATCAACCTTGGTGTTTGCAGGAACACATTTCAGTGTGTATTTGGCAGCTGTAAAATTGGGATAAAATACTGGGTGTTGTTCTGAGGATAGGAGACCGTGGACTGTTTGAGAAGGAAAATAACGAAGGAAATATTGGTGGTAGAGGATGGGTTCTCATTACTGAGCTCTTCTGTTTAGGAAAGGATCAGGAGCCCTTTGTCCAAATTTTCTCCAGCAGCTCTGGAGCCAACTGCCCAGGGGCTTGCAGAACCTCCATCCTTGGAGATGTTCAGAATTGAGCCAGAAAAAAGCTGCAAAACTCAATCCAGCAGGAAGAGCTTTACTTTGAACGGGGAGATTGGGATCTCCTGCAGTCCCTTCCACCCCTTCCATGATTTCTGTGAGTCTATGGGATTTTAATGGCAAAGGTCACTTAGGATTTCAGTGGCAACACCCAGTGGTATGGGAGGGACATCCAGGGACCCTGAAGTGGGGTATAAATTACATCTCCATGCATTTCAGTGCCAAGCTTCC
Organism: Platysteira castanea; assembly: GCA_013397175.1. Classification (NCBI taxonomy): domain Eukaryota; kingdom Metazoa; phylum Chordata; class Aves; order Passeriformes; genus Platysteira; species Platysteira castanea. The sequence goes on from VYXC01002903.1 coordinate 121,663, forward strand.
AACAGAACCCCCTGGATCCCCCTCCTGACTGTGCACATGAGCCTGGTCCCCCACCTCCACCCTATTTTCTGCTCCAACTCTTGTGACTCAGACTCAAAACCCTGCACACTCATTCCTGCTAAAATGTATTCCTACATAGATCTTGCTCCTTGCAGTGCCTTCCAGGGAGCTCATTTAAAGATTATATTGGTGATTGGTGGTTTTCAGTGTTGGGGAAGTCATTTTCTTAATCAGGATCTAAGAGAACTCCTTAAACCAGCTGATATTTTTTTTTTTCTTTCTCCTAGTTGTCATTTAGTTGAAATTAATATTGTAATTGCTTTCTCTGGAGACACTGTAACTTTGTGCACTCTCATTTAGGGAGAGAAATATGGATGGTGGGTGACTAATGACGCTTAGTTAGGCATTTTTTAAAAATAAATACAGAATCTGTCAATCCTCTCTCTGTCAGAGAGAGAAGCAGCTCCTGTTTTCAGAGAGTCTCTTCCTTGAGGGGATTCTGTCTAGGGAAGCACCGTAATAGGGAGAAGTGGATGGGATTTGACTTTTTTGGCAGTTTTCACCCTTTCCTTTGCAAACGCCCTTCCAGATTTCCCAGAGCATTTCTGGGGGCTGGGAGTGCATTGCTGCCAAAGAGAGAACGTCCTGCAAGGACACTGACCACTGCAGGTCAAGTCCTTATCTGTTAATTTTATAAATAAGGATAACAAAAGCTGAACAAACAATACCTTTGGCCTGAGGAATTCGGTTTAGCTGCACTGAGCAGGTTGTTTCTCTGTGGATTTAAATTAGCTGGGTCTGTCCTGGGTGGTTTAGACAAAGTGGCCTGGTGTGTCTCGCTCTCCCTCTGCCTCCTTTGCCAGCTGCTCACTGATAAGTCTTTTTTTCCCCCCTACCAATAGTCTGGAGATTGATTAACTGCATTCAGGTTCCCCTGCCTGCAAGGTTCAAAAGGATACATTCGCATTTTACTCATAAATATACAATATTTTGTTTCCTTCCTATTGACTCCTCACTCTTCAAATGCTCGTTCCTTACCTTTTCTCTTCTTGTGAACAGTCGTGTTTCCTGCTGCTTGAAAAAGAAAAGGAAACACTTCACTTTCCAAGCCTTCCTAAGGGTCAACCTCCTCTCTTTTTAAAATTAGTTGTGTGTGCAAGGTGCAGGGTGGAGTATGGCAGGGTGAGCAATCAGCTTGGATCCAAACAGAAAAATTCATGACCTAAATGATGCATCTCCCTCCAGATGTCAGAGCAGCAAATAAATCTTTCATAAACTTTGCTTTCCAGGTCAGCTCCAAGCCGTGATTTTTATGTTGGTGGTTTAACCCTCAATATTTAGAGAAAGCAGCACAAGGAGAATGGACAAGGAGAAGGGAATGTTCCTGGACATCTCTGCTCCTGGGAGTAGTTGTGGCACTAAGGCCTCCAGCCAAGAAAAAAAACGTACAGGACTGATGCCATAATCCTGAGGATGAGGTATACCAGCACATGGATTTGCTTTGTAGAAAAATCTGAGGAAATGGTTTCTCAACCTCACGAAAATACATCACAGCAGGTTCAGCACCCCGGGGCAAGAGCAGAGGCAGCTGGTTCTACAGGAGCCAAACCAGCCCCCTGTGGGGTCCAGGACATCTCCTTCCACCCAGGAAAGCTTCTGCTTTTAGAAAAGTAGGTGGTGGATGACTGCATGGAGGAAATGAGGGCACAAAACCAAAATTACATCTGCAGTGTGAGCATTTTGCCATGGACTCGACCCTCACAGCTGTAGAAGCACTGAGGGCTTTATTTGCAGGTGAAGGAACAGCCCGTCAGGGCTGCTGCACCCTCAGGACGTGGATGCCACGTGCCAGCCCTGTGCTGTTGAGCAGAGGTGCCTGGCACCAAGGCCCTGCTCTCTGCACGGCTCCTCTGGGTGCTCCAAACCAGCTCCTGTGACATTCCCTGGGGCAGGAACCCTCTCATGGCCACCTGGGCCTGCCAGCCCAGCCTGGGCCCGCGGTGGCTGCTCTGAGGCAGCCAAATGGGCCTGCACACTGCTCATCTTCACCAGAGCACGGAGATTGTCAGCAGATTCTGTTAACAAGTGGCAGAACTGATGTGCTGGTGGGCCAGTCCAATGCTGGAGATTTATGGCACTCTCCCTTCCTGCTGTGCTGCTGCTGCTGCTTTACAATTCGAGGGAAGCTGGCATTAAAAACATCTGCTGCCTGCGTTGGCCTGGAGTTGCCAAACTTCTGGCTCTCCTTGTGCCAGGGAGGGCCTTGCCAGCAGCTCGGTTGTGTTTCAATGCCAGCTCCCGAAAGCGCAGCTCGCGGGCGCCACTGAACCAGCACTAATGCTGACATTTCACTCAGGGAAGGGGAAGGATCGGGGAGGAAGAGGCACAGCCAGAGCTTAATTAGCATGGAAGTGCAGAAAAAGATCGCGTGTTCTACAAAAGAGCACGGCCAGAGGTTATTTCCTGTGTGTTCCGGAGATTTCCCAGCAGCTGCTGAGGGTGGGTTTTTGGGAACGAGTGGCTCGGCTGCAGGCTCTGGCCCTGCACTGAGGTTCCTGCCTGCTGGTGACATCCAGGGCACTCAGAGCCCAGTGTGGGTGTCCCGTTTGTTCCCAGGAGTGTAAGATCTGTTCCCTCTGTCCCTGCAGATGTGCTTGGGTGAGCTGTCACTGTTGTGCTGATGCTGGGCTGCTCCAGGTGGGTCAGGGCCTGCTCTTTGTGATGTACAAACAGGCACTGAAACTGGTCCCAGCATCCCAGTGCCCTTGCCATGTGTGTTCCCTCTCTTTAAAAGGATTCCTGACAGGTAAAGAACCTGTCAGCTCCTCATTTCTGCTCCTCGCTCTAATGGTCAGTGACTTTTTTCCTGATTACTTCCCGAGCAATATCAACACCCCACGGGAATAAGCACATGACGTTCTCACAGCACAGAAGGGAGAACAGTGGCAAAGTGCTCAGGACCTGCTCAGGAGGAATTGAGAAGTGGCAAACCTTGGGAAGAACAATTTTTCAGACCCTCTCTATTTCCTAGATATGTTTTGGGATGGAATCGCAGAATTGTTTAGGTTCAAAAAGCCCTCTCAAAGTCACTGAGCCCAACTGTTCCTCCAGCACTGCCAATCCCACCACCAACCCATGTCCCCATGTGCCACATGGGCACATCTTTTAGAACCATCCAAGGCAGCCTCTTCCAGGCCTTAAAAACCTTTTTGGTGAAGAAATTTTCCCAAATATCCCATCTAAACCTCCCCTGGCACACCCCAAGGCTGTTTCCTCTTGGGTATCGCTCATTACCTGGCTACAAGCTCCTTTCAGGGAGTTGTAGCAAGCTTATAAGCTGAAAATTCAATCTAAAAAGAAGGAATGAAATGGAAAGTTTATTAATAGACTCCAAAAATTGCCATGTGCATCTGTATTCTTTATGGAGCAGTGTTCCTTCTTCCAGTCAGTGCTTCAACTCAGGGTGCTGTCAAACTTCCAAGTTAACTATTATTTTTTTTCTCTTTTTGGAAATGTTCTGCTTTCTCGTAGGTGTTTTTTAGGTTTTGGGGTATTTTAAAGCTAATAGAATCTTTTTTGGCTTTATCCATTTTTGGCATCACTCAACTGCAGGTAAGACCCTGACTGTGAGTAAGAAGTGCTGAGACCAAGTTAGGGACCATTTCTTTATGAATCCATGGGTTTGACCGGGCTGGTTTTACTCACCTGAAGAATTTCCCCACTCTTGGAGCAGCCAAGCCTCCTGGCAGGAGCTGTTTGCAAAGTGAGACAGTTTATCTCAAAGTACAGCTCCAGTGTGAACATGCAAACTGTGTCGATAAAGGACACAATAAAGGCAACTCTCACACCTGCTAGGTTCAGCAGAAAGAGGAAAAAGAGAGACTTTATTTACATTTCTCGTACTTTATAGGGTTCTCAATTCCACAAGGGATTGGAGGACATGTCACTTCCTCCTCAATCCCACTGGAGAAAAAGGATGCTCATCAAACTTTCTCTTATCACAAAAGGAATGAAAAACAGAAAAGACACTTAAATAAACATTGGCTATTGTTTACATGAAACTCCGTGAGAAAGAATTCTGACTCCATATTATACACAGAAGGCTTTAGCAAAAGCAGGACAACAGCAAACCACTTCTTCATAATGCATTAAAAAGGTTTCACTTGATCAGAGAGGAGAAAAAGGTGAAGCTTAGCAGCAGCCAGAGGGGGTTTGATTTCTGGGCTGGAGCACAGCACTTATGCCATGGAGAGATGCTTAAACTGCCGGGCAATATTGTCAGTAGAGGCTGCTGCTAAATCTCCCTGTTGTCTGTATTTCCTTGGAGAGACGGTGCTGAGGGCACAAATCCCTGCAGGGTTCCTCCCTGGCAGAGTACATCCCAGGCTGTGGCTGGATTTCGGGTGGGTTTGAGCTGGGTGCTGCAGTGCTGGAGCCAGGCACTGAGCAGCAGAGGGCACTGATCTAACAGGAGTGGGAGAAAAATTGTCATTTCACTTCGGCGCAGTCTAAATGGCCCCAAGATTAATCTGTTAATATCCTCTCATTCCTTTCCCTCCTATATCAGTGTTAATTGCCAAACAAGTGACAACTTTCCCCAGTATATTATACTGGTCCATTATACACTGCTGCTGCAGATATGGTTATTTGCAAATTCGCTACAGACTCCTCCACAAACTCCGGAGGTTTTTATGTTGCTCCTGTTGTATGTATGAATACAAATAAATAGAGGCTGCAGTTCCATCTATATCAAATTTAATCTGCATGCTGTTTAAAGCAGTCTAAATATTAAAACCGGATTATTGGAGTTTTCCATGGGAATAATTTTATTTTTCAGAGTTTACTTTCAAATCAACTTGTCTCTTTCCTTCGGGTTTGTTTGCCTCCAAAAGATGTTTTCTTCTGAGGATTACAGGATTTTTATTGGCTCTGCACTCACAAGTGCATTTAAGGAATGCTTTACACCTGATGTCAGCTGGGCTGATAAACGCAGCCACCACGGAGACTTGGCATAAATAGCCATCATAAACCTGGCTGCATAAAATACGTGGCATGAAATCCAGAGGAAAAGGCCAGCAGGGATGTGCTGGGGTGAGGGAGAAGGCGAAGAGGGGCAGAAGCTCCTGCTGGTGATCCCCAGCTCCGCGGGCAGAGTGGAGCAGGGGGACCCCGGGGCTGCAGACGGGGTTGGGGGCAGAGGGTGTCGGCAGCACTGATGGAGCCTGGCGTGTCTGCAGATTGCCCTGACACCCAGGGCCCTGTCAAATTTTAATTTGAGAAATGAACCTGCTCTAAACTTGGCGAGCCAAGCCCTGCAGCTTCTTGACTTGGGCAAGATTTTTGCGAAGATGAATGAAAATAGACTTAAGGGCTCTGACAGCAGCCACTGGGCAAGGCCCTGCCTGGTGTCACGAGATCGGGGTCAGTAAATAAACATCAGCTGCTGCAGGCACGTCTGCAGTGCCACAGCGTTATTAAAAGCCTTTCAGGCTGAGCAAAGGACGGTCGTGCAGAGGCAGCCTTGGGGCCTGGCTGCCTACAAATGGTGGTTTATTGTCTGCTGTGTGTTAGTCTTGCTGAGAGCACGATGTCAGCTGTAAGTGCACCCTGCAGAGCTCTCGGAGATTTGGCTGCCTCGTTGTTTTTTGGGAGAGTTTTCAGTGAAAAAAAGCCTATTAGTGAAGGTGTAGTTTGCTTGTTACTGAATATCAGGGCTCAAACCAGGAAAGGGATCTCACTCTCAGCTATTTGGGATGAAAACCCAGAACTAAATCCAAATGAAGACATTTAAGTGGAGCCACTAACAGCAGCCCTTCTTGCTGTTTCCTAACCACAAGTAAAACTTGAAAATATCTTGAATAGCTGGGAACGGGTTATCCCACCTCCCAAAACATGCTAACAGCAGCATGTTTAGTACTTGTTTTGGGAAATTCCTGCCTGAATTTCTGTTAGGAGTCAGCAAATACTGTTAGGAGTCAGCAAACAACTGTCAGCTTCAGCAGAATAATATCAAATTGGTGCTCTCCAGCTGCAGACAGATGCCCACTTCCTATGTTCAAACAGACATTCTTTTCAAATATGGATGTAGCATCTTCCCAGCTGATGGGCAGTGCAGCTTTGTGAGCACTTACTGCTTTCTAAAATAGACTATTCATGTTACATGGTCATTTCCTCAAATAACTTTTTAATGTCAACTGCTTTGAATGTAAGTTTTGGGCCCAATTTTTCTGTCCTGTCCCCCATCGGGTTCTGTTTTATCCCTTTCAGTGTGAAAGGAGCTGGATTTTGTGCTTAATTATATTTTATGTGTGGCTTAGCAGTGCCCATTTGCCAGAGAACTTATTCATGGCCCTGGATGTGAAGCAGAATCTGGCTTTAGTTCAGTCTAAGAGGCAGCAGGTCAGACTTTAATACCTGGTGGCTTTCTGATTTGTTTGTTTGATTAAGTCTTCCTCAGCAAATGCCAGAAAAAAATTCCCTACACTGAGTTAAGTCATCTCAAGTGAGTTCAGTCAGAACAGGCTGCCCAGAAACATCCCTGGTTTTAAGCTGTGTTTTAGTTGATTCCTGGCAAAGAGAGGCAGCCCAGGATTTTGTGCTGCTGCAGCTGCTCTTGGGCACTGGTTCTGTCCAAGAATTGCTTCACAGCTTGGGTCCTACTGCAGGATCCAGGCTGGATTTGCCCGAAGTGTATGTGAGATATCTGCTGAGATGGATTTCCATATTTTATTAGTGTGAGCAAAGCAGTGAGCCCAGCTTTAGACTGCCTGGGCAAGAAAATTAATGTAGACACTGCCTGAAATCCTGCAGAACAGAGATGCTTGGGTGGGGTCTATCAGATACCACAGAATCCTGGGCTGGTTTGGGGTGGGAAGGAACCTTAAAGCCCATCTCATCCACCCTCTGCCATGGGCAGGGACACCTTCCACTACCCCAGGTTGCTCCAAGCCCTGTCCAACCTTGAAATATCAGCTACTGCAGGAAGAGAAACTGCTCTGTATGTCAGAATCCAATAGAAAGAAAAAAAACCAAAAACCTTTATTTTGAACTCAAAAGGAGAGAAGAACTCGGTGTTTCAGGTGTGGGACCCAATCCCAGTGGGTGTTGGTTGAAATACACTCACAACATCTGAGAGGAAAGTCAAAAAGGAGCAAAAGAAGGGAAAAAAGGCGTTTTACAGCAATTCTAGGAATGGCACTAAGTCAGGAGTGCAAGGGAGGTATCCAAAGAGGTCACACGGATGGGAGCTCAGGGAGGTTTGGGGTCCCCATCCCTGGAGGTGCCCACGGAAGGGCTGGAGGTGGCACTCGGTGCTCTGGGCTGGGGACAAGGTGGGCATTGGGCACAGCTCGGGCTCTTTGGATGATCTCTGAGATCTTTCCCAACCTCCCTGATTCCATGGTTGAAAGGAGGATTGTGGCATCCATCATTTGCAATGGTCAGGGCAGAAAATTCACCAATTCTTACTGTACTTGATTTCCTAAAGAAATAACTCAGTTTTCCTCGCCAGCCCTGCTGTCATTTCCCAGAAAACAAAGATACAGCCAGGAATAATTGCTTTAGCCTTTAGTTTTGAGTGGAATTTGTTCTTTTCCTCTGCCAAACAAATAGAAAAAGCAGTTGGACTGGTTTAACATATACTCCTATCTAAGAAGAAAAATCCAATAGAGATGAAGATAACTTGAATTTCTGTCAGCAAAGAAAAATATATATTTGATCCAATCTACACTAAACTTTTCTTTGCCGTTTTTGAGAAATAAAAATGGAAAAACCAAAAATCTATATATCACATTCTTGGCCAGTATTTGATGACATTCCCCTTCAGATTTTCCTTCTGTTTTCTTACTAACTACAACAAAAAAGGGAGAGTGTAAGTTTATGTAGCAGTAAAGGTAGAGTAGCAGAGTTCCCAGGCACCTCATTTTACAATTTGCTTTGACATGAAGTGAGAAATAACTGAGCGCAACCTTTACTACAATAATTGGATTTTTGCCATCAGGAAAAGCTTGTTACATTTGTGTCCTCTGAGAAATAATGCAGTTTTTAGGCTGAGTTTTATAGACTCCACTCTGTGTAACCTCAGAGGGCTCAAATTCCAGGGAGAGGGATGGGATGAGCAGGGGTTGGATCCTTCCCTGCCCTGGATCGTCTGCCATCGTTCTGTCAATGCTGGGGCTTGGTTTACACCACCACAGCCTCCAAATCATTTTGTGAGACATGTCTTAGAGCACGGGCTAATTTTAGAGCAGTCTCCTCTGTCTTCCTCTTTTTATTTTGCTCTTTTTTCCTCTCTTGTTTCAGGTTTTGCCAGTGATTTTTCTCCCTTTGCACAATTTCCTTGAGGAGTTGTAGGAAAATAGAATTAATTATAAAATCTGCATGGGTATTGCACCTGGAAGTGTCAGTTAGGTCAGAGCCCAAGGATGAGTGAGCTTTGTCAGCTGGGGAGAGGAAATTCTTTTAATTTTAGCATCCCAAGTGTTTTGAAGTTGCCTGTGGTGTTTCTCTCCATCAGCTCTGGGCACCCCCAATCCAAAAAACTGCTTAATTTCATGTATCTCATTAAACATGTGAGCAATTTCATAGATTACTACCAAGTAATATTTTACAAAAACCATTGATGATCATGTACAGGTTTGTCAAGGAGTGTGTTTGTCATTCTGTTGAAGCTGAAATGAAACAAATACTGAAAATTGGTGGTGTTACTTTAGATTGTGTTATCATGCAAAGGTCCAGAATATTTGTACCTATTGTGATATTGCTCCTATATAGTGAATATATGAGCAGTAAAGAAATAAAACATGAATTAAAAATTCTATTATGACTTTTTATAGTGCAAAAGAAGCAACAGGAACATGGCACATGAACATCACCGCTGGTGAACTGTGACGGGTATTTTACCCCCACACAGTTCGTAGAGTGTTTTATGGTTGTTTCTTGATCTTGAAAGGTCCCAAGCCCGAGCCAAGAGAGATCGGGCACTCCTGTGGGTTTGTGTTCAAGTTGTTTATTGTTTCTTATCTCTCAGTGTCTGGAGCAAGCACAGCAGGACCTGCTCCGCCAAAATCCACAGCAGGAGTGACGACTGAGAAGGCCGTCTTTACCTTTTTATCTCTTTCAGGAAAACCAACCAAGTTCTACAACGTACTATTATTTATCAATTTTTCCCAATTAATTTCTACCTTTTCTTAACATGACAGTGCTGCCTCCACCAATGCCCATCCCCATCGTCACAGCAGGAGATGGAGGAGAGAGAAGAAAGAGGAAGGGGAAGGGNATCCCTGGCAGTGCCCAAGGCCAGGCTGGACGGGGCTGGGAGCAGCCTGGGACAGTGGAAGGTGGGTGGGACTGGATGAGCTTTAAGATCCCTCCCAACCAAGTCCATTCCATACCATAATATGATCTGAAGCTGTTTTATTTCCATACAGCCAGTGTGAGATGGGAAGTGTGAGGTGGTAACAAGTCGTTTTAGGAGCGGGAGATGGATATTAAATTGAAGTACCTTGTACTCAAAATCAATCTGAATTTACTTCAAACTTTGCATAACCTTCTCCTCAGAGTTATACAAATGTCTTGATAGACTCATTAAAATCTGGAAAACGGGAGAGAAAAATCTCAGGATCAGAGACTCAGAACGAGCGGAAATAAAAATCTGTAACTGAAGTGTGAAACGAGAGTGGATCAGTGAGAATTTTAAGCTTCAATTTCTTTCACTTTGTGCCTTTATCACATGCTGCTACTTCACCATTTTTATCGAGCAGAATGTGCATGTTACAACCTATTTACTCCAATTTCTTTTTGCAGGGTCTTCTCTTTGGGTGTGTTTTCATTCTACTTGTGTAGCTCAAGGTGAAGACCCCTCTGCTGTCTTTGGTGGGAGAGAAGAACCAGCACGAGTGAACTGAGGAGAAATAATGGTGTTTGTGCTCTCCTTTCATTACCTTGGTGGCCAAAAGAGGAGAGATTCTGATTAGGGATCCTTTACAAGCTCAAAGTCCCTCTCCTCCTTCTAGAAACAGCTTTCAAATGCAATTTACCTCATCAGGGGATGTGCATGTGTTTGTTTTCCAGGACGTTCTGACTTGTTACTGAGCACCACATCTCGTATTTCCTGTTCCTCTCTCCCTCCAAACAGACCGTACAACAGGCACCGTTTTATTTGTCCTACAAACCAAAATTGTTTTCTGATATCTGCTGTTCCACTGCGCTTAAAACGTGGCTCTTGTCCTTAAGGATACCTTGAAATGTGACTTTTATTGTGATGAAAGATTTTTTTTGGTTGAGACTCCCATTTACACCCCAAATTGACGGAGAAAAATTGAGACTTTCTTTATCATGATGGCGCAGTATGAAACAAATTGCTGCAGATTATGATTCCCTCCAGTTTAAATTGTTCCATTGTTTAGACTGGAGCTGGCTGACAGTTTCTTCATTTATCTTTCTTGGCTAACGCAGCCCTGGACATATTTGAGGCATTAGGCTGGGGCTGATTTGTCAGCCTTGACCTCGTGCCACATTTTCTCTTCTCAAAGCTGACACTCTTCATTTCTCAGCCCTACATTTTGTTCTGACCTCCCTGAGCCAGGATTAGCCACAACTGCTCGTGACATTTGTATGGACAGGTATCAAAAGCCGTCATACAGGGTTTTCTTTTTCACTTTTTTCACTCCCTATTCACCAGCTCTTTTTCTAGATCAGAAACACGAATCCCATCATTCACACCTCAGAACAAAATTTAATTGCTATTTGTCTTAACTCTGATTTATTTCATAGAGTTGGTCTGGTTTAAAAGCAGCTTTTACACTTGAAATCTGGGCCAGTGAAATTAGCAGTGAGTTCTTGCTACTCAGGGATGAGAAGTGGTCTGTGATGGACATCCTGGTGGTTTCTTCTGAAAATTGGCTTTGGTCAGCTTTAGGCTTTGTTTTAGGAAAGGAAGCAGCTTTGGAGCTGAAAACTGGGGAAGTTGTGTGGCTTTCAGTTGATACAATTGTGTAAATACTTCCATGAATGCCTGGAGTTTATTCCATGTGCACTTTAAATTGGATAAAACGAACCCCTGTTCCAAAGCCTCCTGGAGAGGCAGCCAGCATGGTCTCATCTGTTTCTTTTCACCAGGAAGGTGGCCTCACTTCCTCACAACTATTTCTTGCAAACTTTGCATGTTCAAAGGCTGAGCCTCGTGTTTGCTGCTAATGGGAATTAATAGCACCAGGAAATCCTAACAGCAGTTGTCTCTTCAGGAGAATCATGCTGTGGCTCACTAAAATTTGCCTCTCCAGTTTTCTTGCAGATAGGAATCCATGGGAGGGAGGGAAAAAAACCCCATTATTCAAGAAACAAAAAAATAAACCAAATCCACAATGACCCTGCTCACAGGCACTCCCAGACTGGCTGATTTTCCTCTTGTAACTCACAAACGCTAAAAAATATCTTGGCCCGTGAAGGTCTCAGGTAGACTGTGCAAACCCAAAGCATTTGGGAAAGCTGCTGAAGGAACATGAAAACAAATATATTGATTGCATGTACTGGGAGAAAGCAGGTGAAGCTCATCCCAGCAGGGAGATTTATCCATGGCTCAGCTCCGGGCTGAGGAGCAGCTCTTGGAGGAGAGGGAGGTCTGTGGCACCCTCAGCTCATCCCCGAGCCCCCAGCAGCTGTTTGGCTGCCAGATGCTCTGGTTTGAATGGGGGAATCACAGCTGCAGCCCTGAGCATGCAGCACTTCACTCTCCAGTCTGTGCTGCTCAGTCCTGGTGTCTCATTTTCACTCCGTGGATTCTTTTCAGGTCTTTATAATTTTTTAAGCGGATTCTTTCTTCTTGTTTTGTCCCGTGTTTTTAGAGATCTTTGTGAGCCATGGAATTCTGTGTGGTTATTCATGTAAAGCTTGAAACAGTTGAGGTCAAAGCTATTTTAATAAGTTTAAATACTACAGAGTGTAGCCCTAAATCAATCACGTTGAGAATTTCAAGAAATTGAAATCAGCCATGTAAGAGGCCCTGGAGGGCTTTTTCTCTCCCTAGGATAAACGTTGTGTTTCACATGGTGACAGACACCCAAAATGCAAACAAGGCTCCCCTCCTAAATTTGGATTGTTGTTCCATAGATTATTTACCTTTTTGGTTCACTTCTAAGTGGATAAAGAACCAAAAGTATCTGTCCTTGGTGAATCCCAAGTAATAGAGGGAGGTCAGTGAGCTGATTAGGAGAGACGTGAGTGAGAATCAGGGAACAATTGGCATTTGCAGGAGCCTAAAATCCGACTGTCAGAGGGCACGAGGTCTGGGCATGTCCAGAAGTTGAGTTTCTCATGGCTGTGCCCTTGCTGTGAGGATAAAATGTTGATCTTTATCAGGTCTGAGTTATCTGCATGATCTCCTTCCCTGACTGCTGAGCTCTCTGAATAAATCCCGCAGGGAAGGGACAGAAAAGTGAGATTTTCTAACTCGTTTTGGGAAAGATCCCTCTCAGCCAGCACGGCAGGCTTTGGAGAAGGTCGTGCTCACCAGCTTTGTGTCTTCAGTGGAGCCTGGACCTCATCCTTCACGCTGGGGCAGGAGGAAGCTGTGAGTATCCGATAGAATCGTGGAAAGTTCAGGGGTTGGAATGGACTTTAAAGATCATTTAGCCCCAACACTGGGACTAAACTGCTGTGGGCAGGGACACCTCCCACTAGAGCAGGCCACAGACCACAGTCACTTGTTTACGTGCCCTGGGAAGTGAAAATAATTCCCCTCAAGAGCACATCTTCTCTTTCCTAACTCAGAACTATATAATATCTTAATTTTTATTGCCTTTTTATGCCAAATAAGACACAGATGAGGCTACACAACGTTTCACTCATTTCTCATCCTCCAGCAATGATAATTTACATCAAGAGCTGTAAATTGCCAGACCACAGGAAATAGCATGAAACAAATATTTCCTAAAACGCTTTAATAGGAGAGCTAATACTTCTAATGTGCGTGTCTTGTGACTTGGTTCTGAACTGAGAGTTAATTGGATTGTCATACTTACATGGGGGAGTATTCAAACACGTCTAAACTTCATAAAACCCCCTGTAAAGGGAGACGGGCAGTGCTAGAGCAAAATCAAACCCAAACTTTTAAGCCTGTTTGCTCAGCAAGCTCAATAAGCATTTTGCTGATCTGCCTGAAACCTGGACAACTTAAATGCCATTATTCTCTTTGTCAATGCTCAGGCAAGTTCTAGTACGAGTGGAAAACCTGAAAAAAGATGAAGTTTGTTTATTAAAACATATTCAAATGGGTGGCATGAAACGGAATTATTTCAACTGGAATATATACACTGGGGAAAAGCAAGATCTTGAATATTCACATTACAGCTCATTGAAAAGGCAATGGGCTATGCAACAAGATTGACAACAAAGGGAAAAATGATGAGGAAAATTGCCTTACTTATCTGCTAGAGTGCTCTTGACTGCCAACTGTAATTTTATGGTTCATTATATAAAAAAATACCATTAATGTTAGTACTTGTGTATCATAATCATGAGAAGAAGGGAAAAAGTTCATTGAAATGTGCTCCATTTTTAATCAAGACACTATAATTGTGTGTTTTTCAGGCATCATCAATTTCCATCAATTTTACTGCTGCACAAATAATGTGCTGCTATAGTTCTTCCACAGGTCAATTCCTGCACGAGGTACATTGACTGCAGGGATGTAAACTGTAAATAAACAGTGGCATAATTTATCTTCTCTGATATTACTTGATACAACACCAGCTTTACGTTGATAAGGGGAGCAAATGGAACGGCTGGGTTTGAATTGAGTGGTGCATCACAGACCTCAGAAATTGTTATATAAATGTTGTTCTATAAAGTGTCAGGCAGCAGCCAATATTAGCATGGCAGAGCCACTGTCACACAGCAAATGTGTCTGTCAGCTCAGCCGGGTGTTTTCGGGAGCTCTGAAAATCACAGATGGGGTAAAATTGTCTGGAACTCCAGCAGGGGCTGCACTGGGACGTGTCTGTCACCAGCCCTGTGGGCTGGCCAGCTCAAACCAGCTCTGCCCGAGGGAGGATTTGGGTTCCTCACACCCAAAGGTGAGCGAAGGTGTCACTAATCCATTTCTTTTCTGGAAAGGGAGCACAAGGGAGCTTGGTGACATCTTTGAGCGCCCAGGAAGTTTTGTGCAGAACGCGTTTTCTGAATTAACGTTGGTATTATTCCATATGAACAAATCTACAGCAGATCCTCAATCCCAGAGCAGCCCCAGAGCAGAGGAGAGGCCTTTCCCAAGGACGTTCTTCTTGATAGAAGAGAGGTGATTCCCAGATGATGTTTTTCTACGTGGAGGATGCTCAGGCTTTCTTCATTCCACGAGCCTGTGGGTGAGACTGACCTCTGGTAAAAGCTGCTCCTTTCTCTTGGGAGAGGGCTGAGTTTTGAGGCCTGGATAAGTTAAATTTTGTTTACAAAATTGAAGATTAAACCAAGTCACAGCTGGCCAGCCAAGTGCTAAAGGTTCATGTTAGGTGTGCTATCAATGTTTTTGAAAGGTTTTTCACCTACTGGTGCAGAATATTGATAAAAACTGATGACCTTGATGGGCAATCTCTGTGGAAATGATCCTTAATCCCACTGAGCACATCCCCTTCTTTCAGAACAAATCACGGAATCAGGGAATCACAGAATGGGCTGGGTTGGAAGAGACCTTAAAGATCATCTCATTCCAATGCCCTGCCTTGGGCAAGGACACCTTCCACTAGCCCAGGGCCAGAACTACCACCAGTATTTGTTTTCTTGCTCACTCTTTTAGTCCCAGTCTGATACTGAGTTTCTAATCCCAATTAGAACTGGGATTTTAATCCCAGTCTGTGATATCTTGCAGAGATATCGCCCTGTAGATACCCGAAACAGGAGCAGGTTGGTGCATCCCATGAAAGCAGCCCTGGCACACACCAGAGCCAGGAATAAACACATTTTCTCTCCACTCTCCCTCTTTTGAAAGCTCCCTGTCCTTAAATAAAGGAAGGAAAGCTCAGTACACTGGCAAGGGCTGGTGCTGAGTAGCTCATGTTAGGGCAAGCAGCTCACAAAAGTGGCATTGCTTGGGTGATATATTCATGTAGCATTTCAGCTGTGTCAGTGTCAAACACCGTCGGATTTGTGCAGCTTTAATTATAAATTACTTGATAAAATAAGGTCAGCTGTCAAAAGCCCATTCCCATGTCTGAGGCACTCCAAATTCTGGTGGGGAGGAAGAAGAAAAAAGCAGTTTATTTAACTCCTGAAGAGCAGAGTCTCCAATCTGGGGAAGTGGAGGATGGTGAAACTGGAGCTGAGGGGCTTTCCTGAGGCTGACAAGTGTTGCCCTGGTTTTTGCTAAAGCCTTCTGTTGTAACCTTGGAGTCAGATTCTTTCTCACAGTTTCATGTAAATAATAGCCAATGTTTACTTAACGGTATTTTCTGTTTTTCATTCCTTTTGTGATAAGAGAACTTTGATGAGCATCTTTTTTCTCCAGTGGGATTGAGGAGGAAGTGACATGTCCTCCAATCCCTTGTGGAGTTGGGAATTGTATAAGAATGTGAAATCTGTAAATAATAAAGGCTTTCCCCTCCTTTCTGCTGAACCTGGCAGGTGTGAGAGCGTCTTATTGCGTTTTCCCAGACACAGACGAGCCCTCCAGAAACCCCATCACTTTGCCAAGGCAGCACCATCCAGGGCCTTGGGAACAAACTGCTGCTGACTGAGCCTCTCCTGAGCTGAGCAACAGGCCTGAAATAGCCGAAATAATACAGAAATTTCTACCTGTTTTCAGCTAAATGTCACCGCAGGCTTTGAGGAGGGATCCTCCTGCAGAGGATGCTGAGCAGCCGAGTGGGGAGTGCTGGAGCAGCCTCTGCTTCCTCCTGCCCCCAGCAGAAGGGAATGTCTGGGACAGCACTTTGCAAATCTGCCTGGAAAAACATGGCATTATTCATAGTGTGTGATTAGTCTTGCACGCTTTCCTCGTTATAAATATGTAACACATGCTCCAGCGCAGAATGTGATAATGTATTCCAACATGATCTTTATTGCTGATATTTAAAAACCTGTTCCTGGATATGCACAGTTTAAATCTCACATGAATGTACGTCTCCCGTTTTTCCTGGTTTAAAGCATAAAGTCTCTCAGGCAAAATACAGGTTTTATGTCAATCCTTTTTTCACCCCTTTCCTCAGCTCGTTTGTCTACAGTTAAATATTTTCTTCATCTTCCACAGGAAAATATGAATTATTCTAAAGCACCGAGTGCTGCAGTGTGTGTGCATCTGTGTTGGCTGGGAAGTCAAAATACAAACAGGGGAGAAGATACCCTCATTTGTTTTCCATTCCAGTTTTTAAGTGATATATTAGGAAGCAACCATAATAAAGAGGAGCTGGAGGAGCCGAAGAAATTATTTTTCAGTGAGACAGCAGCCTGCTGTTATCTCTAATCTAAGAGGCACTGCATAGAGGTCATCTTCTGATCAATGAAGTGAATTTCACTTTATGATGCTGCGAGCACACAGAGAATGGGACCATCAAGTGCTTCCTGAGAGAAAACAGAAGCAGCCAGAGAGCGCGGGGAGAACCACAACAAAAATAAACAGATTTATTGCTATGCAGAGCATGATTTACAAGGGTTCTACAGTGCAGGAAGAGGATGTTGCCCTCCTTTAGCCCCTGGATATTCAGAGTATTGCCAAGATCTGGAATCACTTTACCTGCCCAGGACAGTCCTCTGGACGAGCAGGGTTAACAACGTGCTCTGCTCGTCCAAAGATTATCCCTCCCAGAGGAAAAACAATTTAGGTTCCAAGCTGAACACTTAAGCATGGGATGTAATGTGACTTTCAGGAATTCTGAACAAGGAATGCTGGCAGCTGTTGTGTTCCACAGTCTCCACAAACTCCAGGGCCTGGCTCTCTGCTTTGCCCGTATTTTGCTTTTCAGAGGAATTTGACTCGATCAGGTCTTACAGCACTGTCTGATATGATTTTGGATCTCTAAATAATACGGATTTCAAGGCCCTATCAAAATGTTTGCTACTGAAGTTTTATATTTTGGAGTATCAAGCATGGACATGTCCTAGTGCCTAAATAAAAACTGCATGTGTGATGCAGCCTGTGCCACAGGAAAGCCTTAAAACAGTGCCTCCTGCTTTTTTTTTTTTTTCCCCCAGACCTTGCAAAATCAATGGAAAGGTAATGAGAGCCCTTGCTGTCAGCACGGATTAATCTGGAATTCCCTGGCATCTTCAGATCCTTGTGCATCAAAACACGAGTTTATATCAAAAGTTTGAACAGCGGCTCAAAGTGCCCAGGAGTTCAAAAAAAAGAAAGACAGAAGCCAGCAAACTAAAACGCCTCTGATTTCTATGGTTTGAGATCTACAAAAAGTGTGATTGTGCTGGCAGGCTTTGATCTCAGTGTTACTTTTTTATTGCCTTTGAAGTCAAAAGCTGCAGGATCCGGAGGCACCGAGTGTTAATTCCCTACAGCCACGTTTCAGGTGCATCCTCAGCTGCTGACCCCTGGATGCGCAGGGATGGAACCACAACAGAGAGGGGCTTCTTATGAAAGGAGGTTCCACACTCAGCCGTGTTGGTGCAGTTTGGGTTTTCCCAACAGAAAGGGCGTCGATGCTCAGGACCTCAGGAAGGTTTTTTTTCTGGAATATCCCCCATTTTTAATAATCGGCTGTCCCAGCTAAGCAGCATTTGGAATTCTGTTGAAAATATCCACCAAACAGCAGCCTGGGTTATTTTTGAGGCTGGTGAGGGAGCCCTCCAAGGGGGAGGTTGGTGAGGGGCTGGAATCTCTGCCTGCTCCTGAGACAAGAGAACTCAACTCTGTAAATTGGCACCAGCGTCTGCCTCCGAACAGCAGAACTGGAAAGGAAAAATGGAAAGGGCTGCATTTATACACCTTGTAAAATATTCATTTATGTGCTGCTCTGGAGGAGAATTGATCTCTGGAGAGCAGGAGGTTTCTTCACCTCAGTCACGCTGCGTTAGAGGGAAGAGCTGAGTGGGGTGGGATGTCGTGGGGAGGGGGACGGGGCCAAGCAGGGCAGCACGTGCTGGCCCTGAGCTCTGGGTGAGGCAGGGGACAGCAGGACAACAGGAGAGGGACACGAGCTTGTCCCTGTGCCTCTGGGTTTTGACTCCACTCAGGGGCAAATTGAAAAGTTTTTGTAGATTTGGTCTGCAGTGCCTTGTTTTTTCTGCCAAATTGTAGCAAGGTTAAAGAGGAAGGCAATGGTTTATTGCTTTTGTGTACAGGTACATGCTGGGATTCCTGGGGTGTCCTCTGCAGGGCCAGGAGTTGGATTTTTTGCTCCTTGTGGGTCCATTCCAATTCAGAAAATGTAATCCCTCTATGATTGTGAAAATGAATCTATTTTCAGATAGGGCACAGCAGGTTTTGTTCTGCCCCTCCACAGATCCCTGTTGCTCCCAGGCCTGGGTTTTGCATGGAGTATGGCTCCCAGGCTGCCATACTCCATGGTTTTGTGATGGGATCTACATGGCTGGATTGACTTTCTTATTGTGGCCTCTTGAAATAATTTCTTGAGTAGTTTCCTCATCAGCTGAGGAAATTTCCATCCACTGGATTCTCTAAACCTGCCAGAGCCACAGGCAGGGCTGTGAAGAGACTGTGAGATGTGGTGTGGGCAGGCACAGCTGGGTTTGCCAGTGGCCAGTGACACCAATCCAGTGGTTTTTCCAGTTAAAATACCCTTTTGAGACTTTTAAGTGAGGCATTCTATTGTGAACGAGGTTCTTTCAGAATTTTTCCTGATGTTAAGGAATCATAAAGAGTTTTAACAACAGACTTTTACGTAGTTAAACTGAGAAATAGCTTCTGTAATGTTTTCAGCTACTCCTGACAATAATGTCTTTACCTCGGGAGCAGAGTATTCATGATGATGTCAATAAAGGCAGTGGTTTTGACAGCAGTTTTATACATCAGCATAGATCTGGAGT
Source organism: Platysteira castanea (assembly GCA_013397175.1). Lineage (NCBI taxonomy): Eukaryota > Metazoa > Chordata > Aves > Passeriformes > Platysteira > Platysteira castanea. The sequence goes on from VYXC01002903.1 coordinate 140,647, forward strand.
GCTGAATATTACCTGTGTTATCAGCTGGCTAACACTTTCCACGAGAGAGATGTCTCTTTAGAAAGCTGTTCCTTTTATGAGTGTCATCAACTCCTGTCAGCTCGACACCGCTGGCTTTGACTGGGTTTGAAGTTTTTGTTGTTGTTTAAATTTGTGGTAACATAAGTGAGTGTTTTTTGAGGAATGGATGTTGAAAAATGTGTTCTGTTCACATATAAACGGCTTCATTCAGCTGCTCCTTTGTGAAAGCTCCGAGATCTGGGGAGGAAAAGCTTCAGTAATAGAGTGATTTGCCACGCTTTTGGTGCTAAAACAGCACAGGTATAGCTCGTGCAGAGGCAGTGACTTAGTGCAGCTCTAAATATCTCTCCGTTTAAAAGCTCTGGGGTTTAAAGCTTTGTGCAGAATCTCCATTGGGTTTTGGATAACCCAAGGGCAGACAGGCACAGGGCACACATGGAAAGCACAAGTGCACAATCTTATCCCAACAAGGAAAGCTTCACTAGCAAGTATCAGGAATGTTTATTGTTCTGTGTTAAGTAAAAAGAAAACCAGGCCAACTTTTATAAACTTCCAACAGTGCAAATCCATGTGGATTTCTAATTTATGGATGCAGAAGGAGCACGGGCTTGCTGACAAACTTCAGCGTTTCACTGCTGGTGAAAGGAACCAACAAAAAGAGGTGGAACACCTGGCACAGCTCATCACCAGCTTGTGTCTGCCACCAGTGGTCAAGGCCACGCTCCTGAGGAAGATAAAGGAAAGACTCATCAGCTGTGATTCCAACAAGTGACACTAAATCTTCCTAAAATGATCACTGCCCGCTTGTAAGGGCCTGGTATCAACACAGCATCCCCGAATCCCAGAAGGGATTGTTGGAAGGGACCTTAAAACTCATCCTATTTCAACCCCCTGCCATGACAGGGACACCTCCCACTGTCCCAGGCTGCTCCAAGCCCTGTCCAGCCTGGCCTTGGGCACTGCCAGGGATCCAGGGGCAGCCACAGCTGCTCTGGGCACCCTGTGCCAGGGCCTGCCCACCCTCACAGGGAAGAATTTCCTCCTAATATTTAATATATTGTACCAACACACCAAAGCTGAACACAGATAGAGAGCAGAGAGCAGCTGCTTCCATGATGGGAGGTCTCTTTCTGAGTATTTACATCTGAGATATAAATCACCCCTAACACATCACTCAGTGTAATAGGTTCCTGTAATTAAATGAGAGCTTTATTGAATAAATTACACACTGTTAATTATACGTGTAATACTCTCTGGCAATTCCTTTGACTTTATTGCAGATAAAACAATGACCTTGTCTATTTTCATAGTGCTTGATAATTTAAGAAGATTGAAGAAGTGTTAATCATGAGTTGGCCAAGAAGTCTTTAAAATGCTTTAATACCTTTAATAGTATTAACTCAATATTGAGATAAGATTATTCCTCATGCTTTCTGTGTACTCGCAGTGCCAGGCATTGCTCCTCTTACCTCTGGAACCCACCTGTGGGAGCAGTGGAGCTTGGGGTGGGTAACAAACACTGAGAAAATGTTAGGTTTGTCTATTATATCCCAACATCGATTTTTCTTGATGGAGTGGAGAGCTGGGAATTATCTGCATCAAATCAGCAAGGATCTTGATGCAAATGAATGCAGAATCAGAACAGCAGAGTGCAACTTGATGACATTGGCCTTATTTTTTGTATTTTAGTCAATAGTTGCTAAGTTTACAATTTTCCCTTTCCTTTGGCATCTTTATTTATAATGAAGTTATTTATACATGCACACAAGTACAAACTCACCCATTGGGCACCGAAATTAAATCCCAGCGAGGCTTTATTTTTATTTACTGCTTCCTCCAATAAATGCACATCTTTCAAATCTCTGCAGAGCTGCATCGATTCCTGAAGTATCATCTCCCAGTTTATTGAGTACAACTGGTGACTGATTGTCTCCTGACACTTCAGCAAGAACTTAAATGTACAAGAAACCAGTTTTAAATAGGCTTTATTAAGATACCGCCACATCTGGGAAATTATTTGGGATAGTTGGGAATTCCTTAATTTTTTTTTGTCCCCCCCACTGGAAAAAACTGCTGATTTTCCCGAATCCAAGCTGTTTGCTAAGCAGAATTTGATTCAACAGATCCAATTAAGAAGAAGAAGAAGAAGCTGGCGCAGTAGCAGGTTGACACTGTTAACTGGAGATTGTGCTTTTCCTTGTGATGGCAATTTTTCAACATTTTAATGAACTTCCACTTGAAAAAAAAAAAAAAAGTTGAAACCAATTAATTTGAGTGACCTGACAAAAAAAAAAAAAAAGTTGAAACCAATTAATTTGAGTGACCTGACAAAAAAAAAAAATTAAAAGAGGGGGAGTGTTGGTGGGTGGCAATGTGAGATCACAGCTTTACACCCTGTCTCGTACAGAACTTCCCTGCAAACTGCTGAAAACCTGTGGGAAAAGCAAGCTCAGTCCTCACTCGGTGGGAAACTTCCTGGCTGCTGCGCTGTGATATCCTCCAGACTTGGAGAAAACTTGGGAATTTAAAGGGAAAATCAGCATTTGCAGCCTGGTTTTTTTATATTTTTGGCATCCTCTGCTTTCCTGAGAGCAGCTTGTTTCCATCACCAGAGTCGAGCTTGGGGTCCTGCTGGTCTCTCGTCTTGATGCCTTAGGTTTTAACTTCTATATTTTTCAAATCCTGTACTGCCTAGTGTGTGACTCTAAAGTTTCTTGTAGCTTGTGAGCTGCTCTCTTAGGCCAGACAGACACAACAAAGCCTCTCTGAGCTGTTCAAGGACACTCGGGCTGTCCTAGGCCCAAAGGTGTAAACTGGGACCTTGAAAGAGGTGGGGAAATTGAAGAGAGCTGAAGTTTTAATTGGTGAATTTATGCTGAGATGCAAATGGACCAAACCTATAACAGTGTGAAGAACTCGTGACTTGTTGTCCTTCTCGGGGTCCATTTTATGGAAGCAGCCTCTGGCTCCCCAGGGTGTGCCTTGAAGGCCTTCAAATAAATCCCTGCCTTTATTCCCTGCCTTTATTCCCTTACTCCTGTCTGGTCTCTGTTTCTAGGTGATGCCTTTTCTGGGAAAAGGCCTCAGTCTCTTCTCAGCGAATTCCAGCCCGTCCCTGGTCCTGTTCAGCTTTTCTGGGATCTTCCTGAGACTCTCCTGTTGAGGAGAACCATTCTGAGAAATGAGAAAATATTTTAGGGACAATGAGCCATCCAGAACTGGGGAAAAATCTGTGAGGAAACTGAAATTTTCCTTGATCAAGACCCTTTTGCTATCTTGAGAATCCTCATCTCAGATCTAACCATGAACTGTTCTAAGCCTCCAGACATGAAATGACCCCACATCAGTTTAGGCCTGTGGTATTTTTAGAATAATCTTTCACAGGCTGGCCCTGGACCCTTTCAAAGACACACAAAACCCCCAATTATGATCATTAAACCCAGGTAATATTAAAGTAGTAATCCTACTGAACACCTACTGAATACCAAATTTTTGTGCTAAACAGATTTTGACCCATTTCTAATCATGACTTAGCTTGAAATTGGCATTACTGCAACATCAGGGTCCTGTCAAGTTAGTTTGAAATCACTCTGGTTCAGAGAAAACACTTCAATTTAAAGTTTGAAACCATCTTCCATTTAAAATAACATTTTAAAAAATTTTATTTTACATCTATGCTCAATAGAGCACGGAAGGACAGCAAAACCCTTTTCACCAGGATTTGAAAACTACAGCAAATAACTTCTCCAGTCAGAGAAAAATAACCTAATAGCAGCTTTCTCTGGGAACTCAGAGGATTTCTCTGTTCAATAAAGCAGGAAAATACATGTGCTTTGTACAAATATAGAAACGAAGAAATAATTTATCAAGCAAAAATACAGCTATTTCTTCAAGAATTTCCATTGCTTCAGAAATATTTTTTATTTTTTGACACAGTTTTCCTGTTCTGCTGTCTGATGGATTGATCTAAGATGGGAGAGGAAGTATTTTCCTTCCTTTGATGATAAAGAAAAGGGAGGAAAGAAAACCTAGGCATTGAGATGCCAACATGTGTTTCATCTACTTCAGCTCTGCCCGAGAGAACTGTTCAGCAGTTTCCCCTTTGCAGAAATTATTGCTTTACCTTCTCTGCCTCTTTCCACAAGTTTTCCTATTTCTTCCTTGATTTCCTATTTTCTCCTTTGTGTTTTAGCACTCACCAGAGTTAAGCACCTTCTCTCTGAGGTTATCCAGAAACTATCCCACCTCGGAAGGTGGCTGAGGACCAAACTTCTGCTTTGCTATTGAGACTCTAAATTTCAGAACTTTTAATTTAATTACTGCACTTTACCAATCCACTTTGAGAGGAATATTGATCAATTCTCTATCACCAGTATTATTCTTATTTCCCCGAGACTTTTTAATAGAAAAACCAGTGCCTTTCTCTAAAAGCAGAGCTTTATTTACTTGAATCTCTTCCCCCAATTACTTAAATTAATATAAAGATATCAGCTGGAGACAGAGTGGAGGAGCAGGGGTGTTTTTCCTTGATTGAGTTTCTACGTGTACATCTCCCAAAGCAAATAAATCCAGCTTGGAAGTGGATTAAGGGGGTTCACACCATGTTTTGTATGGGTTCATTTAATAGGTATAAGATTCACCTAATTTAGTTAATTCCACACAAGGTATGTTGGTTTGAAACTCGTTTATGTGTTCAACCAGTAACGGATCTCTGTTATGGGAACTGTGGTTTCTTTTGAAATATGATGAATTTTCCAAATTGTGAGCAATAAAGTCCACGTTTGTTAAGCAAAATCTCTACCCAGGAAACTCAGGACTTTTCTCCCTTTTCTTTCTTTCTGAGGGAAGGGAGAGGACGTCGTTGAAATAAAATCTTCTCATTTTGTACAAATTTCTCAGCTTTGCTGGAAGTTTCAAAGCCCAGCTCTCTGATCCATGATTTTGTGGGTTCTACTTAAAAGATACCATCCCCCAAACAGGATTATTTTCCTGGATAAAGCAGGAAAGATCTATTTTTAAACACTCGCTGTGAATCAAGCCAAAGAGAGACTCGAAGCCACCAAGTGCAGGTGCAGGCTGTGCTCACAGCTGACACCACCAGCAGGGTGGGCATGCTGCAAGGATAATCACAGCCAGGTAACTTCTGGGTCACTTTTTCACCAATATTGATTGGCTGACTCTGCAAAAATGCTGCAAATGTGGCAGGAGAAAGCCTGGCTGCTGTTCATGGACTGCAGGGTGCTGGGGTCAGGGAGCACCACGAGCCAAGGGTGCCCAGTGCACGCTTTAATGAAGTCTGACATCGAAATTCAGCGTGACCTTGTGTTGTACAAGAGCAGGAATATCGTGAGCTACATCAATAAAACCTGAACAAGGTTTTTTTCAGCTGAAAGGAGTCTCTGACACCTGAGCTGCTATAAATATTCATTGGGCAAACAGACCAAATGGTATCGAGGGGTGTTTTTGGTAAGACTGGGGCTGCATTTGGGTTTATGCCACAAGAAACAAAGCAATTGGGGGTTTTATTTATGAAAAGATAATATTAAAAGGAGTAGTTTAAATTGGAGTTTCAAATGGGGGTATAGGAGTCTTTCCACATGCGTTCTTAAGAAGAGTTCCTCAATCAAAATCCTTTCTTTAGATGAGTTCTCTGTTCAGGGGAAAGCAGTTCTTGTTGCTTCAAAATAACATCTGCATAGCCAAAATACAATAACACAGCTTTTCAATATGCTGATATTCGGCTTTTGTTAGTTAGCATCTTGTTCTGTTTTTCTCTGGATTGTAAAGATTGGGAACAGAGTTTATTAACTTCAGTTCCACCCCATCTCAGCTGTGGGAGATTTCTCCAAGGGGATCAGAGGGATGGAGCAGCTCTGCTGGGAGGAGAGGCTGGGAGAGCTGGGGTTGTCCAGCCTGGAGAGGAGAAGCTCTGGGGTGACCAAATTGTGGCCTTGCAGGGCCTGAAGGAGCTACAGGGAGGATAGAGAGAGACTATGGACAAGGGTGTGGGGTGACAGGACAAGGGGATGGCTTCACACTGACAGAGTGGATTTAGATGGGATTTTGGGAAGGAATTCCTGGCTGTGAGGGTGGGCAGGCCCTGGCACAGGGTGCCCAGAGCAGCTGTGGATGCCCCTGGATCCCTGGCAGTGCCCAAGGCCAGGCTGGACAGGGCTTGGAGCAGCCTGGGACAGTGGGAGGTGTCCCTGCCATGGCAGGGGTGGCACTGGGTGAGCTTTAAGGTCCCTTCCCACCCAGGCTACTCTACACTTCTCTCAGTTACACATTTAAATATTTCTGCATATCTGGATAATTCTATCTGGATAATTACAGCCATCAGCTGTCCTGCCCAGAGCCCAGCACACAAACCCTGCCTCAGACCCTCTCTGCACGAAGGCAGCCCAGCTGCTCCGCATTTGGGGACACGGATGTGGCACATCCTGCTCCCAGCAGTGGAGCTGCTGCAGCCCAACGTGGGCCAAGCTCTGCTCTCCTGCTTATTAAACACCATTCATCACAGCACACTCAATGTGCCACAGCTGCGTGTGGAGGTGTTGGCATTTGTCGAGCAAAGATATCTCCTTAAACTGCTTTTTCAACGTTATTTTTAGCCTTTATCTATTGCTCAGACTTAAGATGCACGCTTTGTTGTTTTAGGGACTTTTAAAGATGTGTTCTGGCCACACTGAAAACAAGAATTTAAAAATATCTGCTTATTTTAAAGGCAATATGTAAGTGTGCTTCCAGAGCTCAGTAACAGGCACAGGCTTGCTTTACCTTTGGTATTGCTGCTTCACCATCTTACAGCTGCAGTTTCCATGCAGGCAAACTTGGATGGGAGCTTTGTGCACGTGAATATGGTTAAATATTGTGAATATTGTTAAATATTGTGAATATTGTTAAATATTGTGCATATTGTTGGCAGAAGCTCTTTGTTTCCACCTTTGTTAAAAAAAAAAGGAGGAACACCCGTATTTGTAATGCACTTAATTATGTGTAAATACATAAATACATTCACCTAGTGTATTATAGATACCTGTATTTACGTATAAGCCAATACATAAATCAATAAACACATAAATTTATATGTAATCACGATTTTGCTTTCGTGATTGTATTTTTCCCAATTCTTCACTCAGGGGCATTGCTGGCCCATCATGTGCTAATTTATTTTTCCTGAAGACCATGGAGTTTTTTATGTTGCTCAGCTGCCTGTGTTGGTGCTGGGAGGGCACAGAAATGTTGGAATGGAAGATGTAGAAAGAATTACATCATATTTTGAATTCCAGAGTTGGAATTCTGACATCATTGCCCCTGTGTTATGAAGTCATTGTAGAAATACGAAAAATCCCAGGGAAAATGGATGTGATCTCTGGTTTTTCCCCAAGCATATGGAATTGTAAAGAGAACCGATTTCGCCCAAGTTTGCTGGAATTATAGGTTGGTATTTTATTAATACACCCCCCAAACCCTGCTGTGGTAAAGTGGCAAATCCACAGCAGAGGGTGAGGGGTGGTTTGAGGAGAAGCTGGACTGTCCCTCTTACAGGCATCTTCATGTGTGGGGAGGTTTAGGTAAGATCTCAGGAAAAATTTCCTCATGGAAAAAGCTGTCAAGGATTGGAACAGACCCCACAGGGCAGCCGTGGAGTCCCCATCCCTGGAAGTGATCAAAAAACATGTGGCTGCAGCACTTGAGGACGTGGTTTGGGGTTGATGGTTGGACTTGATGAGCTTTAGAGGTCTTTGCCACCCTCAATGATTCTCTGATTCTATTCAAGGCTGAAGGATTAAGGATTTAAAGGACTCCAACCCTCAGTGATGTTCTTACGTGCCTGTAGAACAGGCCCTGATTTGGTGGTCAGCCACAATGAAGAACAGACTCTCCAGAGAGAGAAAAAGAGGGAATTTAGCCCTGAAAATTGATGGAGAACAGAAGGGAAAATTAGCAAAGATACAGCAGTGCAATCTACGCTCAAATAAAATATCCCTGCTTGCCTCAGGGCTGGAGCTTCTCCGATTTGACAGGCTGTGCTGATCCCACGGAGTCCTCACCACAAAAACTTGCCCAGTGATGCTTCTAGAAGGTGAGTAAATGTACGTCAGGAGGAAAAATAACACTCCCATGCGAGGATGATTTAAGATTCTTCTTCACCGCTTCTGTGCAAGATTGGATCTGTTGTAACCTTCCTACACCTTTGTTACCTTTGTAATTTAAACTGACAGGTTAAATGCTAATGCAATTGATAGGGGTGAGCAAGTGGTCAAGGAACAACCTGATCTGACTGTATAATGCATCAGAGAATTGCAAAAATATGCAGGTCAGATATAATTTTGACAGAAAATGGCTCGCTGCAAGGGTTTATGTTTCCCTGGATGGTCTTAAAAAGAGTTGGACTATGGTAAGTACCACAGCACTCAGAAAAAATACCAAGTTAAACTTAATGGAAAAAATCCAAGTTCTCAATATCCTCAGATTTCATTATCAGTTTTTATTGGAGCTGGGATAATAAGATTGGAGAATTAAGAGAAAAGTTATACTCATTTTCTTCAGCTCGGCAGCCCTAATGTGCAGCAAGGAAGTGACACTCATTTCTCACCATAAATGCAGCAAAAGCTGCCTGGAAAAAGAAGTGGTCTCTGACCATGTAGGGGTCCTTACTGAAAAAATTCTGTTCCTTCAGCAGGCCCTGGGCCATGGCAGTAACCCTTGAGTGGGTGAAAGGCTGGTGTCTCATCCCCTGATCCTGGAGTTGATGGTTTTCCATTTGGCCTGACACGGAGTGGGCCCAGGATGTGAATCCCAGAGCAGCTGCCCACAGGAGGAACCTCCCTGCTCCAGGGGTAAAATCTGTAACTGAGGTGAAACAGCAGGAAAATCCAAGGCAGTTCTACCCAAACCCTTTTATTTTCAGTTCAGGGACTTCCTGAAAAATCAGAGATGCATTTAATCCCTCTGCTGACTGGCTCAGATGATCTGAAGCAGAGGGGAAGTTGGGCAACTTCCATGTCCACCAACACTCTGTGAATCCCACCTTTATTTCCTTATATTAAGTGCTTTATAATTAAGTGCTTTAAGTCCTTATATTAAATATTAAGTGCTTTTAAAAGCACTTGTTTAGAACACAGATTATTTTCCATTTTGGGGCACGGTCACAAACTGTTCACTCCAGCCTGAGGATTCCCAAGGATATTGGAGGTACCAGTTTTTCCCTGGATGCTTCCTGACCAAGAAGAGAGCTAGTGACTCCAAAATTTTTCAGCACTAACATTGTGCCCGTGGATTTTGGTACCATATTCCTTAAAAGGCTGCCAGGTTTTTGCCTTTTAACTCTGAAAACTCAGGAATCCCACAGGCTTTTTTCACTTTCAAGCACTCCTCACTCCACGAAGCCTCCAGCAGGTGCTAAATGGACCAGAACAAAGACAGCAAATAAAGGTATAACCCCCTCTTCAAATTTTTTAATATTTTCCTGATTTATTTACTACTTTGGTGTTTTTTTTTCCTCAGAGGAAATTTCAGGATTGAATTTGTCCTCCTGCCCGCACAAGCACTCACTGTATTCTTCACCTATGTCAGTGTTTAGAAAGGAAAATTGAAATGTAAATTGACTCAGTGCTTTTAAAACCTTAAAAAATAATAATTCAGTGCCTGCTCTGTGAAATGGAGCTCTCCTGGCTGCTTTAACCTGCCGAGCAGGTTAGCATAACACGAAATCAATTATTGTACTCGCCATATAAAAGCTGTCAGCTTTAATACTTAACTGCAGTATCTCCCCTGAATGTTTGATCTCCAATCATCATCCCCGTGAAGCTCCAGAAAGGCAGGGACAGAACAAAGATTCCGGGGTAAGGAATTTATTGGACTACCCTGAGTTATAAAAGTGAAATGGGGAAAGAATAATGCACCCTGTAAACACGGCTCCCTTTTTAATCAAACACTTCCCAGCCCCATAAAACAAAGCAGAGAACACACTGCAGAACAAATATTGAATTTCTAGTCTGGATTGTAATAATTGTGACAACATTTCACTTATTTTCCAGCTTGTCTGGAAGCAGCTTTCGCTGGAATATTATTCTCATTCTTTTTTGTCCTTTTCCTTGTATTTCTTCTTGGGTTGTTTTGGGGTGGGGTTTTTTTGTTTGTTTTGGCTTTATTTTTTGGGGGGGTTTGGGTTTTGGGGGGGTTTTTTTCGGGGTGTTTGTTGTTTTTTTGGGGGGGTGGGTCTTTCTCTACAGAGAGAGAGAATCAAATAGATAAATGCTTTGACTTTCACAGCTTATCTGCTACTGAACTTTATTCTATAGTTATAACACACAATGCAAATAATTACTGATGTCTTTTCTGATCTGGGCTTTGTTGTGTGGCCTTGCTGTGGCTAAAACTGCAATCTTAGAGTTTGCACCTATGGTGGCGACCACAGGCAGCAAGTTCTTCACTTGAGAGTCCTAAAAATGATGAATTAAGGATTGTGAAGTGCTGGTGTTACAACAAGGATGGGAATTGCTATTAACAGAGCTGGGACGAATGCCTGGAGTGGGGGGAAAGGAGTGAAAATTGTGACTCTGACTCCTTTCTCCTGTATTTCTTTAGGGAAAGGGAAGGTTTGGACTTCTGGGAAGGCTGAGAATGCAGGAATTGGAGTGGCAGACAAAGGGGATGGCTTCACACTGACAGTGGGCAGGGTAAGATGGGATTTTGGGAAGGATCCTTCCCTGTGAGGGTGGGCAGGCCCTGGCACAGGGTGCCCAGAGCAGCTGTGGCTGCCCCTGGATCCCTGGCAGTGCCCAAGGCCAGGCTGGACACTGGGGCTGGGAGCAGCCTGGGACAGTGGGAGGTGTCCCTGCCATGGCAGGGGTGGCACTGGGTGGGCTTTGAGGTCCCTTCCCACCCAAACCAGTCTGGGATTCCTTCACTCTGAGAAAAGTCACCCTGGAGCCTGTGTTCCCCCTGAACCCCCAGCCAAGCCCCAAGGCCAGGGCAGGTTTCTGGGAGCTGCTCCTTTGCCCTTGTCTGCTTCAAGTATTCCAAAAGCAAAGCCCAAACCATCTGCAGGGTCTGGTCCGAAGCTCTGTCACCCGACAGCTCTGGTGGATTGCTCCCAGCAGCAGAAACATGGCCTGCCCATGGTCCATAACAGCCTGGAACAAAGAGCTATAAAAGCTGGGAGCAGGAGACAGATTTGTCTCGGTGTACTTCAAGAAATGATGATCCTGAATTGATTCTTTCCCTGAAACACAAATTCCATGTTTAGCTCTTTTGAAATAGGGGGGAAAAAAAAGGAAAAACATAAAATAAACCAGGATTTATCCTCAAGATCAACTCTCATTCTCTTTCAGAAATTACATTCTAGACAATAAGTGATCATTATGTGCCAACAGAGCTGGGAATCTGATTTTAACTTTCAGGTAACATATTAGGGCCATAACCAAATCTGAGCACTATTATCATAGCCAAATGACTGTAATGCTTCAAGGCTGTAATAGTCATCACCTTTTTATCATTCAGATTACCAGCCAAGCCTGAAACAATGAATTTCTTTAACATTATTCTCCCATAACCTTTAACTGTATGCATTATTTCAAACATCTGAAATAATCCTTTATATGACACGGTAGAATAATACGTTTGCTACTCACTGCACACTGGAATTTGTTAAGCCCACAGTAGTGCAGAAACTCCAGGCTGCTCTGTCTGCCGTGGAAATACATTTATTTCTACTGTGCTGGAAGGATGTTTAAGTGATAAATAATTTGAAGGAACACTGATAGGAAACATAAGGTTCATAAAAGTCCAGGAATGCTGCTGCAGTTTTATCACCATTATAAAGTGTCCTGCTTGCCTTGTTTTGGGAGGGCTTTACTCGGCCAGCTCTCACATATTTCACGTGGAACGTGCAGCGTAAATATTCCAGGGGTTCATTCCAGAGCTGTGTTTGTGATACACCTCCCAGAGTCCCTTCAGGAAATGTTGATTCCTGTGCTATCAAGTGGGTGCTAATGCCCCACACCAGCTCTCTCCACGGGCCATCCTGATGAATAATCCTGTGTGCTCCGTGCTGGTTCTGTGCATAAACACTCCAGTCTCTGAGTTACTGCAGCTGCAGGCCCTTATTGCACCCGATTTATAAACAAAACACTCTGTTTCTTACCCATGTTGAGGTGTATTATGATGGCAGAACTGGCATTTATCCGGACTCTTGATATAAATTGTTTCCAGCCACATGAGCAATGCATGAAAATACCAAAGCAACCGCTTGAAATATTGCCAGGGAGAGGGGTCTGGAAAAGCATCCCAGGGAGCCTCGAGGCAGGAAGTTTCCTACTGGGTACAGAGCACTTTGGATCAGGCCCTCGGAGAGCACAACCTCTAAAATAACATGTTTGAAGAACTGAATTGTGTCTTCTTCAATGTCCTCACAAAAACTGGATGCCTCAGAACGGTCTCAGCAATACAGAGCAGTAGCTTTTTGATAAAGTTTAATTACTTCCAAGAACTTGAAAATGTAGGCTGAGAAAAATCTTAATTTATTGAAATATTTCTGAAGTGCATTAAGGAAAAGGGATTCAGCTACAAAAGATCCAGGCTCTGGGTAAGGGACAGTTATCCTTGTGCTGAACAAGCAAAAAGGTGTTGGACTTCAGGTCCAGCTCTTTCTGTGCTTTCTCGTGTGACCTTTCACAAGCCACACACTCTGTGCCCGAGGAAATCACAAAATGATTTCCACTGGCTTCAGTGGAGGAGAGAATAAGCTCCTAATTTCTCTTTGAATCAGCTTTCTCATTAGTAAATTACCGACCTCAGAGCTTAATGCTTGCAGTGCTCTTCGGTACCCTTGAAGGGGAAGGGATATTGGGATGTTAACTGTCCTTCCTGCCAGCAGTCAGGGAGCAGAAAATCCAGATTAATAGGGGCACTTTGGTGGCCGTGACCAGCACGTGGAGCCGTGTTCCCTCCGCCCCAGAAGAACAAGGCAAGAGTCAAAAAGATTAAACATTACAGCTCAAGAGAACGCTGCTGTCTCAGCAGGTACATGGAATTTCCTGCAGGTTTTGCTGTATTTTAGGACATTTTGCTGTCATCTCAGCACTCTACTAAAGCACTTCTTTCATTCACAGCAAGTTCATGTCACCTGGACTGGAAATTTCTGAAGCTCAATATTCCCCTTGTTCCAGGACTTGAGAGCTGACAATGTTCACACAGAGCCACGAACTCTGAGCTCAAGGAGAGGCAGAAATTGTTCCTGCTCACCCTCACACAGCAACACCTGGCAGGACAAGGTGGCCACTCCAGGGGAGAAGAAACCAAAGACTGACGGCAAATTTGCTGGCAAGTATTTAAAAAAAAAAAAAGGTCAGTCCTGAACATTAAAGAGAGCCAGCAGGAAATCATTAAATCTGAGTGATAACATGGGTTTGTTTCAATTCGCTCGCCTGGATTTTCATTAACAATGAACGGATTGTCGGGAAAAAAAAATAAACTCCATAAAAATGTGGAGTTGTCTACAGCTTGCAGCAGGATTTAGGAAATACCTGTATCAACCCAGCCAGGTTTCCCACCCCTTTCTCTCGGATCAGTTGTTATTCCATTATTTGCATCACCAAAAGGGGAACTTTTATACAGTTTAAGTGCCACAGGCTGGGGCCACGGGACGATTTCAATCATTTTAACTGTGGCTTTTGATGCAAACATTTCAGTTAAAGCCCTCAAAGGCTGGGCTCAGATGTCACCAAGCCCTGGTGTCACTGGCTGCTCCGTGGGCACGCAGAGGAGCCTGAGGCAGAGCAAGCGTCCCCAGCTGTGATGCCTGAAGGATCCAACCTAACAATCCATGGTCTGGACTTCATGCGAGGGTGGGATTCCTTCCTCTGGATGTCCTCCATGGACCAGGTCACCATCAGGGACAGCTTCTCAGGGTTCTTATGCAGTAATCCAACTTCCATGAATTCAACTGCTACAAAGCCTTCATAAACTCATTGGAGTAGAGGCAAAAAAAGATTTTATCCTTCTCCAAAGTGGCTGCTTAAACCTGTAGTCCCTGTGAGAATCAGAAAAGTTGAGGTTGAAAAGACCTTTAAGACCCTCAAGTCCAAGCCAAGAGATTGTTCCTTTTCAGTAAATTAAAAAAGAAACATCCATCTCTGCTGCAGAGGGTTGCCTGACTCACCTGCTGATTTATTTAACTAATTTCTCATCCCATAATTCTCTCAATCTGCGTTCAAATGATCTCACCCTGCATTTCTCTGCTGAAGGTTACCGAGGCAGAGCTGTGTCCTCCTGCCTTCACTCCGATGATGGATCTCCCTGAGGCTCTGTTTGTCTGCCTTTAATCTGCTCCAAGGCTGACCGAGGTTTATTTGTCCTCGTCCACCAGGAATTCAGGGATACCCCTCCTGCTATCCCACACCCAAGCAGCAGGCCCTCTGCACGGCAATAAATCCTCCCCCTGACATTATTTTCACTCCTGAGCTGTCGGAACAGCTCTAATTGAGTAATTGGCCACGGGAATCCTCCCAAACTGGTGCCAGCGGCCACCAGCACCTGCTCAGCTTCACTCTTTGTTGTCCCAACAATGCTGCTGGATTCATTCCCAGCCCCAGGGGCCAGCACTGCGAGGGGGACAGCAACGTTCCCAAGTTGTTTCAAAAGCCATCAATTTTCCAAAGTGTGCTGTGCTGAATTAAAGCTTGTCCCAGCTCCTCACCCTGGTGGTATTTCTCCCCCATCACGCTGGATGTGTCAGCTGTTGTTTCACCACCTGTTAATCCGTCTGTACATGGGATTTATGTAGGTTCCAATACCTTACTTGGTTCCTACATGTGACCAATGCAGCTATTTTTTTAATCATTTTTGTTTTTTCACGCTGCATCCACCTATTAGTCATGATTTTAAGACGGAAATACAGAAATTTTTCTTTCCACAGCAGTCATGGAAGTTTTTCTACCTTTTTTATCATGGGCTATTGAAGTTGTATTGACACAACAGCTCGAGTACATACTTTAATTTACAATTTTCACCGCCCTCATTCACCGCTATCAAAAGTGCATTTTAACCCTAAGTGATACATAAATGAACCTGATGATTTGTGATCATCAGCAGCTCAAGTTAGAAGGAATCTCCTGCTGGGGTTACACATCAATGCAGACAGGAGCGAAATTGCTTTGCTCAAAACCTGTGATAGTTTTAATAATTTTATTTCTATTTCTGTCAGAATTCTGGGAAACATTAGCCAGATAATGATGCCTTTTGATTACCAGCCTTGTTCCCTCTTTCAGAAAACAGCTTTGGACTGCAAGAATCACCTCAAATGGGGTTTCTTTTGTGGGCTGGTTCAGGTTTTTTTTCTTCCTGGGTTATCTTTGTGCCTGAGTATTCCTTGTTTTCAGTCCTTCTGCTCTGCTCCAATATGCTCCCAATATTTTTGCTTTAACTGGCTCATTTACCCTATGCAATAAAGATGCTTGTCCTGTCATAAGGTAAGTATTCTCCCTAGAAATTGCTACAGAAGTTTGTATCAAACTGGACATTTCTATTGATTTTTGAATTGATATTTGCAGGCCTCTTTCTGCTTTCCTTTTAACAATTGACTTTTAGACCCCCGCATTTCTTGAAAGAAATATTGCTGTGAATTGCAGTGATCTTGACCTGCTCTTTTTCTCCTCTTATCCCTCAGAGCTTTGCTATTCTAATAGCTTTTCTTACTCTCCTTGCAATTAGCTCACAGAAAATTAGAAGAGAGAATGGTTAATGAACAACTGCCACTCACTGTCAGTGAAGTGCTGCCAAGGGAAAGGCACTTTTCAGGCACACACAGAAATCTGGAGGTATTATAAGGACACTGAGCATCCAGAGCTGGGGAGAAAAACTGTGAGGAAACTGAAATTTTCCTTGATCAAGACTCTTTTGATACCTTGAGAATCTCCATCTCACATCAGGCCCTGAAGAACTGTTCTAACCCTGCAGACATGCAGTGAAATGACCTCACATCAGTTTAGGCGTGTGGTATTTTTAGAATAATCTTTCACAGGCTTGTCCTGGACCCTTTCAAAGATACAGGAAAAAAGCAATTATGATCATTAAACCCGTGTAATATTAAAGTACCAATATTTACACCCTCCTCACCAAGTGCCTGCATTGAAGTTGTGGCGAGCCTGCTGGGAAGGCCAATTTATTCTGACTTTCACCTGCAGAGAAATCCACGGTGTCCACGTCATTAGGATAATGAGTTTCCTTGTAGGACTGTCGCCTTCATTTCTCCAGGGTGAGAGCAGAAAATCCCGGAATGGTTTGTGCTGGAAGGGGCCTTAAAGCTCATCCAGTCCCACCCCTGCCACGGGGCTAAACCCCCGCAGCACACAGTGGAACTGGGAGAATCTTTTATTCTTCTTTTCTTTTGGATCTGATGCTTTCTCCAGCCACCTAGAAACAGAGACCAGACAGGAGTAAGGGAATAAAGGCAGGGATTTATTTGAAAGGCCTTCAAAGATGCCACCCTGGGGAGCCAGAGGCTGCTTCCAAAATGGACCCCAAGATGGATGAGGAGTCACGAGTTCTTCACACTTTTATAGGTTTGGTCCATTTGCATATCAGCATAAATTCACCAATTGAAACTTTAGCTAATGATGTCATTTCTGCAATTTCTCCACCTCTCTAGAGGCCCTGGTTTACACCTTTGGGCCTAGGACAGCCCGAGTGTCCTTGAACAGCAAGCTCAGAGAGGCTTTGTTGTGTCTGTCTGGCCTGGGAGAGCAGCTACCGAGCTACAAGGAACTGCAGAGTTACACACTGGGCAATACAGAAATATAAAAGTTAAAACCTAAGGCATCAGATCTAAACCCATTACCATCAAATATAAAATGATTACTTTCAGAATAAGATCTCATCCAGGATAAACCACTCCAGCAGGATATTTCCATTCCTTATTTCCCTACCCAAGCTTAGTCACAAGCATCCCCAGATGTGGTTCAGAATGTTGTTTGTCTTCATCCAGGAGAAAGATCAATTCTGTTGTGGAAACACAGTGCACAGCATGGGATCACTCCAATCAATTTGAGCAGGCCTTGGTAAAACTATCTGGTAGTCTGCAATCCAGCAGCATCAAAGCTAATTAATACTTTAGTCAGCCTAATGAATGTGTTAGTGGTTAATATTTGTGTATAAGCTCCTCATAACTCAATAATCCCATCCCATTTGCATTATTAATAGGACAGGTATGAGCTGATTGATCATAAAACCCATTAACCCAGATTTGTGCTCTGCCTTCAGTTCCCTCCGAGGAGGAGCAGGAATCACTCGAGGGGAGGATTGCAGGGAGCAGGCTCTATAAAGGCCTTCTCAGACTCCAGGTGAGTGGGACTGAAGAACTGCAGTGAAAAGCTGCATTTTAAACCACGTGTGAGCTCACCTAGGCGGTGATGGATGTCTAAACCCAAGGACTGAGTGCCCTGGTTTGTGAGCTGCCCAAATTCTTTCAGGTCAATCCCCTCCACAAGGCGAGAGAAACAGGCAGGAAGGAAGGGGAGAAAGAGGGAGAGGGATTATCCTCTCCACAAAAGAATTTCCCTTCATTTCCCTTCCTCTCCTTACCCCACTCCTCACATAAAAACCACGGAGTGGGAGCTTATTTATGGAAATTAAGCTGGAGGTTGGTTCAGGTGGGAGACGAGTAAATAAACCCAGCGCTTCTCCAACGCCTGCTAGAGAAGAACAACACTTTGCAATTTCCCTCCTACAGGCTTTGTGTTCTACAAAGAGAAATAAAAATGTGCTTCATCCTCTTCAGCAGCCTTGAAAGCTTTTGCTTATTCACAGCCCCTCACAAAAGAGGCCCGACAGTGCTCAGGAAGGGGAAAGCACCGCTCCAACGCTGCGGAGAGGGCGCGCAGGCAGATGAGTTCCATTGGAACAACAATAAAAAAAAAGAGATGAGGAAAAAGCAGCTCATTCCTTTGGAGACTCATCTTTTTAATGCACCATTTCCACAGGATCTTCTAATTGCTTCTTGTGGGATTGGAGTGTTTTCTCTCGCAGCCTCGCTTTGGCAATGTGTTACATTTCCTGGTAAGATGTTCTCTTGCTTTTTTATTTTCAGGATTGAAGAACTGTTTTCTTATCCTTTTTTTTTTTTTTCTCCTTCCCTGCGATATTTTCCCCATCTCTCCCATTTCCACGTCCACATTGTTATTATCAGTGAAATTTAGGCTCATGTGGTGCTGCGAAGCTGAATCCTCTTTTACTGCCACGCTTTCTTGGGTGGTGGGGCAGCAGTGGGAGCTGCTGGTTAATCAGTTCTGAAGCTCTACATGTGGCAGGGAGATGCTCTATGAATTATCCAGTGAGCTGTACCTGCATGATTAACGAGAATCCATCCTCCACTCTGCACTCCAGTGCTACTCCAGTTACAATTCCTTTGTTAGAGCCGTGTGTGAAGGGAATGAAAGAGGAAAGGAGACAGGAGAACCTCAAGGAAAGGAGTTCGTGGCTAAAAAAGGGGGACGAGAGCAAGCAGCAATGCCACTGCTCCCAGGGCTGGCCAGATGTTTGCTCATCTGTTCAGGCACAGCTCTTTATTGGGATATTTATTTATATACTTATTTATTGTCAGCTGCCACGCGACAAGTGGCAAAGTTAGGGCTTAATAAGTAATTAAGACAGTCTGCCATGAAAATGGGAAAAATGAGGAAAATAATGCCTTTCACCTCTTCTCGTATGATTTAACTGGTTAAAAATGTTCCTCTGTTTTGCATGGAGCTGAGCAAATCATTCATTATAAATAATGTATTAACCTAATTTTGCTGCTTTTATTCTGTGAAATGTTCCTGACTAGATTTGTAAGTGTTCCTTCTTGGAAAGTGTTGCTACCTGGAAGCAAATCAGCAGCTATTTTATCTGCTCCTGATGATGCCACACAAGCAGGTAGTGCTGGAAATTGAGAAAGTCTAATTTTACCTCTCCATGTAGTATTTGAGAAATATTCAGGAAATAGCTCCAGAGAAAGCACTTATAGCTAAAATCTGTGTGTTGGGAACGTTTTGTGCACCTGCAGCTCACTGATGTGCTTGAGGAGAGTCATTGTGAAAGACTCAGGGCCAAATAAAAATTAAATATTTCTTAATAGGCCAGTAAAATGATTGCTGTCACCAGATCTGCTCAAATTACCAGCATCACTGCTTTGTGAGGCAGAGTACCCCTCAGGTGTACAAAATATCCAGATTCTGCAGTGCTCGCACACAAACTGTCGATTTTTAGCTAAATTTGTCCCAGGATTATGGCAAATCTTTCCTTTCCCTCGATGCAATTCTATTTTTTCTTGGAAGATCTCTATGCAGGAGGTTCAAACAGCAGGGAAAACACCTCCTGAGGTAATGCAGGAAGACAAAATATGCAAAGTGTGCCCAGATCTCTGTTCTGGAGAAGAAACTGCATTTCTGGTCAGCAGCAGAGATCAAATAAGGCAGCAGGATCCTGGCTGCCCCCAGTCCATGAAGGGCAGTGAGAGTCAAGGGAGGATCACTAAGTTTTGGGTAAGGCCTTGAAAAAGAGACTTTTTAATGTGCATAATTAGCCAGTTTTGAAAGTGTCACAGCAGCTCAGCCAAAGCTCTCCTGTGGGTGGGAAAGGTGTGGGAGTGCAGCTTGTACCCCTGAAACCCGGGTTGACCACCAAGGATCACCATAAAAACCACAGAAATCACAACAAAACCACTGAATTTATTGTATCAGCCACTCACGCTTTAGAATGGTGAGAGGGCGAATCCAAAATTTCCTGTGAGGGGCTGCAAAGCAGCACATTTTCAATGCGGAGCAATGGTCCAAGGCCACTCCTCAGTAATTCTACAGCTGGAATATCTGGCTNTGGCCCGGCCTTCGGGGGTGGGAAATGTTCCTCAGAGTGAGCAGCAGCAGCAGAGGCTTGTCCTGCTGTAACCACAGGCCAGAGATCAGCTCCCCAGTGCAGCTGAACAGCCTGACACCAGTTTGGGGTTCAGGATGATATTATCCTGTAAATAAGGACCCCGCAGGGCTGTGCAGTCTCTAAGGGTGAGATCCAAGCCAGCTTTTACCACTGGTTCCTTTCTAAACCAGAATTTTCCCTGCCAGGTTTTTCGTGGAAGTTTGGGGTGCAGAAGTTTGGGATGTGGTGAGTTTGGGCCTCTGCTCCAGTCCATTGGAGCTGGGACTCTGCTTTTAGCATCTGGAAGGTGTCACCAAGAGGGACTTTGTTTTGTAGTTCATGTTCACCCTGTTGGTTTAAGAAGTGTAACTGAAAGTCCATTAATTCCATGCAAAAATCAGATTTACAAAAAAAAATCTGTTGGTCTATTTATTATCCTCTTGCTGATAGTTCATAACTCTCAGGAACTCAAATTAAAGCAGAATGGAGGGGTGGTTTACAAATATTTGTAGCTCTGGCTGCAGCTGCTCCAGAAACACCAACATGAAAAGCAGATTTTGTTCACTCACTGCAAAATTGGCTTTTACTTTGCAATTAATAACCCACAAACAGATTTATTCTCTGACTCCTTAACAATCCTCAAACCAGCAATTTTTTCCTGGTTTAACGACTGCAGGAACTAAACTATAGGAACTGATTTCCTTATTTTTACTCTCCTGTGACACTGGACTGGCGTTTGAGAATTATCACTGGAAGTCTCTGGTGCTTTTAGAGCTGAACCCCAGGAACTGCAGCAAACTGAAATTTATGAAATCTATGTTCAGGATGGGGTTGTGCACGTCCTCTGCCACGATGCACGTACCTGAACACAGTGCCTCTGTCTGCACTGGCTGCTACAGGATACACCCAAACTCTCAGTTTGTTCATTAAAGATCCATTTTTGTGATATCACTGACCCCCTGCACACTGGGATTGTCATCCTGGCTGCAGGAGCAGCTGGAATTCAATCCTGTCTCCATCCCTCTGTGGGTGAACCTGTTGTCCTGTCCTGCTAAAGCCTTCTGTGTATAATATGGAGTCAGAATTATTTTATCACGGATTTTCATGTAAACAGTAACCAATGTTTATTTAATTGTCTTTTCTGTTTTTCATTCCTTTTGTGATAAGAGAAAGTTTGATGAGCATCCTTTTTCTCCAGTGGGATTGAGGAGGAAGTGCCATGTCCTCCAATCCCTTGTGGAATTGAGAACCCTATAAAGTACAAGAAATGTAAATAAAGTCTCTCTTTTCCTCTTTCTGCTCAACCTAGCAGGTGTCAGAGTCTCTTTTCTTGTGTCCTCTAGTGACACATGAAACCCTGGGACACACGACAGACACTCTCTGGGAAGATAATGTGCCACTGATATTACGACAAAAAAATAACAATAATGAAGGAATATGTTGTTAAAAATGGTAGGAAGAGTAACAGCCCCATCATCTCCTGCTCTGTGCCCGGAAAGACACCAGGATAAATAGCCAGCCAATCTATTCAAGCACTCAGAAAATAAAGGATGATAAGAAAAGAAGCAGCGTGGATGTTTTGAGAACAAATCATATCAAGCTACCCTGGTGGCTTCCACGGAGAAGGAGGATGGGGAAGAGGGGAAGGGAAGCTGTGAGCAGGAGAGGAGCTGTGGTGCTGGGTTGTTAACAGACAGAAACAGAGAGAAAATCAGGATAAAGGAGCAGGAACAGCACATTATCAATGCGGAGCAATGCTCCAAGGCCACCCCTCAGTAACTCTACAGCTGGAATATCTGGCTTGTCCTGCACCTAGGACTTCATAAAAACCCTTTTTCTATTATCCCTGCTTTCCACGTTTCCATTTTCATTTTTGTCCTGACATCCAGCTTAAGCTTGGAGCAATTGAAATATTTAAAGCAATAAAATAACTTAAATTAAAATTATAAAAATAATGAATCTAAAATTTTCATTGTTTTCTATTTTGTTAGGGGAAACTCAAGAGGCATCATGTTTATTGTTAGTTGTAAGGATCCCCCTGAACCCAACCTCAATTAAAGATATTGATCTTAATTTTCTTATTTTCAGAGCAAGGAAGGCTCAGGTATGATCTTGCACTGTTATTTTCATAGATTTAACTCCATCTGCAGAGGCAGAGCCAAATGTTTCTTTAAATTAGATGCCCAGTAGGCAACAAATATTTGTTGCTGTTGTTTATGAAGTCCTGTTCTCATGAGACCAGATGCAACTTTTATACTGTACTTTGTTGAATTAATTTTATGAGCTTTCGGTGTTGCTTTCTTGCTTATTGTGTGTTTTGCTTTTCAAGATTGTTTTCATCCAATTGTCCTTCTCTAGATTTACAGTGAAAACAACTGAGGACACTTTGTACATAACCCTTTCATCCAAAGTGATTGAAAAGTTCAGCTGAATATGCTCAGCTCATTTTTTTTTTCCTCCACTTGTCATCCTTCACAGCTTTCCTTCTTTACATTCCACCTCCAAACATTGTTTTGTTTAAGGAGGGGAAAAAACCCCATCCTGGTGGCAATTTGCATAATATGTTGACGCTGATATGCATCGAGACATCTGGATGGCATTTTAATATCTCATTCTCATTCAAACAAGTAGGAGCCACACAGATGGGAGAGACAATTTTAAGAGCATTGTTGTAAACAAATAAGGCAGCCAGGAAATCAAACGACGGGCTCAGTGTGTGAGGAGGTGCACACGAGATGTTGTGCCTGCACGGGAGAGCTCCCTGCTCCACTTCCAGCTGAACCAGGAGGGAACTGCAGGATTCAAAAGGAGATTTGGGATCATTGCATGGGAAACTCCTTTCCAAGCCCAACACAATTTGGTACCACAGATCACCCTCAGCCCTCGTGGGATGGAGTTATTCGAGGCTCTGCTCTGGGCAGATCATGTGTCGCCCTGGTTTTTCTTAGCCTCCTGATAATTTACATATTTGGAGTCAGATTTTCACACCCTTTCGTGTAAACAATAGCCAATGTTTACTTAACTGTCTTTTCTGTTTTTCATTCCTTTTGTGATAAGAGAAAGTTTGATGAGCATCATTTTTCTCCAGTGGGATTGAGGAGGAAGTGACATGTCCTCCAATCCCTGGTGGAGTTGAGAAACCTATAAAGTATGATAAATGTAAATAAAGCCTCTCTTTTTCCTCTTTCTGCTCAACCTAGCAGGTTTCCTTTATTGTGTCCTTTACCAACACAACTGTGGGGTTTGGTTTTATCTTATTTTCAATTAGGAACAGAAATCCGAGCAATCCTGATTTCTCCGGACCTGAGAATTCTGTTCTCCTGCTCCACATAAGGATGCACCGCCTCACAGTGATTTGCTCCTGCTGTTAAAAACTCCTCTCCACGGAGGCCTCGGTAATTCCCTGCAGGCCCCTTTAATCTGCTGCTTGTTTGTAGCTCTTTATAGGAATGTAATGGCTCTGAACTCGAGCATCCACAGCCAGGGCTGGTATTTTGGGAGTCTGCTCCGGGTGTTTGTGCAAGAGCCTTTGCTGCAGGTGGAGCTGACAGCTCAGCAGATGCTGCACATTGGTGCCTCTCTCTGGATGGCACTATGTGATGGTTTTCCACCCTCACAGAGTTCATAGAGTTCTTTGTGGCTAGCTTTTGATCTTGAGAAGTTCTGTGTCAGGGCCAGGACAGACGAGAGACGCCTGCGAGTTGGTGTTCAGGTTGTTTATTTTCTGTGTTCAGGGTGGTTATTTTCTGTGTTCAGGTTGTTTATTTTCTGTGTTCAGGGTGTTTATTTTCTGTGTTCAGGGTGTTTATTTTCTGTGTTCNCTACATTTTCACCTTGTGATAGATCAAACTAATTACTTCGCATTTTTTCAGTGTTGCAGTTCTTCTTGTAATGTTGGAAGGTTTTCCATGGACATGGGTCCAAAATAGAGTCCTGAGAATCCTGCCAGGGTCCTGAGTCTGCCTGGTGGGGTTCCAAATCCCCCCGGACAGACAGAGGAATACTCTGGGCTGCCACATCACTAAAACCACAAAATCAGAGTATTCCCAGTGTTCTGAGCCCCGCAGGGATCACCCAAGCCCCTGTACAGGCCAACCCCAAGACTTGCTCCCATCCTTTCCAAATAACACCATAAACTGATTGTCTTCCCCTTTATCTCTTAATAGCTATGGTTACACATCCCACACAATTAAATTCCCAGAAATGTTCAGGAATTCAGCTGTGCTCAGTGAAATACACGATAAAAGAGGCCAGGGCTCTTTCTTCATCTCCTGGAACACAGGTAGAAGTTACAATTTAAATTCTATCCCTTCACTATGGAGCTGGACAGGGCTCTGAGCAGCCTGGCCGAGTGGAAGGTGTCCCTGCTCATGGCCTTTAAAGGTCCCTTCCAACCTGAACTATTCTATGATTTTAATGATAAATAAATGAAAAGATTAGAAAATGTATCAAATCTTACATTTCCAAAATAGGTATCTAAGCCCCTACTGGAATATTTCAGGTAGTGAAACATCAGTGAGCTGTTTAGAAAACCAGTTAAAAATTTGTGCCTGGTTCAGCCTGGTTAACTGAAGACCAAGGGACTCTCTTGAATAAAAGAAAATGAGGTTAGAAGCTCAAAGACATGGGTGGGTGATGACCTCAGAAAGTTTAGCAAGGGAGCTTGTGAAAACAGCAGTTCCTAAAGTAATTCTGCTTTCCCTCTCACTTCAAAGCTGCAGATTTTTGTATGGCAAACGCTAAGGAGGGGTGGAAGACAACTCCCAGGAATGAGAGACAGAGGTAATGGAAACCCAGAAAAATGCCTTAATTCATGTCTCAAACCTAGGAATCAAAACAAGGCTGCAGCAAAAAATGACCTGACAGGAGGCTTTGAATGGTGAATAAACCAATTTTCCTTCCCGATTACAACCTGTTCCCTGTGTTGGCTCCTGGGGACCATTCCCATTAACCTGTGGATGCTTTCCACCACTGGATCTTCCTCTTTCCCACAGAAGTTTCTCTCATGCTCATCTCTCACACTTTTCCTTCTTTCTGAGCCCAAATTTGGGTGCTGTGTCCAAGGTGTGAGCCACTGAGCCTGTCACCAAGACTGGGATCAGCAGCAGGACTGGAAGCTGGAATCTGGGCCAGGAGCTCCTCGAATGCAGCTGTGAAAACTTTATGTGCCATATCTTAAGTTTGCCTTAAAATAAAATAAAAAAAGTCAATAAACTTTAATCCCAAGCATGCTAACGTTGACAAATTTAGTTAATGTCTGGCAGAAGAGGGAGGATAAAAATCATCATTTAATTTTGAGTCTGCAAATTGTGAGATTGCAAACAGCATTTGCTCTCCAAGAGGCTTCTGTATTTTGTTCACACAGCTGGATTTTTGTGATGGCTGGGACAGGCTCAAAGCAAATCATGATCTAATTGTTCCTCTTTCAAGCCTGCTGATGATGGAGCTGTTGTGGCAACCAGGATGGCTGGGAAAAACATTTATAACAAATGATTCTCTGATCACAGAGTGCTGGAAAGCAGGAAAACGATTAAATTACGATGGGAATAGTCAGAAAACAGGAGACAGAGGCTTTTAAAGTGGAGATTTGTTTGTTCTGAGGCAGGTGGGGCTGATGTGTTCTCTCAGGTTGTGCTCCTTCCATGATCATTCTTCCACCTTCCCTTGCTTGGAATTTGCCCCCTTCCTGTTTTACAGCTCCCTGAACTGGGGGAGCAGCTCAGAGAACCCAAAGTTATTTCTGAAGTCAGTAATTTTCCCAAATACCAATCTTCCTGCCCCTCAGCAGCCACCAGAAGCCGGTGTTTTTATAGGATTGCAGGAGCTTCTGGTGAAGAGTTTTCATAAAATATGTATGAATTTGTTGTATGCACACAGCAAAAGGAGAACAGATAGATCACAGCAGATCGTATTTTTGTGTCATCTTCGGTGAGAAAATATAGATCAGTCGATTCTAAACTGTTTTGCTGGGACTGGAACAGCACAAAGAGCACTGGGGAAAGTGATGTTGACACCAAAAGAGGAGTTACCGTCCAATGAGTTCTCTCTGTTTGGGTCTGTAGCACACAATTCCACCTCGAATGGAATTAAATTTGTTGTCTCCTATTCTTTATCAACATGTGGAAAGAGTTCCAGCTCAGTCATTTCAACCACAGCCACATTAAAGCCCTTCAGCTGAAAATTTACAAGAACTTTTACGTGAAGACTGTGATGTCTTGTTCCTCAAGCCTGGTTGCCAAACCAAATGTCTTTTTAAAAACACTGAAGTTTCTCCAAAAACAATGAGGCTGCTCGTTCAGGCTGCATGATTAAATTTGAGGATTTGAGAACAACTGAACACAGAGTATTAAAGCAGCCACTATTGATCTGCATGATGAGATAATCCCCACTGCTGGAAGAGGTGGAGAGGAGCAATCGCAGTGCCTGGAGATGACTTAAAGCTGTTCTTAATTTGTGCAGCCCTAGCGTGGTGGCAGAAGATCAGGTGGTAAATTGAGGGATCATCAGGGCTAATCTTTTAAAGGGTTTTAAAAAATATTGTCAGGAACTCGGATACCTTGATTTGTGTGAAGAAGCTGTCAGTGCAGGGATGTTCCCCAACAGCATCAGGTGGAGACAGAGAATTTTCTAGCAGTGTTATGGTGGTGATTTCCAAAGCTACAATGTTAAAAAGAGGGTTAATTAAAATGGAAAGGGCTTCTTTCAAGTTGTTCCAGGCTTTAGATATTTACCTTAACTATTAAAAAAAAAAAAAAAGGTGGGAATTCCTCCAATCTTTTGGAATTGCTCGATACTCTGTGTAATTTTAGACTTAGAACAGCTGCTCGTTCTAACCAAGATAATAAAATTTCACAGAAAAAAAAATGCATCCCATTGTGTGCAGAGCTGGATGAAGGCAAAGAAGCATCAAAATGCTTCATTTCTCTCCTTGCCTTGAGCAAAGCTCCCCCTGCTCTCAGAAATTCCGTGAGGTAAAACCAGGAAGGGCTTTGCAGCAAAGGGCCAAGGGGAAATGGAAAGGGAAGGGAAGGTTTGGGAAGGTTTGGGAAGGTTTGGGAAGGTTTGGAAAGGAAAGGAAAGGAAAGGAAAGGAAAGGAAAGGAAAGGAAAGGAAAGGAAAGGAAAGGAAAGGAAAGGAAAGGAAAGGAAAGGAAAGGAAAGGAAAGGAAAGGAAAGGAAAGGAAAGGAAAGGAAAGGAAAGGAAAGGAAAGGAAAGGAAAGGAAAGGAAAGGAAAGGAAAGGAAAGGAAAGATGGACTTTCCCTTGGGATTTAATTGTGCTGTTGGCTCTGTCTCTCTGCAAAGCCCAGCTCCAGCCATCCTGCAGCAAAGGACACATGGAATGGTCCCTGGGGCCATGCCCTGGCTGTGTCAGCCCAGCAGTCAGCCAGGCAGGCCTAAGGAAGGGCTGATTTAAGCTCTGACTCAGGTTTATTTGGGAAGTGGGTTCCTTTTAGTATCATATCTGTGGAAAAATCAATTTTATGATCTTGCTCGCCCCAGCTGGGCTCGTGTTGGTGTCCAGCCACCCCTGGCTGTCCCTGTGCCACCCAGGAGCAGCTCCTGCAGCACATTCCCAGCTCCTGAAGGGATCTGAAGCCCTGCAGGGACTCCGTGCTCTCAGCTGGAGCCTCCCCGAGCAGCTGGACCCCAGCTCCTCTCCCTGGGATGGTGCTCACAGTAAATGGAGCCATCCCAGAGGGGTTTCACCTCCACGCTGCTGCTGTCCTGATTGGGATCTGCTCCCCGAGGCAGACGGGGCTCAGAGTGTGGCAGCCCAGAGTG
>VYXC01002906.1:848-46278 GCA_013397175.1 Platysteira castanea
TTTTAGTAAAAGAACTGTTATTCCTATCCCCCATATCTCTGCCTGAAAGCCTCTTAATTTTAAAATTATCAATTTGGAAGGAGGGGAGTTGCATTTTCCCATTCCAAGGGAGGCTGCTGCCCTCCTTAGGTGGACACCAGTCCTTTAAACCAAGACACAATAATTCCAATTTTCCATCAATTATTTCTCCTGTCGCTGCCTCTGGTCTCCTAAAAACCAGCTCAGATGAGGTTCAGAAGGAGAGAACTCCACGTGGCTTTGCCCAAATTTCAGATTTCTGGATTTCAGAGGCGTTTTTTTGTTATTCTGAGTTGCAAATTAAATTTCTAAATAACCCCCTGGGCGTTTCAAGACGCACAAAATTCCAGCAGAAGGAGTTTTCATCCAAAGGTAAATTTTGTTTTCCAGCTGCCAACTTCAGCCTCAAGTTGGAAACTCCAAACGCTCCTCTCCTATCCCAAAAATGATGATAAAATGAAGATATAAATGGAATTATGGAGCCTGTGTGGAAGCAAAGCACATCCAACCCAAAAAACACTTCCAGTGCTGGCTCAGAGTGGATGCAGAATCCCAAATTTTCAACAGGAAGACCCCAAATATTTGGATGGGAGCACAAAACAAACGTGGGGCAGGGATGGAATGAATTTCTTCATTTCTGGCTTGGATAAATAATTTGGGCTCTTCCTAGAGGGGAGGCTCCAGCCAGGAGAAGCTGCTTCCAAAGCTTGGTGTTGATTTTTGGATGGAGAATTTGAAAGAAATCCCTTTTTTCCCCTGTTGTGCCACCTTTTTTTGTTGAGAATTGGGAAGAAAATCTCCTTTTCCCTCTCGTGCCACCAGCCTGCAGCCCAAAATTCCCAACAAACACGGCCCAGGTGGGAATTTCCCACATTCTGCAGGGATCCATGGAAGCCAACAGCAACAAGGATAAAAATGGGCAAGAAATTCAGGTTTGGGATATTGACTCAATCCATTGGAAAAGCTCCTTCCAGGACTCAAAACACATGGGAATTTTCGCTCCAGAGAAGCCCAAAAAAGCTTAAAAAATCCTTCTTTATTGTTTAAAAAAGTCTCAACTTCCACCACCTTCATCCAAGCACTGGAGGTCATCCCTGCCCAAGCAATCCCAGTCTGAGGGAATGCATGGATCCCATTTGGGATCAGAGCTGGGTATGGATTGAATTCCCCTCCTTCCCATGGATTCTGACACAAACAGAATTCCAGCTTTCCTCGGACTGCAGGAATTTGTATTTTTGCACAAATACAACACAAGGTTGAGATGGAAGCCAGAACGATCTCCAGGAGGAGAAGGGAGAACTCCATAAACATCTCAACAGGAGAACTCCATAAACATCTCAACACTACCAAGTGGATTTCAGGAATTGCGTGGCGGGGTTTAGCTGGAGAAACCAGATTTTAAAAAGGGAAGCTGAGGTTCCATCAAATATTTACGTTCTGCTGCTCCCACGAGTTTAAATCAGGTCATGGATTCCATTTTGCTGGAGCTGAGCTGCAGCGAGCACCGATCCCGATCCTAAATCCTGCCTGGCTCTTTGGGGGAAAAGCCAAACAGGGAAATGAGGAACGGAGAAGGTGGGGAAGACACGGAATAATCTCTTTTTTCACACTGTCCTTGGGATCTTCCCAAATGGAAGAGTTGTTCTCTGGGGAAGAACAGGAACATCCTCTCCCTGCATTCTTTTCCGAGGAATCATTCCCAGCTTCATTCCATGGACACAAACTGCCCAGGCCAAGAGCAGCTCCACCAAAATCCTTCTTTTTCCTGATCCAGGAATAAGCACAATTCTCTCCTCCTTCACGTGGAATGTGAATTCTCCTGCGCCAACATCGTTCCAACAAACCCGACTTGCTCCGAGTTTCTTTTCACAGATAAAGAGGGCACAGCGCCCATGAACATCCAGGTAAAAATGAAATTCCAAGTTCAAAAAGAAGCCAGGAGGGAGGAAACAAATTCCCAGCACTGGGGCAGATTTATTCCCACAGTAGATCCCAGTTAATGCAAGCAGAATTCCAGGTGAGCATTCCATCGGACAGGATTGGGATTTTGGGTTCTCTCCATGACCTGGAGCACGAGGCCGAGGTCACAGCCTGTGATTCCAGGTGCTGGACTGGTTGTAAACACCCCATTTAATATTTTAAACCAAAATTCCCACTGAACTCTTGGAAAAGCCAACGCTTGGGAAGAATGTGAGCAGCACAGTCCACGCTTTTTCCATATGGAGACACCGAAATCCAGGATTTCCTCTGGAGGCAAAGCATAAAATCCATGGGGATAAAAAGCCTTTGGCTGATACGAGAAGAATCCCTGGACATCCCTAAGGAATTCCACAGCAGGAAGGGATGCAGCTGTTCCCAGCCTGGAAAACCAAAGTGTGGATGCCGACCTTGAAAAGTGCTGGTGTTTCATCAACAGCTCTGGAGTGAGAATTCCTTAAATTCCCAAAAATCCTTGAGGAGAAGGGCACTGTGGAATTTCAACCTCAGCTCGCTGAGAGGCTGCCAGTCTGGGGAACACTCGGAATGCTCAGGCAGCTGGAGGTGTTCCAGCATGGAAGGAGGTTCCCTCACCGTGCTCACACAGCAGCTGTGGATGGGTCAGAAGATCCCAGAATTCCAGGATGGTTTGGGTGGGAAGGGATCTTTAAAGTCCACCCAGGGGCAGGGACACCTTCCACTATCCCAGGTTGCTCCAAGCCTCGTCCAAGCTGGCCTTGGACACTTCCAGGGATCCAGGGGCAGCCACAGCTTCTCTGGGAATTCCATCCCAGCCAGGAATTCCTTCCCAAGATCCCATCTAACCCTAAGATCTGGGGCCCTGCCTCGCAGTGGGACCAAAGTGAGCAAAACCACAGTGGAAAAACCGGAGGAATTCCAGACTTACATCCACGTCCAGACTGAGATTCCCAGGGAATGGCCACGAGGAATGCCAAGAACCAAGGTGCTGCTGTCATGAGTGGCTTTGTCACCAAGTTCTCCTCCAAAAACCCGATTTTATTCCCTAATACTTGGACTAACTTGGGGAATGTAGAAGATTCCCACAGAATGGTTTGGGTTGGNAAGATCCGGGGCCCTGCCTCGCAGTGGGACCAAAGTGAGCAAAACCACAGTGGAAAAACCGGAGGAATTCCAGACTTACATCCACGTCCAGACTGAGATTCCCAGGGAATGGCCACGAGGAATGCCAAGAACCAAGGTGCTGCTGTCATGAGTGGCTTTGTCACCAAGTTCTCCTCCAAAGACCCAATTTTATTCCTTAATACTTGGACTAACTTGGGGAATGTAGAAGATTCCCACAGAATGGTTTGGGTTGGAAGGGACCATCGAGCTCATCCAGTTCCACCCCGTGCCACGGGGATATTTTCCACCATCCCAGGGTGTTCATCCAAAATCCAGGCAGAACCCAAAACATGGGAGCTAAGAGGGAAGAGCGACATTCCCAACATTCCCAAAGTTCCCAACAGCACATCCCAACCTCCTGGCCTTGCTCAGGGAGAGGCCGACAGCTCCGACGGGCTCCGTGTTCATCTCGATGAATAAAAAAGGACAAACTGACCAAAAACATCCACGAAAAACAGAATTCCAACTGCAGCTGCGTGGCTGGGGATAAATCCAAGAGGATTTCCCACTGGATCCAGGGTTTATATCCACCTACCCATCCCAAACTCCCCACACATGGATTTGTTCATGGATTGAGGCCAGCTGGACATTCCTCCCTCCCTAAACATCCAAAGGCCTGCAAGGGAACTGGGCTTTAATCTTTAAATTTTCCGATTTTGAATTTTTAAACCCACTTGACACCAATTTTTGAATTTTTAAACCCACTTGACACCAATTTTTGAATCTTTAAACCCACTTGACACCAGTTCCAGGGATTCCCTTCCCATGGAACCACCACGAGAAGATTGAGGAGCTGTGGTAGGAGGTGAGGAGAGGGCACCAGAGCAAATTGTCCATCCCAGTCCCCAGTGGTGACTGCAATAACTGGTTTGGCCCGTGGCTGTTCCCATTTTTCAGGGATGTTCCCATTTTTCAGGGATGTTCCCACCTTGGAGCTCCACTCCCTGTCGGGTCAAGGAACCCGCCTTGGCAAAGGAATAAATTGATTTTTGCTGGAATTTGGAGGTGAGGAGCCCTCCCGGAGCACTGAGAATGGGATGCACTCACTGACTCAAGGGGTTTTTAATCCCAGCAGCTTCCCAAAACAATAAATTAACTCCAGACCAGGAGAAATCTGTTAAATCCTAGCTGGAATTGAATGAANTTATAAGCATATATAGAATATCTAGAATTTATTTGAGAAATTGAGGCTCTGGGCATATTGAATGTAAATTTTCCAGATGTGGGATTTGATTATTAACAAACCCAGTGCTGGCCTAATGTTCCTGCAGACTTTAGCAATAAAATAAATAGAAATTAAATAGTAAATAAATCCCAGGGAAGCACTCAGGCTCCCAGGTTTTCCTGCTCCTGTATCCAAACAAGGCAGGAGATTCCCACTGAATTTCCTGCTGTTTGTGGCATCAAAGGGAATTCACCTCCAGCTTTTGGCAGGAGCAGGGAGTGATTAACACCAAATTTACACAGATTTTTCTCCTGATTTGGGAGCTCCAGCCCTCCACAAATCCCCTTTGGAAAAGCAGGAAAAGCAGGAAGTTCCCCTGAAGATTTTAAATCCCAGGGAAAAAAGTGGAGCCAGAAGGGGCAGAGAAATCCCAGCTCCAAGCACTTTGGAAGTGGGAGCAGACAGGGAGCAGGGAAGAGCTTCCCTAGAAATGCAGGAATATTCCCATTAATTGACTGCAGCTGCATTAATTGGGAGCAGCAGCATCAGGAAGCGNTAAATCCAGCTTAATTCTTGTACCAGCTGCCACAATGCCTTGTTCCATACATGAATATATTTATATATATATTTATTCCATATGTTCTGTGCACGCAGTGGGTGTTTTGTTTGGGAAAACACTTGGAAAAAAGGGAAAATAGAAATGCCAAGCACCTGCAGGTAACTGGGACAGAGATGGAGGAAAAGGAGAGCTGGGTATGAAGATACAGAAAAATAATAATATAATATAATAATCAATAAANGTTCCCCTGAAGATTTTAAATCCCAGGGAAAAAAGTGGAGCCAGAAGGGGCAGAGAAATCCCAGCTCCAAGCACTTTGGAAGTGGGAGCAGACAGGGAGCAGGGAAGAGCTTCCCTAGAAATGCAGGAATATTCCCATTAATTGACTGCAGCTGCATTAATTGGGAGCAGCAGCATCAGGAAGCGACTGGAGCTGGTTTTGTTCTGAGCAACAGCTCCAGGTCAAGCCTGAAAATTGGGATATTTAGGGATTTATTGATTTTTACAGGAGCATCAAGCCCAAAGCCAAGCTGCCAGCCCTGCACGAGGCTCTGTTTAAATCCCTGGTTTTCCTAGGATGTCCATTTCCATTTTTATTGTGAGATAGGGAAACTCCTGTTGGGAAAAATCATCCTGCAAAATACGGGATCTGTCCGATTCCACGGCGCATCCAGGCAGTGCCAGGAACACCAGGAAGGATGGGATGGAACAGCAGGAGCTGTCCCAGGAATCTCCCCAGGGATCCCAGGATGGTTGAGGTCCTTAAGAGCAGCAACACTCGGAAATTCCCGGTGCCATTTTTAGGGAACAGCACTAAGGATGATCCAGGTGAATTAACACCAGGGATATTTGAGGAAGGAGCAGTGGATGGGAGAAGGGAGCAAAGATTTGGCAGGAAAAAGAGCTAAAAAGCTTCTCCTGGACACCAAGAGCATCCCCGCTCCTTTAGGGATTCCCAAAACATCCACACCTTTGCCATGGAAAACTCTGGAAGCCACTGGAAAACTCTCCTCCAGTCAGGATGGTGCTTTGGGAGACAACACCAAGATTCCCTGGATTTCATCCTTGGAGCTTTGGGATAAAAGCAACTGGAGCAGGTTAGAAGGGAACTCTCAGCCATCATTTTTCCAGAATACATGGATGCATTCCGAGCGTGGCCTTATTTGCTCCAAAAAAAATTCTGTGGTAAAACAAAAAAAAAAGCCAAAAATGCTCCAAAAACCCCAAGTTTTTTGTAAAAAATTTTGGCAAAGATCCACGCCAGGATCAAAGATTTCCTAGGATGGCAGGAATATTTCAGCCTCCAGTCCTGGAATACCAAGGGAAGCTGCAAGGACAATGCTTCTGCTTTAAGCTTCAGCATAAAAGTGGAATTTATTAAAGGAAAAGCTGCTGGACTCCAGATTTTCTCCAAGGAGGGATTTGCACGGACAATTTGCACTCTGCTGTGAACAGAAACGAGTCCAGGACTTCCTGTCCCTTTATGGGCTCCATAATCCCTGAAATCCTTCACTTCCACCTCTAAATTCAGAGTTTTCCTCCCTAGGAATTCCTGTGCTGTCCAGAGCTCGGACACTGGGAGAGAACGGGATCATTTCCAGTGCTCCCAGTTCAGCTGGGATGAAGCTTTGCTCTGGAGTTATCAGCAATTTCCAAACCCGAGATAATCAGGATGGCCCAGGAGGCTTCACCCAGGCCTGGCTGTCCCAGATAAGCTGGGCTGGGGCAGCAAAAATGGGAACCAAAAGAAAATAAACTCCTCCCTGCAGCTTCCCAGGAGTTTTCCTGAGTCCCAGCACTTTCCTTGGAGCTTCCCAGCTTTTCCAGAGTTCTGCTTTGCTAAGCCAGCTCAGGCCTAGCAAGGATTTTATCCAACTCAACTCTTGTTGCCAGCAAGAGGCAGATTTTTAGGGAGAAAAAGGGGGTTTTCAGCAAGAGCTTGAGGAGGAAAAAGGGATTTTTTAGTAAGAGGAAGATTTTGGGACGAAAGAAAGGGATTTTCCAGCAAGAAGCAGATTTTTGGGAAGAAAAGAAGTGGTTTTCAGCCACTTGAACAGAGACTCAGAGAGTGAGGGAAGCTCCTCATGAGGTCTGGCACAAACCAGTGGGAACACAAGGGATTTAAATGAGAAAGGGATGGAAAATTTAAAAAAAAGGCAGCAAAATCAACATTAGAAGGGCCAAACCAACTCAGGGATCTGAGCAGGAAACAGCTCCCTGCACATCATCCTGCCCCTGGATCCCTGGAAATGTCCCAGGCCAGGCTGGATTGGGGTTGGAACAACCTGGGATAGTGGAAGGTGTCAGGGTTGGAACTGAAGGAGGTTGAAGGTCCCTTCCTACCCAAACTCCATAATTTCAGACTGCCCTGAGCTGCATCTGTGTCACTTCAGAGGGAGGAGGGACAAAGGGCAGGCAGCAAAGAGTGGGAATTCCCACTTGGAATGGGATTCTCCAAGAGGCAGCTCCAGAGCTGAGTCAGGAGGAAGGAAAGGCTCCTCAGAGCTGCAGATTTTTGTGTCGTTCCTCAGCTCTTTGCACATTTCTGGCGTTCACAGAAGGCTTCAAACCAAAACCAAAGGTGGATGAACAGCATCACCCTCTCCCAAAAGGCACAATTCCCACCTGGAATCGATTATTTCTCACCCCACAGAGCTCTCAAATACAATTTTAGCCTAAGGGGTTTTTTTAAGGAAGAGGCCAAAGGATTTTGATGTTGGAAAGGCCCCATCCCACCCAAATTTCCAGTGGAATTTCCACATTGGTGCTCCCTGGGCAGCTTTGCCCATTCCTGGAGTCCTGAGGTGGCCAAGCCACAAAAAATCCCCTCTGCCCTAGAGGTGACACTCATTTCATCATCACGAGGGAGATGCTGGAACTTCCTGCTCCTGCTCCAGTTTTCCAAGCAGAAAACTGGAAAATTGGTTATTTTATTGATGGTTTCAGCAGCTGGGATAAAATCGGGCACCTGAGGTGGCTCCTTGTTCCCCAAGGATGAATCAAGGCTAAAAACCATTTCCTAATCAAATTTCCAAGCTGAAACAAACCTGACCAGTCAAGCCAGCTTTTTTTTTTTGGTGATAAATGCTCCTGAGTTCTTCTGCATCTGCAACCCCTGCTCCAAGAGGATGGAGGCTTCAGTGAAAAACTTCCACCCACTTTTGGACAGAAGACCCCAAAAGTTGAGTTCTCCCCAAGACCATGAGCTGTGGTTTTTGCTCCACCACCCACCAGTGGAGTTATTATTAAAAAAAAAGCACATAGGAGAGAAATTTAACTGATCCAACACACAAACATGCAGCCAAATCCCACTCCCAGCTCCTACTCCTTCCAAAGCCCAAAATTCCTCTCTGCTTGAGATCTGCCATCTGATAAAAGCATTTTGCAGACTTAAAGATCTTATATTGCACTGGTACAACTCCACCTGCAAACTATGAGCACGAACCACAGGATTTTGGTGGAAAATGAGGATTTGTTACCTATAGACGGGGATTTGAAGGGATATTTGTCAGGAAGGTCGACTCTAACTTTCCATACTCCGCCTTCGTAGGGTGCTGCAAGGGAAGAAAAGCAGGAATTAGACACTCCACAGCTGAGGAGAGGAGAAACAGAACCAGGGCATGAAGGAAAATCCATCTCTGGAATAATACAAAGCTCTGCTGGGGGTGAGATTTCAGGGAAAAGCCTTTTCCCTGCTCTGCCTGCCACGATTTGAGCTGATCCTGGAGAAGATCTGGGCACAAAGACACCTGATCCCAAACAGGAACTTTGGGATAATCTCCTTACCTCTGGAGATGGGGCTAAATGAAGGTGGAAAAGCCATTTTAATGGCAAACTTCCACAGAAATCCCCATGATTGATGGAAAATTTGGGAGCCGGGTCTAGGAAAGCTCAGGAATGTTGAAGGCTGGAGTTTTCCAGAGGCAGCATCCAGCTCTGCCAGCTCCAAGGGATGGGGTTTATCCACCTACAGCTCACAGCTGGATCCTCCCCACCCTCCAGAAAGTGGCTTCCCTGGATTTCTCTCTATCCCCCTTAGATTTCTCATCTTTTCCCCTCAGGAATGTCATTTCCCTGCTCCCCACAAGCCACTGGCTTGTTTTTTGGGAAGGGTTCAGTCCCAAACTTACTTCCTTGTGGTCCATAAAACTTCACGACGAATTCATTGAGTCCTCCTAAGATTGTGACTTCGTGTTTGCTCTCAATCCTGATGCAGCAAGTCAAGGAGAAACATTTAATCCAGGAAAAAAAACCCATTTACCCAGATCCAAGGAATCCACCCAAAGCCCGTTGACCCAAATATTCAAAATATCCCAGGTCTGACATGGAATTTCCGTGTCCTGACACATCTGAGTGACCACAGCACCACAGGGACGTTGGTAAAAGCCAATTCCCACCCTCCCTGAGGAATCTTGGGATGAATCCTCAGAGCTGCTGAGTTTTCCATCCCCTCCTGCACGGGGTGAGCTCAGATTTAGGAGAGTGTTGGGTCCCTACCAGTGAAATGTTTGAAATAAATGCACTGAGGCTGCTCTGAGTCCCTGCTACAAAGGAATTCCATGAAATAAATGCACTGAGAATGCTCTGGGTCCCTGCTCCAGATGAATTCCATGAAATAAATGCACAGAGGCTGCTCTGAGTCCCTACTCCAGATGAATTCCATGGAATAAATGCACTGAGAATGCTCTGAGTCCCTGCTCCCAAGGAATTCCATGGAATAAATGCACTGAGCCTGCTCTGAGTCCCTGCCCTGAATGAATTCCATGAAATAAATGCAATAAGAATGTTTTCGGTCCCTGCTCCAGAAGAATTCCACGAAATAAAAGCACTGAGGCTGCTCTGGGTCCCTGCTCCCAAGGGATTCCATGCAATAAATACACTGAGAATGCTCTGGGTCCCTGCTCCAGATGAATTCCATGAAATAAATGCACTAAGAATGTTCTCAGTCCCTGCTCCAGAAGAATTCCACGAAATAAAAGCACTGGGGCTGCTCTGGGTCCCTGCTCCCAACAAATTCCATGCAATAAATACACTGAGAATGCTCTGGGTCCCTGCTCCAGATGAATTCCATGAAATAAATGCACTGAGAATGCTCTGAGTCCCTGCCCCAGATGAATTCCATGAAATAAATGCAGTAAGAATGTTCTCAGTCCCTGCTCCAGATAAATTCCATTCTCCTGGGCTGCCTCTGGAGCCGAGGCCTCCCACAGCTCCCATGCAAATCGTGGCACTCTCATGTTAATTTGACTTGCAAGACCAAAAAAAAACCTCCCCGAGTCTTGGGAGAGCCAGAAGGGGGAGAGTGAGGGGTAAAAAGAACAACTGGAGGAATCAAAGCGCTTCGGGAAGAGGGGAATACAAAGGGGAAGGCAAGTGGGAAGAAGGGAATACAAAAGGAAAGGCAGGAATTCTTTATTCCAAGCCAGGCTGGGTTAAGACAATTAGTGGTGATGTCTCAGCACTGAAGCTTGATAAGGAATTCTGCTGTAAATCAGAGTTAATGGGTTGGGAATAATATCCTACAGTAATTCCCTTTCAGCAGGAGCCGTGGATATGAATTACAAGGGAAGCAGGAGAAAATCAAAGGTTTATTCCCATCCCAACTTCAGCTCTGCAGCAGCGAGGCTGCTCCCCTTTGAGGGAAGGGGACATGGAATATTTCATGTAAGATCCTGCACGTCACAGCAGGAGCTTGGCAGGAATGTTCTGGCTATAGGGAACTAAAGGCAGTTCCCCTTTTTTTATCCCCTCATGATTTTTCACTCGGATGGAAAAAATCTCCTGCACAAAGTTTGCCCAGGATTGCAGGAATTTCACAAACATCCCCACCTCGGACCTTGATGACACCTGGGCACACACTGAAATATTCCCAACCCATCAGCAACAAAGAATTCCCACCTCAGCTCCCTGATTTTAAATGAAAACCCCTGAAATCTGCTGGAGGTGCCTCCCAAAGGGCCGTGAGAGGCTCCTGCACCCCGAGGTGCCGACTCCAGGCCGAGCAGATCCAAATCCCTCAAATCTGTGGGGTCTGGCAGGATTTATTGCAGTTCCTCAAGTACAATGACCCCCAGACTGAACAGATTTTTCCCACAGTATCAGCTCCAAAAGGGTTTGGCCACACCAAAACCTCCTTCCCCTCGTTCTCACGGGGAGAGGGAAAAGTTTCCGGCCGTTTGTTTTGGCTCCGGAGTTTTCTCGGTTCAGCCTGAGCTGCTCTGGCCTAAAATTCCATGGCACCCGGCAGTCACCCAGGAACAGCTCCCAAAGGGCAGATGGAAACCAAAATTCCCTCAGTGCAAGTGATTTTCCTGCTAAAATCCACCAGGAATCTCTGGGAAAAGCAGCGTCGCTCCAGGTTTGTGGTGAGGAGCCTCCCAAGGAAGTGTCGAGGCTGCTTGCAGCGCTGACGTGGAGGGACATTTGTCACCAGATCTTTTCCTGTCCCTCAGGAGCACATCAGGAAGTTTTAAAGTTTAATTCCTTCCAAAATGTACCCCTGGATAACTATTCCAGGATGCCAAACTCTTACACGGCCCCGCTGTGTGGGATGATGGCCCAGAAAATGTTGAATACTGGAGGATTTTCTCACTCGTGGATCAGCTTAAACACAAATGGTTTTACTCTGGACTAAATCGAGTCCTGCTTAATAAAAACCAGCTCTCCCAGCCTGATCCTGAGCAGCTCCAGCCTGGATGCTCCTCAGCTCCATGAGTTAATGCTGAGTGTAAATGAAAGCTGAGTTTTCCACACTCAGACTCAATCCTGGTGTTCCCAAATTCAAAAAAACATTAAGGAGCCACACAGGGCCCTATCTGAATATTGTCCCTGTTGTGGCAAAGACCTAAAATTCCTACCAAAAAAATCAGTGAGTGAACTGGGTCCATGAAAGGGAGAAATATTGGGATGAAAGGTTTGGGAACAACCACGCTGTTTATGGACATGATACCAGAAATTCCACCCTGTGAGGGTGGTGAGACCCTGGCACGAATTCCCAGAGGAGCTGTGGCTGCCCCTGGAAGTGTCCAAGGCCAGGTTGGATGGGCTTGGAGCAATCTGGGATAGTGAAAGGTGTCCCTGCCCACAGTT
The DNA here is from genome assembly GCA_013397175.1 of Platysteira castanea. NCBI lineage: Eukaryota > Metazoa > Chordata > Aves > Passeriformes > Platysteira > Platysteira castanea. The sequence goes on from VYXC01002906.1 coordinate 12,800, forward strand.
TGGGTTGGAACTGGAAGATCTTTAAGGTCCCTTCCCAGCCAAACCATTCCCTGATTCCATAATTGAGGACAGACTGAAAATAAAGAGGATTTCAGCAATAAACAGCTTGCACCAGCACAGGGGAAATCTCTGGAAATGCATGAGCAGCAGTGAGGAAGCTGGGAAAGCCCTTTTTCCTTGGAATGAGGTGAATTCCAGGTGAGTTAACACAGCTGGGGTGAACCATCCACCCTCTCCCTTCTCCTCCAAGGAAGAGACACCCAGGAATGAGAAACTTTGGAATCCCACGAACAAAACAGCTGAGAGCACTCTGGGAGAACTGCACGGAGCTGTTCCAGAAAGAACATTTCCACCCTACAAGCTTTTTCCATCTCTAGAAATTCTTCAGGAATCACTTCAGTGCAGAAGCTGGGGCTCTGGGAAGAGCAGGAATTCCAGGCAGAGCTCCAGGCTCCTCCACGCCACAAAGCTGTGCCAGGGAAGCCTCCAGCAGCACAAGGAAGAAGCAGCAGAAGGGATTGGACATGCTCAGAGCAGTGTCCAGACCACATTCCCAGAGAAAGCTCCACCACAATTCCCAGGATGGCTCTGATCCAACTCTTCTCTCAGCTCACACTGAATTTTTCCCGTAAGCCGAAGTCTTACAACCAAATCCCAGATGAATTCTGTCCCAAACATGCCAGGAATTAATCAGCAGGCTCAGATCCAGGAGCCACGGTCCTGAAGGAACCCCAGCTGTGCCCAGCGCACGTGGAATCTCCTCTCCTGCACTCAGATTCCAGTGACAGCAATTCCAAGTAATTCCCAGCAAGGAGAAAGGCTCCAGGTCTTCAGCAAACCGAGCACAGCTTTGGGAAAGCCCAGGAAAGGAGCATCAAGGACTTGGAACAAGATTCCCACAATTAAGGTGACCTCCACGTGTTTCTCCTGATTTTGCTACGTTTGTGTCCACAATTCCCAGCCTCCTCTTTCATCAGATACTGATCTGCATCCACGCAAAAAAAACCCCAGGAATTCAACCACACATCCAGGATTTTCTGGGAAGACCACAACGGCCTCACGTTTTAGTCCACCCTGTCCAGGCCAATCCCTCTGTGCCCACATTCTCTCTTTTCATTAGTCAAAAAAGACTTTTCATTAGTCAAAAAAGACTTTTCATCAGTCCAAAAACCCAAGCAATCAATGGATAAAGATTTCAGAATTCCTGATTCCAGGGGTTCATCCTGGAAGGAGCACTCATCCCCACAGCAGGACACAATAAACCCAGCTATAAACCCAGCCTGTAACACATCCCACGCCCTAAAATGTTCAACAACCATCACCCAAATCCCTTCCGAGACTTTTGGCCTTGCTGCTTTTATCTCCTCATCACCTCAAGACATCAATTGGACCCGGTGCCAAAAAAAGCCAGTGGAAAAATCGAGGGAAAAGAGAAAAACCTGGATACGAGTCAGGTTTCTAAGTTCAACAGCCACAGAAATGAGAAGTGAGTCCCGAGGACCTGAAGATAAATTATCTCAGTTCCAGGACTATCAAGAGAATTTTAAAGCCAGTAAATGCTGGGGATATTGAGGTGATGCTATGGAAGTGATTTCACAAATCACCTCGGAAGGGTTGCTAGGAGAGAGCCAAGGGAATTTTTCAGGTTCTCCATCCAGTGCTGAAATGTGCCAGGAGCTCCAAGGCCAACAGAGCTGAGGATTCACACGACAGGAACATCCCAGCTCCCTGGCAGGATCAAGGCTCTGCTTCCAGGGCTGAACTCACAGGAAATTGCTTCCTCAGCCAGAATAAAAAGCAATTTAAAGCGTTTTTCTTTTTCTACATCAGGACAAAACGCCCACAAAACCTTTCCAATCTGGAGTGCGAGGACCTGCCCATCAGTCAGGACAAAGTGACCACTGTGGATTTGCCTGCTCCAGGGTCAAATTCCCATTTCCTCATCCTCATGCAGGGCCACCCACCACTGCAGGGCTGGATTTGCCCTGCAGCAATAAAAAAAAGAATGGTTAGGATTTGATTTCACACCCAGATCTCCCCAAATCCCAGATGAACATCAGGGCCTGCAGATGCTCTGTCTGTTCACAGGGTTGAGTGGCTTTTTCCTGGCAAACATTGAACTCAAAAAAAAAAAAACCTTTCATTAAGTTTCTTTCAAATTAACGTTAGTTACAAGCTTGGGGAAATGAGGTTCCAGCTAAAAATATTCCACTGAAAATACAGCGAGCAGCCCTGACCCAAAGAGGAGCAGAAAGCTGGGATGTGCCATGGAAAAATAAAGCTGTGGATTTATCTGGGGGTTACAGCTGAAGTGAGAGATGGGTTGAGGGTCACCATGAGGAATCAAATCCTTTCTAAGCATCTCTGACATGAAGAACACCACCAGAGAAAACGTCCTGAATCTGAGGGAAAACCAAACACCACGCCTGAATATTCTTCAAAAAGAAAAAAGAAATCATCCAGCTCTGCCACCTAAACAGAGAATTTGCCTTCGAGCAAATAATTCCCCGTATTTTGTGATAAAAGGTGATTTAAAAATGAGATTAACACTCAGATTTTTTCCATTGGGAAGAGTTTTATGCCACCCTTCCTATGGAAACTTGAGGGGTCAGAGGTGTGAATTCTTCTCAAGTTTTGCAAGCAGCGTTTTGCAACACTCCACCTGCCCATTAGTGCAACTGATGGTTATTCATGTTTATTTTCTTACAAAGGCAGATGAGCTCCACTCGCAGCAAAGGGCAAGTTCAGCTCAGTCCCTCCCTGCCTCCAAGCCTTTGGGAGCTGCTTTGCCTCCTCCAAATTCCCTCTTTTCCCCGATCCAGCATCCCCAGGAGCCAGCGGTGAAACCGCAGCCGGCGCCGGGGCTTTGATGCTTTAAGGAATATTTATCCCTGTTTTCCTCAACTCCCGGCTTGTCACTCACATTTAACTTCCCTCAGGCTCCTCCAGCCCGGCAGGACAGCAGAAAAAAGGACTCTGAGAAGTCAAAAAGGTTATAAAGGCCAAAAAAGAGCTGTGATTTCTGCGAGCAGCAAAAGGTGGATTTTTAGCATCTCCTTTGTTGCAAACTTTTTGAGAACTCCAGGTTAAAACTATCCCAGTATTAAAATCCATGGGTTTTCCTCAAGCCAGGTGTTCTCCTTGCCACAGGGCACCCTCACAGTTTCCACCTTTAAGCAAAAGAGTTCCAGGTTTGTTATTTGCCAAGGATGTTCTGCTGCACAATTCCTGGGATGGCACCACTGGGCTTTATCCTCACAGCCTGGGATCCAATCCCAATCCCAAAATCCTCACAGCCCTGGGATCCAATCCCAAACCCAACCTTCCTTTGGCTTCTCCCTCTACTCTGCCCTCACGAGACTCCACCTGCAGAGCTGGATCCAGCTCTGGAGCCAACAGCAGAAGGACCTGGAGCTGCTGGAGAGGGTCCAGAGGAGACCAGAGAGATGCTCCAAAGGCTCCCCTCTGCTCTGGAGCCAGGCTGGGAGAGCTGGGGGTGCTCCCCTGGAGAGGAGAAGGCTCCAGGGAGAGCTCAGAGCCCCTGCCAGGGCCTCAAGGGGCTCCAGGAGAGCTGGGGAGGGACTGGGGACAAGGCCTGGAGGGACAGGACCCAGGGAATGGCTTCCTACTGGGAAAAGGGAGATTTGGGTGGGATCTTGGGAAGGAATTCCTGGCTGGGAGGGAGGGGAGGGGATGGAATGGAATTCCCAGAGCAGCTGTGGCTGCCCCTGGATCCCTGGCAGTGTCCAAGGCCAGGCTGGATGGAGCTTGGAGCAACCTGGGACAGTGGGAGGTGTCTCTGCCCAGGCAGGAATGAGAAGATTTTTCAAGTCCCTCCCAACCCACACCATTCTGGGATTCTGTGTCTCCAAACTGGACTTTTCCAGAGCTCTGAGAGCCACAAAACTGATTTGAACCCTACAGAGTACAGAAAAAGGACAGCAAGGCACCGCTGGAAAGCTCTGAGGACAAACACCCTTCCCATCCCTCGGCTCTCCTGATCCCTGGGACAAGTGAACCAAGGACACCTCAGCACAGAGGGGGTTTCACTCCTTGTAAGACAACACCAGCTCTGTTTGCTGCCAAAAATGCCCTGCAAGGACAGGAATTGTGAATTAATAACTGCACAGCAACCTGTGCTCGGCTGCTGAGTTTTCATTTTACTGCACACGAGAGTTTCCTCGTTAGAAACGCAGCTTTGCTTTGAAAAAAAACCCCTTCCTGGCCACTCCTCCACCTGCCTGAGGGAAGAAATCACAAAAGAAAAAGAATTCTTAAATGATTCCACTGGCACCTTTCCCAATTTCACCTAAGGATGGCAAATTTCCCCCGGATAAAGCCCTCAGTCACCACTGCCCCCACGGAGAGGGGCTTCCCTGTGAACCAAAAGGCAGCTTCTGGGTGAAAACAGGGATTTGGGGAGAAGGAAATGCTGTTCCAGCCAAGCCTCCAGCCTGGCTTGCCTTGGAGCTGCTGGTGATTTCCATCTGGCTCATTTCCACCCCTCTTTGTGCCAAGAAAGCAGAGTAATGAGGAGAAGGTAGAAGGAGAAATCAGCTTTTCCCTGGAGACACTTTGCAGACGACTTGGCTGCTCTGGGTTTAGAACTGAAGTCAGCATTTTTCCTCCACTCCAGGCTCCAAACCTGGTTTTCCCTCACCAGGAAAGATGAGATGCATCTGATTCCATGCTGGATGGAGCAGCACTGCCCTTTTCCTTTGGAAATAAATCCATTCACTGCCCTCCCCAACTCTCTGCTGCTCCCTTCAAAAGTTTCAATGAGTTTAGAATAAAAAAAAAAGAAGACAGGTGCAGATTGGATCTTTCATCCAGGAAGGGAATAGAGCTGGGGAAGGGGCTGGAGAACCAGGAGGGGCTGAGGGAGGTGGGGAAGGGGCTCAGCCTGGAGAAAAGGAGGCTCAGGGGGGCCCTTGTGGCTCTGCACAAGTCCCTGAAATCTTGGAGCCGGGTGGGAGTTGGGATCTGCTGGCAGGGAACAGGGACAGGAGGAGAGGGAACGGCCTCAGGCTGGGCCAGGGGAGGTTTAGATTGGATTTTAGGGAAAATTCCTCCATGGAAAGGGTTGGAAAGTGTTGGAATTGCCCAGGGCAGGGGTGGAGTCGCCATCCCTGCAGGGATTTCACATCTCTTTGGAGGTGGCACTTGGGGATATTCCCTCCATCCCATCAATGGATTTCATTCCCTTTAAACCAGGAACTCCACAAATCCTGGCAGGGAGATGCTTCCAAGGCAAGAAGTTGGCACAGGAATTTTAAAGGGATTGGATTTGATGGAAGGGAGTTGGAATGAAATTGGGAGCAATAAAACCGATGTCCCTGTGTGTGACCACAACGTGACAGAGCTGCCTCCACGAGCACAAGACTTCTTTAAATCCCACGAAAAGCCAAACAGGGATCCAAGAGGTGCAATTAACACTTAATTAGAAGCAACTATCAATGAGCAAACTCCTTAAATGGATCCTACAGGGAGGGAACTGCACTGTTTGGGGAAGGACCAGACCACAAGGACTTCTCTGGGATAACTGGAGAGGCAAAAACATCCCCAGGATTCGACTCAGACCTGGTGCTGGAGCTTCTCAGAATTCCATGAGAGCTGGAAATAATCAGGAGAAGAATTCACTGCTCTGAGTTCCACCTCAGGGGAAGGCAGAGCTGGATCCAGGAGCAGGGAGGATGGAGCTGGAGTGGTTTTTAGGTGGCCACACATCTGCCCCTGAGCTGAAGCACCAGATTTAATATTTGCATCACTCCAGCTCCCACCAGGAGAAGCTGGTTTCCATGGAGATGGGACACACTGGTGGAATTGAGTGTTTCATGGACAAACAATCAACTTCTCCAAGCAGCCAGAAATCTCAAGTGTGTTTCCAGTGAAATATCAGCAGGAGAAAATACAATCGTTGCTTTTTCCAGGTGTGCTGGTAATGGTTCATTTCCTCTTTGGGAGGATTTGAGAAGTGCTGCAACTCTTGGGAAAGAGAAAGCGTGGTTGTGAAACCACAGGAACTGAGCGTGACCCCAAAACCTGGGCTAGACCTGACACCAAGCCTAGGACTAAAGTGTATTTTGGGGCTGGGCCTCACCACGTGATTTCCAAGAAGGCAGCAGGTCTGATAAAAGCAGATTGCTCTGACATATTCCAATACTTCTCTAATTTAATCTTCAGGAGGGGAAAAAAAGTGTTATTTTAAGATGTGGCTTTTTCCCTCGAGGGGAGTTTGGGTTAGGTTTTTGTGGATTTTAATGAAATGCTTTTTCCACTCCCAGAAATCTTCAGCCATTCAGAAACTGCCTCAAAGCACCTCAGCAATGGTGATGTGAAGGCCCAAAGGGACAAACATCCATCTCCTGCTGCTGCAGAGCCCTTGGGATGAGATGTTTGCACCCAAAGCAGATGCAGAGGAGGCCAAGAGCTGAGCTTTGGTTCAGCTTTTTATTTAGAAAAAAAAAAAAAAAAAAAGTCCAGAATTATGTCAAGGTCTTGATTTTAAACAAGATAAAAGAGTTCAGTGGCAGGAAGGAGAAAGTGTCAAAGGACATATTTAAAGCTTAAAATAAATTCAGCTTAAATTTAGCTTCAGCTTAGCTTTGGCATGGAGCAGGTGCAGCTCTGGAGGCAGATTCCACATCCTCTCTGCTGCCCTTTGCCAGGATCTTCCCTTGGCTGTAGAAGATGCTGAATTGGGCCACAGAGGCTCAGGAAGATGCTGATCCTCAGCTCAAACTGCAGCTTAACATCGACCTGGGGGAGTGTGAAACCAGGGAATCCTGAGAGCTGCTTCAATGAACACTCCATGCTGGGATGCTCCAAGGAAAATCAGCCCTGAGAGAGGCTCCCATAAACAAAGGGAGCCTTGAACTGCTGAAATATCATCACAAAGGGGAGGAAACACTTCTAAAGTCCTGCTCAGGAGCTCTCCATGGCCTGCCAGGAGCAGAATCCAGCAGGATTTTTCCTGTCCTGCTCCCTCAGCCTCTCTAACACCAAGGAAAACAGAATTACTTCTCTCCAGCCTGGGGTTGTTCTGCAGAGCTCCTTCCAACCCCTCCAGAAATCCTCAGGGATGCTTTTCCTGCTCCCACCTGCACCAGGCTTTGTGAGAGGAGTTTGTAAACCAAGCTTTCAGAACTGAGACAGCACCAGCTGAAATTCCAGCCTGGATAAGCTGGGTTTGAACCCTAAACCAGACTCAGAGCCCAGAGGAAGCACAGAAAGAGCCAGGGCCAGGGAAAATGGGGCAGCTCTGGTGCTCAAAAAGCTGCTTCAACTTTAATTCAACAAGAATTGGCTTTTGTGCTCAAAATCCAAACTCCTGGTAGGGAACTGCCTCCCATCCAGGCATTTTCTGCACCACCCACAACAGCAACGAGGTCTCCCAAAGGTATTTGGGAGGTGATTTGTCCCCTGAAGAAAAGGGAATGACTGATTTTTCACAGAATCATAAAATTTGGGTGGGAAGGGATCTCAGAACCATCCAGTGCCACGGGCAGGGCCACCCTCCACTATCCCAGGTTGTTCCAAGCCTCCTGGAACAATTCCAGGGATCCAGCCCACTTGTGCCAGGGTTTCACCACCCTCACAGGGAAGAATTTCTTCCTAAAATTTAATCTGAACTTACCCTCTCCAGTTTTAGGCCATTCCCCAGCTGTTTGTTCCAGGATTTTTTGCTACTTGAGGAAGCTCCAGCAGTTCTGAGCCTTCCCAGAGAAGGGTTCTTACCTGCCAATCCTCCAAGAAAAGAGCTTTAAAAGCAAATCTCCAAACCCACTGGGATTTCTCCAGCAGGGGTGTAGGAAATAAAAGCCAACTGGATTTGGAAATTAAGCTCGAGATTAGTGCAATTCCTTTAACCTAAAGTAGGGAAAATCATGGTTTGGCTTCACTGCAGATTTCCCACCCCTCAATTTGAGGGAACACACGAAGCCCCACCAGGCACAGATGTTATTTTCAGGGTGGATCATTCCCTGAGGCACCTGGGGATTTCTGTTCCTTTTAAAACACTATTAAAAATACACTTTTTTTTCAAGAACAAGCGAAATTCTCTTCTGCTTCTCACGTGCCACAGACCAGGCACAACAAGCAGTGCCAAATCAGGATGAACATCAACATCCAGCCTAGGGAAGCACCCAAAATCCTTCCTTAAAGTGCTGAGGCACAACTCCCACCTTGGAAAGGCTCATCTGAAACCCATTTGCAGTCCTGGGCAGGATCCTGCTCCTTTGGAATCGGGGTAAGGCAGCTCTCCAGGGCCTGCCAGGAACAGAATCCTGTGGGATTTTTCCTTTCCTGCTCCCCAGGCACCTCTAACACCAAGGAAAACAGAATTTTCTCCAACGTGGGGTTGTTTGGCAGAGTCCCTTCCAACCCCACGTGGAAATATTGAGGTGCTGGGGACCTGAGGGTGCTGTGCCTTTTACAGATCCCTCCCAAAGCCCAGAGGATGGGATTTGTTCCCTTCTCTGCTGCCAGAACTTCCAGAGGGATCAGATTTGCTTCCCCCCTCCTTGGCTTTGTTCAAAGAGTTTGAAAGGAGCAGCTCAGGCAGGATTTCCACACAATTGTGTTGGGATTTTAGCACCAACTCCAAACCTGAATCACAGACCTGATGAAGTTAAAACAAGCACAATTTCCCTGTTTTCTCTCACACCAAAGCAGAAAAAACCCCGAGTGATTTAGGAACAAGCAGCCTGGTCACACACAGCTGAAGTTTATAAAGTTTTCCTTCTTTCCAGGCTGCCTGAAATATAAAAACACCCCAGTCCCACACACCAGGAAAAGGTGGTGGAGTTTCCTGCATGCCAGAGTTTTGTAGAGAGATGCCTCCAGCAATCCAGGGTGCCCCTGTCACGGTTATTAAATCAATTATCCTCTTGATCCTTCCTATGGAATGAGGGCAATGGGGCACTGTGGCTTCCCCAGGGGATCCCATAAACACATCCAAAATCCCCAAATTCCCTGGGAACAGCCAGGCTGCACAAGTGGGTTTGTCCCAGATTTTTGTGCTGTGTGTTTGGCCATCAATATTTAAAGGGTTAATTAATAAATCTGAGTCTATCACTCAGCTTTCTGCCAGGCCAGATGGGATTCCACCACATGGATCAGTGCTGAGAAAATACAAATACACCGTTCCCAGGGTTGGGCAGAGGGTCAGTACAAGCAGTTCCCATCCATCAAGCCATTAACTCTGGAAAACTGGAATCACGGGATGGTTTGGGTTGGAATGGACCTTCAAACCACCCAGTTCCACCTGCAGGGACACCTTCCACTACTCCAAATTGCTCCAAGTTCCACCCAGCCTGGCCAGTTCAGCTTAGAATATAAATTAAAAAGCCTGACATGGGGTCAGTTCACCACCAAACCACCCACAAAAAGCTCATTTCATCACCAAACCACCCAGAAAAAGCCCATTTAATCACCAAACCACCCACAAAAAGCCCATTTAATCACCAAACCACCCACAAAAAGCCCATTTAATCACCAAATCACCTACAAAAAGTTCATTTATCAGCCTTGGGAGTTCAGGAAATCAGGCTGGTGCTCCCTTTAATCCCAACAATTCCTCCTCCAACCAGCTCCCACCATCAGCCTTTGCACCAAGAACAACACTCATCCCTAAAAAACCCCTAAAAAAATGGTTTCAAGCCTTGAGTGCTTCCAAGGGGTTTTTTGGCCTTTCCCAAGGGATTCAGCTCAGGAGCTTTGTTTGGAGATGGGAATGGCTGGGAAGCCCAGAGCTCACCAGCACCAACCAAACCACAGCCAGGCAGAGCTGGGGCAGCACCAGAGCCAAGGGGAGGGTGCCCAAACCCCGGGGTAGCTGTCGTGCTGAAGGCAGGCATGGAAAACAGTGATTTTTAAGGTTTTTTTATGGTTTCTAGGCTTTGAAGATCTTCCTTTGCTCGGCAGCTGCACCAGAAGCTGAAGGAAGAGGTCCAGGCTGCTCTCAAGCACCTCTGAGTGGGTTTCTGTGACTTTGGGAAGCCTCTGATGTCAGCGTTTCCCAGGAAGGCAGGGATTAAAATCATGGAATGGTTTGGGTTGGAAGGGAGCTTAAAGATCATCCACATCCACTCCCTGCCATGGCCAGGGACACCTCCCACCACCCCAGGCTGCTCCAAGCCCTGTCCAGCCTGGCCTTGGACGCTTCCAGAGATCCAGGAGCAGCCACAGCTTCTCTGGGAATTCCATCTCAGCTTCTCTGGGAATTCCATCCCAGCTTCTCCCGACTCTCCCAGCCAGGAATTCCTTCCCAAGATCCCATCTAAAACTCAACTCTTTCAGCTTAAAGCCATTCCCCCTCATCCTGTCCTTCCAGGCCCTTCCAAATTCCCTCTCCCTCTTTTTATAAGACCCTTTAAGGCACTGGAAGGGTTCATGAAAGCCACTTTGGCCCAGGGGACACCACCACAAGCAGAGGAAGGGAAAAAGGGAATTTTTTTCTAACAGGACCAGCAGAACAGCAGAGGGTGTTGGTAAAACACAGAACACAAAGTCCTTGTCACTGTGGCCACTCCTCCAAAACAATCTCCAAGATGTAGAGGTGGAAGAGCTGCAGAAAGATTGGGATATTTCCCTGGGAGAATCTGGAAAGTGCTTTCACTGCTGGAAGCTCTTGGAAATAAAGTTCCCTAACCAGAAACACCAAATCCACTCGGAGAGGGAAACCAGGACAGAGGAGGGAGTTTGCATCTGCTGGAATCAGGAGCAGCTCATCCACACTCCCCTCCTGATCCAATATCTGGTTCTAGCACATCTGCTCAGGCTTAATTATCCCACTTCCCTCTCAACTCCCTAACGAGAGGCTCAGCACTCGTGTGAAAGGCAGAGCCCAGGGGAGTTTTACAAATCAGCCATCCCCAAATTTATGTCCTCGCCTTTCTGAGAGCTGCAGGAAGAAAAACTCGCCCGGAGGTTTCCCGCAGGAATAACAATACCTGGAGTTTGGTATGTGGATCAAAAAAAAAAGAAATAAAACCCAACCAAAACCACCAGCAGTCGGTTTAAAATGGAAGTTGAGCTTTGGATTCAGCCCTGGAATACACCCCACACTGTCAGGATCAGCTATTCCCAGCTTTTCTATTCCCAGCTTTTCTATTCCCAGCTTTTGGGCTGTGTTGGGGAGCTTTGGAGTGAAGGCAGAGCTCTCTCATAATGAGTTAAATTCAGCTGAAACAGAAGATTCCTTGACATCATCTCTTTGAATCACCATTCGAGCAGAGACAAAGGAACACCGCTGCAACTGCACTAAAAACTAATTAACAGTTTAGTCGTTAGCAGGTGCAGCTGCCTGAAAAGTGGGATTTTATCACCAAGTTTGAAGTGTCTCCTCCTTCAGAGAGGAGCTGATAAATCACCCCCTTCACCCCGAGTTTTCCCCAGCACAGAACAAAAAGCCTGGAGCCGACCTCTGCCAGATGCTCTGAATTCCAGGTGACCTCCGGCTTTCAAAGACACACATTTATCACAGCCTTCTTTAATAAATCAGAATTAAGCAGCCTTGACACACTTGAAGCCGTTTTGGAGGACAATATTCCTAATCCACACAAAAAAAACCCCAACCCCAATTAACCAGTGGGCTGCTGCAAAGCACCAGAATCCTGCAACAATCAAGGAAGTGAAAATAAAGACAGCTTGGAATTACAGAAGCAGCACACTGCTCCCAGCAATTTTCCCTTGTGCTGCCACTGTGACTTATTTTCCTCCCCTTTACTCATCTCTGCCGTTTGACAATTTTAGGACAGACGTGGGGCTTGGGGAAAAAAAAGAAAAAAGAAAAAGAAGTTGGGAACATTCCTTACTTGAGATGAATGTAAAGGGTAATGAGAAAAGTGGTTTTCTCCCTTTACTCCGAGCTGTTGCCACCTTAAATCTACACAGCAGCAACCAGAGCTCAGCAAGCCACAGTTTTTGGGATATGGAGCTGATCCACACACAAAAATGGGACAGGATTCTCCTCCTGGCCACGTTGGCCAGGATGGGACTCAAACCCCTCATCCATAAGGAATCTCCACGGCCTGTTGCTCTTCCCTGCAATTCCACCTCCACTTCCTCATGCAGGAACTTCCCAACCCAAGCTCGGTGCTGTCCCTGCCCCGTGGGGTTCAAAGGAACCAGGGATTTCAGCAGAGGCAGGGCTGGGTGTAGGGCACAGCCCAGATGCTCCCGGAATAGGGATGGGGCAGGAATTTGGAAACAAAACCTCCCACTTCTGGCTCACCAGCTAAATTTAGCCCAGTCTGGTGATGACCTAAAAACCAGTTGATGTGGGTTTCTGTGACGCCTGTGGTGGCTCCAGCCACTTCCTAAGAGAGGGATGGGCATGTGGCAAAGTCCTGCTGCCTTCTGGGTGACTTCAGGAGGCCCAAAATGGGAAATGTGGGGATTATTTCACACCCGGACCCAAAGGATCTGCTTGAGCCAAAGTGGTTTCAGCTTCTGATGCATCCTGCAAGAATTATGGGAATATTCTCCACCCTCTTTCCAGGTTTTTCTGCTGTTTGAAGCACTTTGGAAAGGAGTGTCAAAGCTTTCAGCATCACAGCTCTGTCCAACTTTCCCTGGGATGCTCAGCAGGAGATTCCCAGCTGCCACTGGAAATAAAACCAAACCTGCAGAGGATTATGGAGTTCACCCAGCCCAGGTTTCACCTCTGGTGCCTTCCAAGTCTGGAAAAAATTGGCAAGAGACACGCAGAGAATATCCTGAAATGCCTTAATGACCCTGAACTCCAGGTGGCAACAGAGAAATCTGTGAGTCTGGAAGCCACCAAAAGCCACAGAGGACAATTTAAGGACTCAATGGCTACTGAGCTGAAAAAAAATCCAAAACTCTTTTAAAAACCACATTATTGCAACTCCTGAGCCTGCAGAATCCTGTTGTACCCCAGCCACTCTGAGCAGGAACCTCCTGCAAACAGATAAACACCAAAAAAAAGCCAACTACAGCAAATTCACCATTTATTAGCACAGGACTAAAATTTGCCTCTAAAGACAGAGATGCTGGTTCAGACTCCAGTTATTATGGAATTTTGGGGTGGGAGGGATCTTAGAGATCATCTGATTCCCAGCTCCCATCACCTTCCCCAGAGCAGGTTTGTTGTGTTGTAACATAAGCTCTTCTCACACACAATTCCCACTCCTCCAACCAACTCCAGAGAAAAACTCATGGAAAAAAGGCCCCAAAGCCACAGGCACAACGCTGAGGAGAGGCAGCAGCAGCACCTGGGCTCTCTCGAGGCACTTTGCCACAACAGAATCCCTGCCCAAACCCCACAAACCCATTTCTTGCTACATCTAAACAGGTGTAACAGGCAAATCTTTGCTTACTCCTCCAACTTTTCCAAGAAATCCTGCTGAAGTGAGGAAAAATTCCGGTTTTTCCCAGAAAATTGACATTGAAAAAGCTCCAGCAGTTTGGGACCACACCTGAGGAGCTGCACAAATCAAGGTGTGAGCACAGGAATTGTTGGGATGCAGCTCAGGGAGAGCAGCTCCAAATCCCAACGCGAGGATCTGACCCTCCTGGGACCCACCAGAAGAGCCCAACACCCCCCTCTCCTCCACAATCTATTCCCTAAACGTGTAAAATCGAATTTAAATCCAAGATGGGCAGATGGTTTAAATGCTGGTGCTCAAGAAACTCGGCAGGGCTTTGCGCAGGGTCAGCAAATTTCCCGATTTCAGAGCAAAAGCAGAGTCGTGGCAAACCTTGAAATGCAAAGCGGTGCCTTCCCAAAAAGGGATCGTTAGGAGCACATTATTGCTCATCAGCTCATTTTTTACAGCTTTTTTTTAACATTTTAAACAGCTTTTGTTTCATCGGGCAAGGCTCAAGTCTCGGTTTTACATCGGGGGAAATTCAAGCAGTGGTCAGTGACTCAAGCAGGGTTCACAGTTTAACCGATTTGCCAAAATCGCGTGGGAATATTTCTTCAGTCCTGCCAAACTGGGGGTTTGAGACGCTTCCCACCCCGCTCGCTGGTGCTGGGGATTTTCTCCACGTGTAAAACACACCGGGTTTGCCTCCTGCCGAGTTTGCAGAAGGTGGTTATTTTGTGGGGAATTCTGACTCCAAACCAGGCAAGTATTTTAAAGTATCTTCTCATGGCAACACCAAACGAACCACGGTAGAAACCACGATGTAACAAAACCAGCGGATTCGGAGCAACTCGCAGCTTTCTCAGCAGTTAAATCCAAGACCCTGGAGCTTTACCCGAGGCAGGAGAGTTCAGGATGGGTGTGCTGAGCTTTTAAAAAAGCGTGGAGCAGCTCCAGGCGGGAGCAGGGTGAGTTAACACCTCCCCACATACCTTCCCTTTCAAGGAACTCGGGCTCTGGCACTGACTTACCGGGATCTGATTTCTGACATCCCAACTTTTCCAGCCAGCCTTGTGTCCTCCCTTCTCAAAGCACATTCTCCTGCTGGGATCTGAGCTTTCCCCAACATCCAGGCACGGATTCCTCCCCTAAGCCAGGCCTATGAAGTTACCAACGATGGTTAAACAAAGCACTGATCATTCAGCTGCCTTATTTCCACTGCTTCCCTCAATTCAACGCTGAGACGGCCTTAAAAGAAAAAAAATAAACAGCGGGAAACAAAAAGTAGGAGGAGCAGCAAGGAATAAATCAGTGTAAGCACGCTGAGTCACCTCAGAGATCTGACATTCCCAGGATAACTGCTGCACTCCTGGAAGGATCGCTGCTTTATTTCAGCCCTGTTGACTTTGGAACTGAGGATTCCCAAGCAAGGCCCTCCCCAAAACTCGTGGAAATCAGCCTCTGATTGTTTTCTTATCCAAACAAAGCCCCCGCTGGTTTCTAAACCTGATTTTGTGTTCCTAAAATTCAGCAGCACAGCCAAGGGGGAGGTGGATGCCTTGGGAAAGGATCCTGGTGCTGCCGAGTGCATGGGCACGGACACGTCTGTCCCGCAGAACATGAGCTCAGCGGGAAGGCAGCCGGGGCATTGTGAGGTTTAAAACCTGCCTGGCTGCCATGTGAAACCGGGTGCAGCCCTGCTGGCTTTGGAGATCTGAAGGGGAAGGTCACTGAGTCTGAATTAATGGCATCAGACAGAAGAAAAACAAAACCAGTTTCAGTTGCCTTCAGCAGAAAGGAGAAGGTGATGGAGCAGTGGTTTCCCCCAGCTTCCCCTGATGGAGCAGATTTCACTGGATTTAGCAGCAGGGAGAAAGATCTCCCCACTCCTAAAAAAGGAAGAAAAAAGAGGGAAATAAAAAAGTAATTTAAAAAAAGGATCGATTTAAAAGGATTTTCCTCAAACAAATCAGTTTGGGAACAGCTCAAAGGCAAGTTTTGGGCTTCATCTCTCACAAACTCCCTGTATGTTCTTGCTGTCCAGGGAAGTGTGGGCTTCCCATCCCTGGAAGTGCTCAAGGCCAGGTTGGAAAGGGTTTGGAGCAGCCTGGGATAGTGGGAGGTGTCCCTGGCCATGGCAGGGGTGGATTTTGATGATCTTTAAGGTCCCTTCCCACCCAAACACCCCCTGGTTCCATGTTGTTCCTCCAGCTTCCAGAAGCACCAGGTTCCTCTCAGCGCAGACCTCCCAATATTATGCTTTAAAAAGCCAACAACTCCTCTCCCCAAACGCATTTGAAAGCTAAACCTGGTCCTTTTCGAACTAAAAAAAGAACCTGGCTTCACACCACTCACACTCCACTGAGCAAGGCTTAAAGGAGCAGCTTCATTTCATAAAACCAAGATGAGTCTTAACCCTTCAACCGTGGCCACACTGGCGATCCAAAAGCTTCGGAGCCCAGTTTGAAAACAGCATTTTGATTTAAAAACTCGATTAAGAGCAAAATGATTTTCAATCTCTGCTCAGACAACCCAGGGTTGTGTTCTCATCCAGATTTTCTGCTGCAGGAATCGGGTGTCTCCTCGGACACAGCCTCAGAGCAGGCCCGGACCTGCCAGCACCGAGACAAAACAAAGCACCACAGCCCACAGAAAGGAAAAAAAAATGCCAACGTGGTTAAGTTAATAATTTATCAATCTTTTCAACTTTGCATCCATTAATCTACCACGGTGGAGGTTAATCTGGGACACTCAGGCTTAGTAGCACACGACTGGTTTTTATTTTTTCAGGGGGTTCTGCTTGGTAAATTGTGTAAATAGCTGATCCTACCCTAAAAATTTGGTTTGTTTTCTCAGAGTCCCAGACTTTACAGCCTGCCAGGGTCTCTCCCTGGTGCAAACATCCTTAAGCTCAGCTTTCAATGCCATTGCTCACTCCAGGGCTGGGAGGAGGGAGCCTGGATTCCTCCTCCCTCAATCCCATTCCTTCTTTAAGCACAGCACCACCTCATCCCTCTCCTTCCCTCCCATTCCAACTGTCCCAAAGCAGGTTTTAGACAAGATCCACACACCACTGACTAGAAACAATCAGCTGTGACACTGAGAGAAGGCAGCAAGGATTTGCAGGGCTCTGATTTCCACCCCGAGTCCCCCCTGCCACTGCTCAAAGCCAGGTGAAAGCCCCCTGGAATTCGGAAGTAATGCAAAATTTATTTAACAATCAACTGTCAGCTTTTAACCTCAACCTTTCCCAGGGAATGACACAAAGCCTCCAGGGTGAAGCTCCTCTAAAAGGCAGCAACTGTCACAAATGTAGACTTTGCCCAAAGAAAACATTCAAATGAATTCAAAACATTCATTTTAAAGGAAATAACCCAAAAAAACCCCAAACAATTAAAGCCAGAGAGAGCAAAACCTGTCAGAATAATCCACCCAGACACTCTGTTTGTACAATCCCTAAAAAAAACCATTTAATGCTGTTTTCTTGTCGTTATTCCAAGGAAAGCACACACAGGGAAACGCAGCAATTTCTGGAAAGCAGCACCTGACCCTCAGAAAAACAATCCTAAATGGCTTTATCCCTTCCTCACGCTGAGTCACGAATATCTGGGAGTCTCCATCACCTCCTGGATGTGGATCATGCAGGATATCCAGCCCAGCTCTGTAATTCCCAGTCTAAAGGGATTAAAAGCTGACCACCAGCTCAGTTTACAAACGACCCACACGGATCCCACCCCTCCACTGATCTGCAACCCCTCGTGCCAAGGAAAAGGGCTGGGAGCAATTTGGCTTCTCCTGGAAGCCAAATTCTCCTCCAGTTCTCCTGGAATCAATTTGCTCCAGGGAATCAGTGATTTAAGATGAGAGGATGGCTCTTGGAAGCTGCAAAACAAAATAGAGGCCAAGTCCTGAATCCAGAACCAACCCAATCATTACTGGACACACAGGAGGGGGAGGCAGCACAATCACTGTTTTCCAAGGGATTAAATCCAGCCTCAATCTCAGCCAGATCCTTAGGGAGGCTGAGGAGCTGGGAAAAGATGGAGATTGAGGATGAGGAAGTAGCAGTTAGAGGTGAGTGGTCCTAAAGGCATTGGGATGAGGAGGGACAGCAGAGGGAAAATTTTGGGAAGAGATTGGTGATGGCTGAGTGAATCCTTGCACTCCTCTCCAAAAACCAGCATTCCAGGTGGATCCACAGGCAGCTCCGAGCAACCCAAGGAGGTGAAAATAAGGAATAAAAAAAAGCAGGGGAAAAGAAAAAGCCAGAACCACACGGGTCAAAAACCAACTCAGCCCATTTCCCTGGGATGCGCTGGGAGATCCATCCCACCCAAGAGCCAGGGCAGCTCATTCCAGGCTCCTGCTGGAATCCACAGGGGCTGCATGACCCAGTGGAAAGCAGAGATGACAAGGTCGGATGATCCTTCAGTCACGCGAGCTCTGTTTTGGTGAGGAAAAACAAAGAGCAGGGCTCTATGTTCATTATTCCAGAAATACATGGACCAAATCCCCAGGGAAATGGAGGGAGTGAAAGGAGGGAAGCTGAATGCACACAATAAGACACACAATGAAGCACTGAGCTCTGATAGGCACACCCACAGCTATAATTCACATTTCATATTAAAAAAAAAAAAAAAAGATGTTATTCAGCATTTTTGCTGCTGGAATAAAGTCCGGGACAGTAGGAAAATTCATGCATCTCTACCTCAGCGTGGGATTTAAGCAGAGAGGAAAACCAGGAGGAATTTGGCTGGGAATCTGCTCCATGTGGGAGCCTGTCACTTTAACTGTGGGCTCTCTCCCTCCTTAACCTGTTCTGGGTTTATCCCGGGTATGGCTCTGATTAAATCACACTTTAAGAAGGGCACCAAGCACCAACAGGTGCTGAGAATGCTCAGTGACACTGCAGCCAGCACTGGGCTGCTTCCAGAGGCTCCTTCCCTTCCCAACTGCTCCATTCCTGCTGCTCTGCCTTGATGGAAGGGGAAAAAATCCCATGAAAATGAGCAGGGGAAAAAGGCTGCCAAGATTTGCAGTTTAGAAATAAAACTCAAGGAAATGAAGAGGGGAAAAGTCTATCAAAAATTTTAATTTAGGGGAAAAAGAAGAAAAAGAGGGGGGGGAAGTCTATCAAGACTTTATATTTAGGGGGAAAAAAGAGGAAAACAAAGAGGGGAAAAGTCTATCAAGATTTTAAATTTAGGGGAAAAAAGAAGAGAACAAAGAGGGGAAAAGTCTATCAAGACTTTCAATTTGGGGGGAAAAAAGAAGAAAACNTCAAGACTTTCCAGTTTAGAAATAAAACCCAAGGAAATAAAGGGGGAAAAGTCTATCAAGATTTAAATTTAGGGGGAAAAAAGAAGAAAATAAAGAGGGGGGAAAAGTTTATCAAGACTTTCAATTTAGGGGGAAAAAGAGGAAAACAAAGACGGGCAAAAGTCTACCAAGACTTTCAATTTAGGGGGGAAAAAGGAAGAAAACAAAGAGGGGGGAAAGTCTATCAAGACTTTCCAGTTTAGAAATAAAACCCAAGGAAATAAAGGGGGAAAAGTCTATCAAGACTTTCAATTTAGGGGGAAAAAAGAAGAAAACAAAGAGGGGGGGGAAAAATCTCTCAAGATTTTCAATTTAGGAAAAAAACCCCATGGAAATAAATTGGGAAAAAGTCTCCCCAGAGTTTCAAATTAAGCTCTCCTTTGCTTTTGCTTCCCCCAGGACACGGGGCAGGGATGTAACAGCACCTGGAGATTTGGGAATCACCACCTCCATCCTCAGGAATCTCCCCCTTGTGCTGGAATTCCCACGGAGGCAGCAAACCTGGAGCCTCCAAGGAATGAGCTCCCGAGGAGGCACTCGGCACCTTCCAGGATTTACTCCCTCAGCTTCCAGATTGTTCCTCCACCTAGCACAGGGCAGGACAGGAATTCAGGGTGACTTTGAAGGAGAAATGTATTAAAAAACCCCCAAAATGTTAAAAAAATCAACCATCATTTAATGGCAGTGCATGGTGATGACCAGAACCGGGACAAAACATCTTCCATGAAGATTAAATGGAATTTTTCCCTGGCAAATCAAACAATGCAGGGCCTCATCGAGGGGCATCTCCTGCTTAATCCAAAATATTGGGACCTGACGGGGTCTGTAGGATTGGGAGCCGTGCTCTGAGCTCCCATTATCAGCTCCCTGTGCTGAGAAATGTCGAGCACGTGGGAGTCACTCCAGGAGATGTTTCCAAAAGCTCGCTGGGATTGTAAAATAGTCGTGATGACACTTAAAAACAATCCCCTACTACAAATCCAAGCACAGCTTCCCGAGGAAAGCCAGGAAAAACAGCTGGCACAACCTCCTGGACTCAGTGGAGGGGAGAGCAGGGACACCATTTTACAGGGAAGGCGTTTGTTTTCCCGAAATCTCGCGTTCGCTTTTGGGGTTTTTTAACTGTTACAACAAAGAAAAGGCCTCTAGAATTTGTTAAATCAGCATTTAGGGCTCTAATGCCACCTCAGAACTGGGAAACTGGGCAGCATCATCCTGCCAGACTACTCAGAATTCCAAAAATCCATGCTCTGAGTCTGGGGAATGAGATGGGGAAAGAGTTAAAATTATCCAAAAGCAGAATGATACAAAGGCTTTATTTTCCTTTTTTTCAGCAGGGCTGGGATGTCAGGCCCCAACAGGTGCTCCAACCAAATCCATATTTCCCAGTTTCATCTCCAAGACCGTGGCAATTCCATGATTAAACAGATGCACTTGGCTTTCAGGTCTGCTCGAGGAGCCCCAGCTCCCAAATCCTCCCCAGGCAACAAAGGGAGAGCGAACCTCCAGCTCCAGCCAATTTTTTGGGAAAAAAACCCATCCAGCCCCTAGCAAAGATGCTGAATCCCACTCTAAAAGCAGCAATATCCTTGGAAGTTGTCATTTAGGCAACACAGATTATTTATTTTTCCTCCAGCTGGTTTGGTTTGGGCAGAGATTTGGGGATTTCAAGTTCTCCTAATGACAGGCACCACGTTTACCTGGATTTGATTTAGGAGCCACCACCTGTGCCAGCATTTCTGGGGAAAAGGGGAGCTCTCCCAGCTGTGGGAAGGGGCTGCTGCCACATCTTTGTGCATTTTGAAGCATCACCACACGATTCCCCTCATCCCTGGAGACCTCATTAAAACAGAGCCCCAGAAGTGGAGCAGAGAGAAACGAGGCGTGACATTTGAAAACGTACATTAAAAGTTTCCAGAAACATCCATCCTTTAAAACAAAACAGAAAAATAAAAAAAAAAAACCCCAAACAAAACCCCAACAGAACAACAAAGCCCCACCAAACCCTACCAAAACAAGACATTCCAGTGCACACGCTCTTCCCTGGGGACAGGCCAAAGAGAACAAAGCCACGTGACCCAGCGATTGCTCAACGCCGCTCTTGGAAGGTGTTCAAGTGGGATGATAAGTGCAGTGTAAGCCTATAATGACCAGAAAAAGGAATTTATCCCAAATGTAAACTCTGTCCTAGCCTTTGCCTCGACGGAGCAAACACGGCGGGGAGTTTTGAGATTACAAAATGCTCCGCAGGTAAACTAAGGAGCTTTGTACCTTTATTCTCCTTGACTCGGGACGAGCCTAAAATTAGCAGGGAGTGCAACGCTCCGTGAATTACGCTCCCGACGCGCCTCCCAAACCCCCAGCTCTGCAAACTGGGCAGCACAGGGAGATTCGAACAAAGCTGGCCACTATTTATAATTCCTTTCAGGCACAAAACAGGGTGACACTTCCCCTTTTTCCAGCTCTGACGCTTTAAAATAGAGCTCGGGGACTCCAACCCAGCCAGCAGCATTTAGCCACAAAAGGAGGAAAATAAATCAGCACTAAATAAACTCGCGGCCAAGGGGAAGCTGCGAGCGGAGCGGCCACGGAACAATAAACCCCGGGTTGGAACGGGAAACGGCCCCGTGGTTTGGGGGGGGATGGGGTGCTGGGGTGGGTCCCCCCTTGGGTGTAAACACCCTGGGTTGGGGCACCCCATCAGCTGCAGCCTCGCTCCGCCCCGGGCCCGGTTTCCGGGTAGTAACAGAGCAGCCAATCCGCGGAGTTGCGAGAGCTCGAGGCCTTTTCCCTGCAAACACGGCTCCGAGGGCAGCACTCGCCCCAAAACTGGGGGGAAGCACAAAGGGGAGCCCCCATCCTGCTGTCTCTGGGGTGGGAGCTACCTGGAGAGGCCTGGCCTGGAGCATGGGTGCTTCCAGGTGGGATAATCCTGCGCTTTCAGGCCGCTGGTGAGAGGCCCGGAGGTGTTTTGGGGAGCACGGAGCCTTCCTGCAAAACCTCTACTTTGAGGGGTCACAGGTTACCCAGGAAACTTTGGCTGGAGCCCCCCAAAACGGGAAAGAGGGATTATGGCTCTCTTTTCCCAGCCTCAGCACCACAAACCCCATCCGGAGGGAGACAATGAGAGATGGGGAGTTTGAGCACATCCTCGTCCAGGAGATTATTAAACATCAGTTCCACACATTCACGCAGAGCTCTGCCCTCCCTGCAGCCCCACGGAGAGCAGCCACCTCTCCCCTTCCCTCCTCACAAAGAGGAATTCACAAAAGGACACGGACGTGTTAGGATTGAAAATAGGAATCATAAAAAGACCTCGCTCGGCTCCCAAACCTGTCAGAGCAGGAGAAGGCAGGAGTGTTATTCACTCTGCTCCGTGCCCCCTCCCTACTGGGAAAGGTAGCCCTTGGCAGGCCATAAATCCATACTATTATTCTCCGTTGGAGACGTGGAAAGGGGATGAAAAGGGAAACTGTAATGAAAACGGCAGCAAAACGGGGGAAAAAACCCCAAACAAAAACCCTACACAGCAACAAAACCCTCAAAGCCCCAGGAGGAGCTGCCTTCAAGCACATTCCTTCAGACCAGCCCCTTCTCCTCTGGCCACCACCAAGGACCCTCCTGGCTGCCATGTCTCAAAGGAGCCCCTGATTTCAGATCAGCTTCCAGAGGGGGAGATTCCCCATGGAAGCGTCTCAGGAGCCGGGGCCTAGCGAGCTGCTCACCCCGGGCGAGTCAGGCAGACAAACAAAAAAGGCTGGGGAGGGAGGGAGGGAGCGAGGGAGGGAGGGAGGAGTGGTGAGGAGTCATCTGACACATCCAACTTCCTAAGTTTGTTGTCCGCAGGAGACCGACTGCTCTAACCCTCACCCCTTGGAAAACTGCGCCGACAACAACGGCTTTGCTTTAGGAAAAGCCTTTGGGGTTCCTTTTGTCAGGGGGCAGAAAGAGCAGAGCAAAAACTCCCCAGCACCGAGAGGAATCCCAGATATTCGGGGCTTTCTACCTACCCAGCTCCTAGAAACACACAGCAAAGCCACTTCACAGGGAAAACCTGCTCTTTGTCCTCCAAAATGCTGCGATCGCTGGAGGTGCCGGCGAGGAACCGAACAAAAAGGGGAAAAAAAAAGGAAAAGAGAGGGGGAGGGGAAAGGGAAACAGAGCAGCAGCCGAGCAGGTTTGGCCTCGGCCCCTCTCCGGCCCAGAGCTCTTTCCAGGGTATCCCTAAAAAGATTTCCCCCCCTCACTAAACAGCTGGAATTCCCGACCCTCCTCCCGGTGCGATTAAGCATCGATCGCAATTGGCGGAGTCTGACATGTGTGTAACTTTAAACCCCCGGATAAAAATAGCTCCGATTCGAGCACCATCAGGACTCATTTCCTATTTGCTTAAAAACAGGGCGAAAAATACACCAAGAGCAGCTTTGTGGGGAGAAAGGCGCAGGGCGAACGTCAAACACAAGTTTCCTTCGATAAGCCACAAACAGGAGCGCTGCTGCTGCTCATCCCTCCCCCCCCCTTCCAAAAAAACACCACCAAATCCAGATAAGTTTGTTTATCTCTCTCTGGGAACTCAATCAGACCCGTTTCTCGACCCCTCGACACCACCACGGCAGAGCCACCAGCCCCGAATTCTGCTGAGGGAGGTAGGGCACGTTCAGGCGACAGATCCGAAAAACATTTCATCCACTCTTGTCATTCCTACCCTTTCCCGGCTCACACCGCCACCTTGTAAACAAAAAACTATTAATAAAACAATCCTAGAACCGAATTCCCAATGGTATTTTTCAACGCCACCCACTCTCCAGACAGAGAGAAGAAGGGATTCACCGCCCCGTAAAGGGCCAGGAATAAAAACAAGGAGGAAAAAGATAAACAGATCTATCAAGGAAGAAGGGGGAAAACAAAAAGTAATAAAGTCTAACCAAACCTGGAGGGTTACATAAACCTCTTGGGAGACGGGCTCGGGCCCTGATGCCCTTCACCCACCCCTGGGTCTGCTGAGCCAGACCCCGAGGGACCCCCCCCCGTCCTCCCCAAAAAATCAAATCCCTAAGCCGGCACCAGAAGCTTCGTGAACCGCAGGGTGAAATGGGGGAATAAATAATAATAATAAANCGCCGAGGGGAGCGGGGGAACGCCGGGCCGCGAGGCGCTAGGACCCGCCGCTGTCGCTGTCGCCGCTCCTGTCGCCGCTATCGCCGCTGTCGCCGACAGGGCCCCCCCCGCGCCGCTCGCGCTCCCTCAGCCGCTCCGGCCGCCTCTGCCCCAGCCTCTCTCTGGACCCCTGACGTCACCCGCGGTGACGTCACCGCCCCGCGGCGCTCCCATTGGCCACGCCCGCAACGCTCCGCCGGCCCCGAGGCACGCCGGGAGGTGTAGTTCTGAGGGGGGGTAGGTGGAGCGAGAAATGATGGCGGGGGTGCGGGGTCGAGGCCGCGCTGGGGCCGCAGAACTCCAATTCCTCCCTTTCCAATGTTTCCCGCAATTCCTCACGGCTCCCCCTATTTCCTGTGTCTCCCCCATTCCCCATGGATTCTGACATTGTCCTTATTCCTCCATTTCCCCTTTGGCCATTCCCACCATGGCCAGGGACCCACCCCATAAAATACAGGGTGCACCCATGTCAGGGCCAGCGATTTCCCGTTATTCTCTGCACCACCCCTGCTCCCCACGGATTTTGATGCCCCCCACTTGCTGCCCCATCTCCACTTCGCCTGGCCTCCCCAGGCTCAGGGAACCACCCCTCAGGATACGGAGTGAATCCCGTTCAATCCAGGTGGGAATGTGGCAGGCCCCACAGCAGGAGTCACCATTCCGGATTTCCTGTGTGACACCACCAAAGCATTTCCCCGTGCCTCAGTTTCCCCACCCGGGTGATGACAGCACTCATGGGTATCTCCCAAACTGATGGGATTCCGGTGTGGAACCTCCACACCCCGCATTCCTGACCCCGGCATCATCCCGTAATCATCNAAAGCCTTTCTTTGAGCTGTGGCTGCTGGAACTGCTCTCCCCTTCCTCGCCCTCCCCAGGGCAGCCAAGGGGGGGTGCGGGGCACCCAGATTAGGGGGGCATCGCCAAGGGGGGGTCTGCAGGGACACCCCCAGGGCTGTCTGCCAAGCCACAGAGGGGGATAAACCCCCCAAAATACGGCAGGAGCGGGGTTAGGCCTGCCCTGGTGAGGAGGGGCAAATCCAACCCCCAGCTCCGGGGAGAGGCCGAGGGGGTGCGAATGAGGGGGTCTGGGGGGCGACCCTGGCGGGGNGAGGGGGGGTAGGTGGAGCGAGAAATGATGGCGGGGATGCGGGTTCGAGGCCGCGCTGGGGCCGCAGAACTCCAATTCCTCCCTTTCCAATGTTTCCCGCAATTCCTCACGGCTCCCCCTATTTCCTGTGTCTCCCCCATTCCCCATGGATTCTGACATTGTCCTTATTCCTCCATTTCCCCTTTGGCCATTCCCACCATGGCCAGGGACCCGCCCCATAAAATACGGGGTGCACCCATGTCAGGGCCAGCGATTTCCCGTTATTCCCTGCACCACCCCTGCTCCCCACGGATTTTGATGCCCCCCACTTGCTGCCCCATCTCCACTTCGCCTGGCCTCCCCAGGCTCAGGGAACCACCCCTCAGGATACGGAGTGAATCCCGTTCAATCCAGGTGGGAATGTGGCAGGCCCCACAGCAGGAGTCACCATTCCGGATTTCCTGTGTGACACCACCAAAGCATTTCCCCGTGCCTCAGTTTCCCCACCCGGGTGATGACAGCACTCATGGGTATCTCCCAAACTGATGGGATTCCGGTGTGGAACCTCCACACCCCGCATTCCTGACCCCGGCATCATCCCGTAATCATCCCGGTGCTTCCTCCCCCTGCGGGGAGGAGACACAGCCAAAGAATCCCAAAAAATTCATCCATTTAATGCCCCGAGTCTGGCAGGGGCGGGAGGTGACACCACCAGAGGGGATTCAAATCCACACCCCACATTCCAGGGGGGAATGTGGCAGGGGGATGGGGTTGTATTTGAGCAGTGCAGCTGGAAAATTTGGGATTGAGGATCATTTATTCCCCAAGCCACAATGTTCCCTGACTGCCTCCAAGTAACTGGGAGAACTGGACAGGGAAAATAAGGATTTTAGCATAATTTCCTGGAATGTTCATATTCCATCTGTGAAACATCAATTTTGCAACAGGGATTATTCCAGGATTTTAGGGACTACAGCAGCACCCTGTTCCTTTTTGGAACGCCTTAAGGCCACTCTTACAGCACCCAGAGCTCGGGATGTGAGTGCAGAGGGAATTTCAGGGTCTGGAAATTGGGATGCAGGGGTTGTGGCTGGCCTTTCCCACCCTGGAATGGGGATACCATCCTCCCTGGAATGGGTGCATCCCATGATTTCTGGGGTGGTTCCCTGATCATGGAGCAAAACGGAGATGGGGAGAGCCAGGAGGGCATCAGAATCCATGGAGAGGGAATTTTGGGAATAGGGGGAACTGCTGGAAACCATTGGGAATGGGGGAGCCGTGGGGAGCCAGAGTTCCAGGGAGATGTAAGGAACAGGGAAAGCACAAGGGGCTCTTGGGGACAGTGGGATCTGGAGGTCCAGGCAGCTGGAAAAGAGCCTCTTCCAGGTCCATCCCCGGCATTTCCCAGCCCATCCTCACCCCTCAGGATTGGGGGTATCCCCCATTTTCACCCCAACTCCGGGCCCAGCAGGGCCATGGGGTGAAGCAGCCCCCTGTAATTAGAATCTCCTTAGGAAAAGAAGGGAATTCACCCAAATTCAGGCCCTGCTGCTTGCTGTGGGATTCCTGCCTGAGAAGGCACTATCCCAGAACCCAGGAGAAGGCCCCAGGTGGGGGCAGCTGCACCCCCAAGTTTTGGGGTTGAGGGGGAGCCAGGATCAGCCCCAAGGCAGCCCCTGCATTCCCAGGCCCAGCATGGCCAGAAAATTCCTCCAAGGGAATGAGGCAGGATGAAACCCCGGAGTTTGGGCTGGAGAAATGGAGGTAGGAGCTCCTTTCCTCAAAAAAAAAAAGGGAATGACACATCCCTGTGCTTCCAGCCACACCCACAGACCTGGAGGGAGGAGATCCAACTGTGCTGGGTTGTCTGTGGAATCTCAGCTCTTCCCAAAGCCCCTTCCCCAACATCCTAAGTGAAGGAAATGACACCAGTGTCTCCTTTCTTGGTGGCTTCTCCCCATTCCATGGCCACCACTCCCTTCCCAGCAGCCCAAGCCACGGAAACTCATCTCTTCCCAGGTTTTGCCTGCATCCCACCCTCCAACCCAGGGGATTTATCCCCCCAAAATGACCACCAGCAGGGATTGAGGTGATGGAAAAACGCCCACAACAGGCAAAGGAGACAACAAAATGTGGAGTGGGAAACAGGGAGGCACCAAACGTTGATCCCACAAGGACAAGAATCCCAAGGGAGCCATGCCAGCTCCAGAGCTCCTCAGCCCTGGGGAAAAGCACCACACCAGCAGGAAGGAAAAAGCAAAACAACAAAATTGAAATGTTTATTCCCACCTGGCGTGGCTCCCGTGCTCTGCCGGCGGCGGGACACGGCCGGACACCAGCTCAGGGGTGACAGTGTCCCCTCGTCACCCCAGGTGCCCGCAGCACATCCCAGCTCCAGGCAGGGCTGCCCAGTCTGGGAGGTGACACAGCAGCAGTTTGTGAAGGTTTCAGGAAGGCAGTCAGGGAAGGGGGATCCCAGCGTGGCCAGGGCTCCTTTTGGCATGGAGCTTCCCCGGATCCCCTTCCCCAGAGCACGGAGCGGCTGCGGGAATGATGGAGAGGTTGGGTCTCTCCTGATGCCCCATCCTGGTTTCCAGAGGCCTGCTCAGGAGGAATTCATGCTCTCCCACTGCCGGAAAATGCGGAACACCTTGCAGGACTTCTCTGAGAGACTCTGGAAGAGACGGGAAGAAAGGAACACCCCGAGGTCAAGGCACCGGAGCAGGATCTGCAGCTGCCACTGGCAAAGGGCACGAGGAGAAACTGCAGCAAAAAAACATCAAAAATATCCCAGCTGGCTGCCAGGACAGCAGTTTGGTCCTGATTTTCATGATCTCAATTTGCCAGCTGGAGGGGAGAACAAGGAGGCTACAAGCAAGAAGTAGGAAGGGACCTCGAAAAGCAGGAAGAGACCCCAAAAAGCAGGAAGGGACTCCAACCATCTCCTGCTCCAGCTGGGTCTGGTGCCTCTGACTTGTGACTGGTCCCACTGGACCATGTGGAGCTCTCCTGGCATATGGCAGAGCCAGAAATCATGGATTCATGGAATGGGTTGGGTTGGAAGGGACCTTAAAGATCACCCAGTTCCAACCCCTGCTGTGGGCAGGGACACCTCCCACTAGAAGGGACCTGTTGGGGACAAAAATCACACGAAATCCCCAGGACAAATCCTGAAGCAGGAATGCTCCACTGCTCCTCTGAGCTCCAAGCAAAGCAGGAAGGAGCCGGCAGGAGGAATCCAAGTGGATAATGAGATCCAGGGAGGCAGCAGCTGCTCCACAGCCACTTTGGGGAGGGAGTTGTGGCCTCAGCTCTGCTCCCCTGGCTGGGCAAACCCGGCAGTCTGAGAGCCTGGAGCCAGGATCAGGATGGCTGCAGAGAGGAGCTCTGGGGACACGGAATGAAATTGGATCCTGGGCAGCGCCGAGGCGCTCGGGAACGTTATTTATAGCAGCCCTCGGGCATCCCAGCCTGGCACTGGATGGAGCCTGGCTGTGGGATTGGCACAGCTCAGGCTCTGCAGTTTGGTCCCTGTCACCTGGCTGGGATTGTGCCCAGCCCAAACAAAGCCCACCCATCCCACACTTTTGCTGCCTGGGCAAGCAGCGTTCCTGTTTGGGATGCCCCAGGCTCACCGCTGGCTCCATCTCGGGCACTGTGTCACATTTTTGGATGCCAAGGAGCCTCTTCAGCACCACTTCCCAGCCTGGCTCGGCCTTCCCAGGCTCCTTCTCTGTCTGGGCTGCAGCATCTTCCAGGGATCGCTCTCCCTCGCCGGTGTTGACCCAGGGACACCAATCACGGTGCTGAGAGCTGGGGTGGAAGAAACTCCTCAGCGAAGCGTCCTGGGAAGTGAGGAGGTGACAGAGAAAGGACACAACGATGGGATGGTTCAAACAGACTCCAAGAAACCCTCCTGGTGTCCAAACCCCAGCCCTGAGCTGGCTACAGGGACAACACCAAATCCCTGGATTGGGAACGCCCTGCCCGCATCCCTGTGCCCGCAGCACTCACCGAGCTGCTGGAAGAGCAGAGCCGTGCCCGCTTGGCCCTGCGGGCAGGGCTGGATGGCACTTCCATGTTGTCCCCCTGCCCCATGCTCCGGGTCACGGGGCGGTTCCTCAGAGCGGGGCTGCTCACGTCCAGCTCGCCCCGCTCGATGGAGCTGGGAGAATCCCAACCCCGTGGGCGAGTCACAGCTGGGGATGGGCTCTTCTCGTGCT
This sequence comes from Platysteira castanea, assembly GCA_013397175.1. Classification (NCBI taxonomy): domain Eukaryota; kingdom Metazoa; phylum Chordata; class Aves; order Passeriformes; genus Platysteira; species Platysteira castanea. The sequence goes on from VYXC01002906.1 coordinate 41,923, forward strand.
GCTGGGGGGAAACAGGGAATTAATGGAGCTCCTTGGGTCACCTAATCCTCCTCAGCTGTCCCACAGGAGCTCTTCCCACCGCTAGGATGTATCCGTTGTGTTGGGGAAGAGAATAGTTGAACAGGAAAGTCTCAAAGATCTGCAAGTCTGGCAGAAGGATCTCTGAATATGGAAATTGAGAATGACATCGAGATGACAGCCAGCTTTGATGTGGAGTTTTGCTAAACCAGAGATTTTAGGTAAACTGAAAGGACAGAGGTTGAAGATAAGTTGGAAGGAAGTTTTGTGACTAGAACCAAGGGTCTATTTGACCACAAACAGAAAGCATGTCTCCTACCAAGTAAATAAATTTCAAGAAGAGCATAAATAGATAAAAAACATGGTTGTTACCAGATTGAAAGATACCACAGGTAAACAAAATACAGTATAGCAAACAGAACAAAAATCTGGGAAATTCCCACTTCAAGAAAACTGAAAAGTAACATCTGTAACCTCCCTTCCTGACCAGATAATAATGACTATTGTATGGTAATGATAGAAGTTGTGTGTAGTGATGATTTGATTATCATGTATGAAGTTACTCAGCAAAAAGAAAAGTCTATAATAACTGTTAAACCAAACAGAAAGTGGCTTCAGGCTTGAGGCCAAGCCTAATGCTGAGCTTAGCAGCTGTAAGGCAAAGCCCTGTATGCCCAATACCCTGGCATGCTGTGGCTTTGACTCTGCAATAAAACAGCATTTTAAGAGCAGCCTGAAGTCCAGAACATCCTTCTTTAACATTCTCCTATCCGTTGGATGTGGATGAGGGATTTGGAGCACCCGGAGTTGGCCAAGTGTCCCTGCACAGCCCAGATGTGCTGGTGTGTCTGGGGAGACACAATAAAGACGCTCTCGCACCTGCCAGGTTCAGCAGAAAGGAAGGAATAATAGACTTTTATTGTTTACATTATCTCATTCTTATACACGTCCCAACTGCACAAGGGATTGGAGGGCATGTCACTTCCTTCTCAATCCCACTGGAGAAGAAAGGTGCTCATCAAAGTTCTCTTATCACAAAAGGAATGAAAAACAGAAAACACCGTTAAGTAAACACTGGCCATTATTTACATAAATCTATGTGAAAGAATCTGACTCCAAGGTTAGAAACAGAAGGCTTACAAAAACCAGGGCAACATGCTGGGATGTACCTGCTCAGATCCTGGATCCTGGCTCCGTGTGAGCATCCTGCGTGGGGACGTGGGAACAGGAGGAGCCGGGGTGGTGCTGCTGGAGCCGCAGGAATCCGGCTCTGGAGCTGCAGATTCCAGCTGGTGGAAGCCCCAGAGCCCCACTTTCCTCATGCAGCGGGAGCAGGTGATCACCGAGAGGTTCACGGAGCTGGAGGCAGCGCTGCAGGGACAGAGCCAGGTCATGGAATCCTCACGGAATCCTCATGGAATCCTCACGGAACCCTCACGGAATCCTCAGGGAATCCTCATGGAATCCTCAGGGAATCCTCAGGGAATCCTCACGGGATCACAGGATGGGTTGAGAGGGACATAAAGATCATCTCATTCCAACCCCTCATGGGACACCTCCCATTATCCCAGGCTGCTCCAAGCCCCGTCCAACCTGGCCTTGGACACTTCCAGGGATGGGGAAAGTCAGGAGAGGTCATCAGGGATAAGCCTGGGCTTGGAAAAGTCAGGGCAAAAAGTCCATTCAACCCCATTCCTGATGTTGATTTTAACTGGCTCGGTTGCATTTTGCCTTGCCAGGAAGCAGGAACAGAGGGGAAAAGAGGGAAAATGGGAAATGAAAAAATAAGGGAAGCAGGAATGTAGTGGGAAAGTGTGAAAGTAGTTAAATGAGGGAAGCAGGATCAGAACAGGGTGAAAAAGAGGGAAAATAGGAAAACTGACACAAAGGAAGCAGGAGAGCAGTGAAAAAGAGGGAAAACGGGAAAATAAAATAAAATAGGTAGAAGCATGGTGAAAAAGAGGGAAAACAGGAAAATAATGAAGTAAAGGAAGCGGGAGCATTGCAGAAAAGAGGGAAAACCCACAAAAATAGCCAAATAAGGGATACTGAACACTCCACAGGAGGAACATTCCACGTCCCTCAAGCCTCCAACAGCTTTCATGGCAAGCCTGGAGCGTGAGGGACACCCCAGGGCCACCCCTGCAGCCCTGCCCACCTGCAGGTCCAGCCACACAGCGCCAGGATGCAGGCAGGAACGTGCACCTGCAGCATTTCCGTGGAAAACTTCCCGGGAGGCTTCTCTCCCTCTGCTCCTTTGTGCTCCAGTTCCTCCCCGACGAGCTGGAGAAGCTGAGTGATCCTTTCCTCCGTCAGGGACTGCGGAGCAGGGGGAGAAAATGGGTTTGGCTCCCAAATTGTGTCTTACACGGAGAAAAAATCCCTTTTTCACCCCCTGGAATTGCATCATCTGGCACCCTCAGCTCTGGTTCACAGGGAAAAGTCACTCAGAGCAATGGTTTCCTCCTTCCCCCTGGCTCCCATTCCATGAAATCTGCCCAGGCTCCATCTGCTCCCCCCAGCAGTGGAGCAGGTCCCGTTCCTGCCGTGGTTTTGGGAGTCTCCGGTGCTTTCCGAGCTCAGCCAGCCCTAAACCACCCCCGTGGCTGAATGGATGAAGATTCCCTGGATCCCACAGGTTCTGGGCTGCCCAGAGCCATCTGTTCCCTGGCAAAAGAGTGTCCAAGGAGCTGGGTTTGGCTGGAGAAGAGCAGGGCCAGGACAGGTTCCTACAGGGAGGTAATTCCAGCTTGTTCCTGGCTGTTCCTCGGGCTCCTTCACCTTCCCAGGTCTCTTCCCTCACCTCTGGCCCAGGGGAGCCCCTGGCATCCCAAATTCCTGTTTCCCAGCTAAAGGAGCAATCCCTGGGCTGTCACTCCTCATGGAGAGCTTGGAGCTGCCAGGGAGAGCTCCCAAAGGAGTCTGTGGGATCCCAAATCCCCTTTCCCAGGCACCACAGAGAATCCTGGGCCCTGGGAAAGGTCCTGAGTGTGAAGCAGACATGACAGCCCATTTCCCAGCTGATGAGCCATTCCCAACTCCTTTTTACACATTTCCATGGTGGAACCACCACATGGAGAACGTCCAAGGGAAAAAACAAGGTGGGAGCAAATCCCTCAGACACACAGGCTGAAATTCCTGATTTTGGGTGCCCCTGCGATCATCACTGGAGCCTGGAATGCTCCAGATTTTGGGAGCAGGAGTGAGAAAAAACTCACCATGTTTTTTAGGTCTTCTGGTCTGAGGGAAGGCAGCTGCAGCTCCAGCTGACACAGGCTCTGGAAGCGATCCAGGAAATCCTGGAGAAGGACTCGGGGCTCATCCACCAGCAGCCTGGCAAAGCGATCTGGTGAGAGGAAAAGCTGTGCTCAACCTTCCCAAAGCCTCCTTATCCCCCAGGGAAAAGGGGGGACACGAGCCCTGCCGGGGTGTCCATAGAAATCAGAGAGAGGATAAGAGGGAATGGCCTTAAGGTGACAAAGGGAAGGTTTAGATGGGAGATTGGGAAGGAATTTCTGGCTGGGAGGGTGGGGAGGGGCTGGGATGGAATTCCCAGAGAAGCTGTGGCTGCTCCTGGATCCCTGGAAGTGTCCAAGGCCAGGCTGGACAGGGTTTGGAGCAGCCTGGGATAGGGGAAAATGTCCCTGCCCATGGCACTGGATGGGCTTTGAGGTCCCTCCCAATCCCAACCATTCCCTGATTTTTTAGTTTGGCTTTTAAAGGAAAAGCTCAGCCCGGCCTTTTCCCAAGCAGCACAGCTTCCAAGGCAGGATCCATCCCTCTCTGAGCATTCCATGACATCCAACCTCCCCTGTCCCCTCCCAGTTACAACCCAAAAACCATTTTAACTCTTCCAGAGTCCCCCAAAGGTTAGGAAAAGCTGGATACAGCCCCGGGGCTTGTATTTGCTGAGGCTGCTCAGGGATGTTGCTCTCCCATCCTGTTTCATCATTCCCACATGGAAAAGGAGAGTGTGATGACTGGAATAACAATGGAAAAGGGGGGAAAAAATGGGAATAATGGTGGATTGTGCAGGAATCTGAGGCACCAACCTGGGCAGGGGCTGTCTGGCCAGAAGCAGAACTTCTCGTGGGCAGTGCACAGAGCCTTCCTGAGCTCCTCACAGCGCTCCTTGTCTGCAGGGAAAAACTCTGGGATACTTCCCTGCAGAGCCACCTCCTCACGGAATGGCCGGGAAAGCCAGACCAGGAGAGGAATCCACCAGGATGTGAAAGTTTCCCTCGGATGCTGAAGGTTGCAGAGCTCGAAGCGTCACCTCAAGCTTCCCTTCCCTTCCCTTCCCTTCCCTTCCCTTCCCTTCCCTTCCCTTCCCTTCCG
>VYXC01002907.1:6815-20473 GCA_013397175.1 Platysteira castanea
CTTATTAGAAGCATGTTCTTTATAGGTTTTCTTTAAAAGTTGACTTTTCCTCTGTCCAGTCAGGAGGTCTAATACACTGTGCTGAGCAAATATCTGGGAATGGAGGGGGCTGTATTTTCTACTCTTACTCTAACTTGTATTGCAGCTCTACAAATCTTTGTCTCATTTTTTTTCCTGTCTGAGAAGCAGATTATTATGTTACAGTCTGTTTAACATTTTATCTGATGCTGGCAAACAAGTTGTCACTGTTGTAAGTATATGAAATAGAAAACATTATATCCTTATCCTTTTTGTGTTCTATCCCTTTGTAGATTGGATCTGAGAATAGCCCACTTTTTTTCCTCTGCCTTTGTTTCTATGCTTGTGCCATTATTTCCTACTACCTTATATTAAAGAAGCAGTTGGGCTTTTAAGGTGGAAATAAAGTATCCTTGTTGAATGAAAACGGCCTAAAATGTCTGGAAAACATCTGAAAAACAAAGCCTGGGAGAATGTATGAGCCTATTCTGAGGGTGTCCATCAACACCTTCATATCACCTAAGGCCTCTTAACAGTTGCACTTTTGGCATGAAAAGAGAGTCTATCCTTCCTGAATAATTAGGGCGAGAGCTGCACAAGGAAATTCACTCTTACAGAAAGCTATTTGAGTTTTCCAGTCATGTAGTTCATGAACGCATCATTAAGTTAATCATTAAGGTACCCTTGCAGAACTGATCTTTGAAAACTGAAGTTAATCAGGCATTGTTTTGAAATGTAAAAAAAAAGTGGGTTTTTTAAAGAGCAATCTGGAGTTCTTTTGTTTTTTGGTTTGGGGGGTTTTTTATGTTCCGTACCTATATCATAATACAGAATCTATAGAAAAAAAAAAAAAAGAGAAGGAATTACATCAATGTCCAAGTTGTCTTGAATGACACCACACAGGATTCAGGCAATAAAAAAGATAGCAAAATAGAAAACCACATAAACATGGCAATTTAGTCACTTCAGTCCAGCTTCCCTCTTCTGTTAATATTTATCCATTCACAATAAATACCAAAAAAAAAAATCATCTGTATTTTGCTTCCTGGTCACAAATTTATGTGATCTTTTCAGAGCTACCAGGTGGAGACTACATAGCTCCAGAGTCACAATGGAAAACTTGTGAAGTTGCTGTCCTATATTTCTGAGTGTTACAACACCCACACACACACTGTCATCATGTCCTACTGTCAGAATATACTCAAACAGTGTCATTCTTAGGGTTATTTTTGCTTCTCTTAATGCCAAGAAGAACTGTCCTTTTGTTCATTAGTTTTACTTTTAATACCCAAACAGGCTAGCTGGCAGATGATTTCATAGCCCGTAAGGGCCATCTGTTTCAGTGCTTAGCAATCCCTGCTGTCTTCCCTGTCCAGCTAGGGATCTTTGGGGTGTTTTTAATCTTATCTGTGTTGACAGGAAGAAAAGATTATTTTCTTCTTTTCAGGCACTTGCTGTATATAGAAAGTTTTATACTTTACCTCTTCTCCCTGTATTAAACAAATTCAATTCCTTCAAACCATACTTATGTTTGCAGGTTGCTTATTATTTTTGCATTACCTGGATTTTTCTCCAGTCATTCCTCCTATTCCTCCTCCTACAGTCTGCAGCTAGTAGGAAATGCTATTTCATTAACTGTTAATCTCAAGTGAATGTTAAGACTAATTTGAGGGGGCAGACTCTAATAGTTAACAGTTCACAACTATAACATTCACAGGAAAATCCTGAAACATCCATCTGTGCTTCCTGACTTTCTGCAATGGGCTCAAGCCAGAGAATCGGTGTCCATCTATCTGTCTCTCTTCCCATCTCTTCCTCTCTCACACACCATCATTAGAGATATTATTTGCAGGCTGAGTCCTTCACTTTAGTGAATGTGATTAATTATGATTCTGTGAATTCTGAGTTATGACTCATATGATGTCTTTTTTTGCCTTAAAACTCAAGTACAGGTACTGTTAGCTTTTTAAAAGTATCAGCTTTCCAAAAATAAGTAAGAATGAAAAATACATAAGGTCATCGATATCACAGTGCTAATGAACCTTTGAAAATGTGACATGTAGCTCTATGATTCAGGGTTTAAAAGGAAATTAAAAACAAAGGAACTGTAGTCTTTAATAAATACTCAAAAATCTTTAGGGTGCACCTCATGATTATTCAGTGGGAATACTGGTGATACTACTATATCAATTCAGTAGTATTTATTTTATTTTAGTTCCAGAAACTAATCATGAACCAGGGCACCTCAAGGTGGGCACTCGAATGTCCCTGGCCAAACAGATGAAGTGTAATGAGGAAGTCAGTGGTCCCCTGGACTGGCCCGGCAGCCACTCTTAACATAAACCATGTAAGTTATAGTTCTTCTCTTCATTATGTTGGCCCACACTGAAATGCTCAGACCATGATTCACATTCATCTTCTGATACTGAAAAGTAGAATATATCCCTTTGAATTGCTCCAAGCAAAGGCAATGCAGAAATAAATCTGAAACCCTTTTGTTCCTGTCCTGAATTTGTTTCTAATCACAGATGGCTAAAGTTGCCTATCAGCAAGATAGGACTTTGTGCCTGGTGCTGGCAGTTTGTTCTATATATATCTCAGATCTGGGCAGACTTGAGATGGATGGTTCAAGTCATGGGAGGATCACCAGCATCAAGTGGCATCAAGTGCTGATGATCCCTGAGTCAGTGAGGGATGAACTCAAGGTCAGATCTCTTCAGAAATGTAGGCAATATAACTGTTATTTGTTTCTGCTGCTTCCTGACATGTGATTTTTTCCCTGGAGAAGAGAACATGGAACTGCATGAAGCATTTAATCTAACATAATTTGTTAACATATTCTTGCCTCTTTAACAAACACACAAACTGTTCTGATAGTTTTGTAAATATTGCATTGCAGGCACTTTAAGGTTTTAAGGACTTTAACGTTTGGGTATGTATCTCTAATCTCTGTCCCTGCACGGTATCGTAGTAATGATGATTTGTTGTTTGGAGTTTAATTAAGAAAAAGTTAAGCTCTACTAACTCGTGTTCTTACAATTAAATGCAAATAGGTTTAAAAGAACCTGCTTGGCTATACAAAGCTGAATAACACTGACAATCCAATAAAAACAAATATGTATAAAAAAGCAGCTTAACTTCTAAATAAAGCAGAGGCAACAAGCCACACAACAGATTCTTTTGTATTGATTTGCTGGGACTGAAGTGGTGGGTAATAATTAACTTTAAATCTCATTCAAAATAGTAGATACTAAAAAGTTTTCTATCTTAATCAACTATCCTCCTGGTCATACAAATGGATAACTGTTCATATTGCCACAGGTCTTTTTTTAGTGCTTTCACTGACTCTGATAAGTTTGCACATTTCCTTTAGTTCATTTTTTTCTTAAGCAGTTCTTAGTTTGTTTTCCATTGCTTGTTGAACCTGATCATACCTCCAGACCATCTGGGATCTGACTTGATCCCAGACAAGTACAACATGAATACATATTCTACCATTTTATCTGTCCTTAAGTCATGATGTGTAGCACATTATCCTACACGCAAGTACATATGCATGCAAATATCTCATTATGAACGTAATGAGAACTAGATGAAAATAAAGCACAGTTTTAGTATTCATTAAATTAATCATGTGAAAGCCATGCATGAGGAATTCTACCACATGAAGAAGTGTTACCTTAAGAAGTTCCTCTATGGGAACATCAAGATTTTCAGTGCAATTTTGTAACCCTTTTCAGCTTGGTACCCTTAGCATGTGTGTATTCTCATCAAGATAAATCAGACTGACTAGGGCTGGGGACTTATCGAATCAGGATTTTTCAATGGAATTTTCAAAAGTACCAAAGGAATTTTGATAATCCAGTAAAAGGCACTATTTCCATCACGTCTGATTCCTGGCTGAATGTGCATGACAGAAAAGGCCTATAAGCATGATGAGGGGCTTTTCTGAATATTAAGAATATTAATATTTTGGTGCAGAGGAATCAAATACAATCAGTTAGTGAGTCTGTTTGAATGTCATAGGAAAAATGTATCTTATTCACTAGAAGAGTAATTTTCTAGATGAAATATAGTGAAATTAGTTCAGAGACACATAGTTTTCTCAATTTTCCTGCTGTATGCTCACAAATTTATGATAAATTTAGGGGACCTGTGACTTTAAATGACACTGAAAAGATATCATTGATGTGAATGGGAGATTCCATGGTTTTGCTTCAGTGACAGTTTATTACTAATTACTGCTGAATATTTTGCCTCCAGTTTATGACTCAGAAGTCACAACTGGTACACACTAGACCACAACATCAGAATGTGTTCTCTTTCTTTAACCATAACTGAGCTAGAGAAACAATAAGAAGAAAAGAAATCCTGCAGATACATTTTGCTTGATGTTTTTTATGATGAGGAATATTAATAATCATTTGACTTATTTGGACACTCAATACATTGAGTTTTAGACTGAGCCTGAAAGACTGAAACCTCAAGCTTAAGTTTACTGTAAAATACATTTCTGAAACATGCCACAGGCATATCTCTAAGATATTATTATTATAAAACTTCAGGACCAATTTAATATTAGTACAAACAAATTATGATTCTGAATGCAACTGTTTCACTGTGGGACATTTAATTTTCCTCTATATAGCTTGGAGACAAAATACTGACAGTATTGGGTAGTCCCATGAGTTTCTGACTATGCCAGATGACAGACTTGTTACTAACCATTGGACCAAGAGCAGGCTGTATATGGCAGGAGATAACTTACTGAAAAGAGCTGCTTCCAGGAAATCATTCCAGATTGAATGACCCTGAGTTAAGTCAATTTAAAATTAATAGAAAAACAAACCACCTAGATTACTAATTACAGTTTTTAAAATTATTTCAATAGGGCAAACTTTGACAAATTAAAGGAGCTCATCAGAGAATTCGGGTGTGCCGAAGAGCTCAAACTCTTCAGTGTCAATAAGGCTTGATGTTTCTGAGGTTGTTGTTATTAATCAAAATTGCACAGCTTCCCAGAGTTGTCTTTACAAACTTTTGAATTTCTTGCAGGAAATAATTTCAAACCTACTGGGTGAATGACTGCTCAAGAGAAGAATGTTACAGTTGTGAGAGATGAAGTAATATTTTGCTGCAGCCAAAAAGATTATTGAGTAAAAGAATGAAAGATGTTGGTTCTGTTCCCTATTTGTTGTTAGCTATGGTTTGTATTTGTTCTGGTTAATCTGTTGGATGTTGTTGAGAACTGGGAGAGGGGTGGGGTTGAAGATCTGACCAAAAAAGGAAGGAGGATGAGAAGGGAGGAGAGAGAAAAGTAGGCGGTCAGGAGAGAATGTAAGTTCCTGAGTACCCATCCAGTGGGGAAGGGGACAGGGACTGCCCCCAGCTGCGAAAGGGTATAAAAGTTGCCATTTTGTTGAAAGGTGTGTGTCTTTAGCTTTCATGGCTTTCATTTTTATTTGTTACAAATAAACAGCTTTCTTTTGTTTCAAAGACTTTGTCTCCACTTAATTGTATCCAAAAGTGAGTTTATTTCCAACACAATTATGCAGAGACCCTGTAGGGAATGGAGAGGCCGATTGATGAGCAAACAAATATGATTCAGAAGTCAGAAAGTGTATTAAAAAAGGCATGAACTGGCCAAAAAAAAAAAAAANAAAAAAAAAAAAGGTGTTCTGGTAAAATTAAAGCAATTAAATCTGGTAAAAAAAAAACAAATAGTGAAAAATCCATGCAGTGAAAAATAATGTCTCTTTTCAATGGAAAATATGTTGCTTGTTTTTCAATGAAGGCAATGCTGAACTGGAAGAGGAGACAGGTCATTCCATGATAAAAATAATCAGAAGAGCCCTGAAAAGCTGGTACACTGGGGCAAGTACTAAAGGGGTTCTTGTAAAGACTAAAAGACTTACTGCATGATGTGACACATGCTTGGTAGGAATTTGTAATAGATGTTCTTCTTTAGACATGGATGTTGAGTTTCCTTTAATACTGTGATCCATGGCACAGATCTGTGCAGTGGCCATCTTAATCGAAGAATCAGAGTGATTTATTCTTCATACTGTCTTGAACTGCTTAATTTTCTTGTAATCTAATGATGACAGGTTTTTCATAGCATGCTATTCCTCACTGTTCTTGCAGCTTCTCATCACTTCTGGGAAAACTCTTTCAAGGGCATTGTAACATCACAGCTATTTCAGGCAGACAAAGACCAGCAAGGCTCCAAGGTGTTTTTGTTTTTGTGCTCCAGTCAAGGGTTCCAACATCTACTTGTTTATTACTTTGATTCTTGGTGTTCATAGATGACATTTAACCTGTTATAACTCCCTGTGGGGATGGGTACAGAATGATCTCGATTAAATACCATTTTACAAAATTCTTAAATTCTTGCATTTTTATATGTTGTGTATAGAAAAGCTCACCATTGTTTTTGTTCTGCCATGAAAAAGGACTGGTAGTTGGCTTGTGAAACAAAGTCCCATGCCCCTGTCAAAACAAAACAGAAGTTTAACAAAGATGCTTAGGTGGTATCCTTTCTGAGTGTGGATTTATCTGTGAGTTTTAATGGAGTCCTTTATGCTGCAAACATCTTTGGAGACAAGTGAAAATAGTCTGTCAGTTGCCATGGACACATCTGTGTCAAAACTCTATATTCTTCTTTTACCATGTGACTGCATACTGATATGTGCTATATAGAACAGACTGAGTGTCCCCAGCTCGATTCCTAACATGCACTGTGCCTTCTATGTGACTCCCTACACAGCTAATTTACACAGCTTGATTTCATTCTGTATCAATTTTGGCAATTTCTTGAAAGATCCATGGCACCACAAGCTCGGTGATAGCTCATAATAAGCCAGTATCTTTGCTGTAAAGATAACTGTGAACATCATTAAATGAATGCTATGCCAGGGGGAATGGGTATCCTTCCAAAAAGCTTTTCATTTATCCTGTGGTGTCAAGCACAACAAACAAACTGTAATCAGCCTGAGCTTCTTGGGATTTCTGTGACTGGAAATTTCTCCTACAGTGAAAATTTAGTACATTCATACATGAGGACAGCAGTGTACCCTCCACCTTCTGGTAGCACCCTAGAAGTCCTAAGCTAAACCTAGTTTGCTGTTCGCTTAAAAAAATCCAGCCAGATGCACCCATATTGTTTTATCATTATAATAGTGTTAACAGTTGAGATGAAGGGAACTGGGGGCATACTGATAGATGGGAATAATGTAGAGAATGCACCTTATCTCCTTAAATCTTTTTATAAACAATATTAAAAGGATGCAGGTTATGTATGGGTTCTATTTGTTTTAAATCTAGTAAAAATAAGAAATGAAATGGAAATAAACTGAAAAAATAATGATGAATGTATATCTAATAAGTTCATTTAGTGTAAAAATGATTTTATGAGGGCATAACAACAGTGTTGTGCTGAAATGTCCAGCTGACAGGTCTGCTATCCCATTCACCAGATACAGCCTATTTGGTGCAATACGGGAAAAGTCTATGTTTAATTCATATTTATCCGATTTATTCTGGCCTAAAGGCAAGTTTCAAGCTCGGAAAAATGCTCAGAGCTCTTCTGAGGCCCTTGGGGGGATTGAGGGGTTATATTGGGATAGTAGTGGTTCCTTGAGATTGTTTACAAGCCAGGACTTCAGAGAGGAGGAAGTAACAAACTTGTGAGCCACATATATGTACAGGAACATCCCATAATTTAAGTCACTGACTGCCCACATACAGCTAATAATCATCCATTAAAGCACACAAAAGAACAATGTTGTTGATTAATTCTACTCTATGAAAACAGCTTTGTCAATATTCTCTAAAAAAACCCTCATTTAATTGTATTTCAATAAAGGAAAATTCAGCTCCCAGTAGTGAAATTATTTAGTCAAGAGTAGCGAGGAATAAAGAAACTCTCCTTTGAAAAATGGGAGATAATATGCCATCCACTAGCTCATCCTATGTGAGAACAAGAAGTCTTTATGGAGACAAAGGAGAGTCTGTGGAGCAAGAGGAATGTTTTTGCACTTTCCTAATCATAGATGACAAGATACTGCAGCCATCTGGGCCGCTCTATGTTGATGTTGTTACAATGGCCTCATCAGGAAAATGGAATTGCCATAATGTGAGTATACTTGCCTCCATCTGCCAGCAAATTTCCTGAACCTTTAGTGAAAGCACAGGGGTGCTACTCCAGAGTCCATTGTGCTGTTTTACTTTGATCTACCTGCTAAAGCACTTTGCTCTGATCTGTGTGTCACTGACACAATTGAGAGTGACACTAAACAGCCAGTTGTGCAGAAGATACAATGGAAGGCTTGTGCCACGGCTGTGGAAAGCTCATGTTCCACTGAGAGCAGTAGCATTAGTGACCCTAGAGGCAACGAGCAACAGGGTTATGAAGGCAATAAGTCAATATTTATGCAGTACTATGGTTACTTATGGAAAAGTTTCATGATTAGAGGCAGTTCAGTGTGAAAATACCTGCTCCTGGCTTGGCAGCCTTGTCTGCTTATGGCTTTGTACATTTGCAGCTAGAGGTGCTTTCTCCCTTTTGCCATTTGGAGCCATATAAGAGAATAAGATGTCTACTGTAGTATATTAGAAAAGAGAATATTCTAGACATGCTGTTGTGATTAACTAGATAAACTCTTGTTAAATTAAGACAGGATTTATAATAATACCAAGACTGTGGTATGTAAGAAGCGTTCTGAATTTGTTGGTGGTTTTCTTTACTGCAGTTCAAAAGCAGAAGAGATTTGCATAGGCATTTGTAGAGTTGTGCCCTCCTGTGGCAAAGCTGATGTATGGAGCTTTCCAGTCCATACAAAAATCCTGAAGGGCCCCTAAAATGGTAATTCAGTTAATCAGGTTGGGTTTGGAACACAGAAGGCCAGGAAGAGAAAAGGTTTTTGTCCTCTGTATCAGGAGAGCTGGGAACAGGAAAATGCCGTAGTATGTACATACCTCTGCTCTGAAGTCAGCAAACTGTTAAATAATATAAACAAAAGTACAAAAGTAGCAGGCAGATCTTCAAGGAGCTTCTTGCTTCCTCTGCATGATCCTGAAAGCTTCCGGAAACTCAGTGGGATTCATCATATCCTTCTTCTGCCAAAGCAAAAGATTCACATCAGTTTATGTAATAGAATGATAATATTGTGCCTATTAAAAATAGATTGCTATCAAAAACATCTCTTAGAAATCAGTCTGTACAGGCTGAGCTCTTTACATTACATTATTGAAGAATTTTTGCAAACTAAGATTATATTTTTAAAGGAAATTATATCGTTTGACATTAAAAGTAAACTAGCCTTATAAGTCAAAATAAAAAGTCATCCTAGAATTAGTATTTTATAATTTAAAACTTTTCTGGAAAAATATTTTTAATTTGAGCTTTTTTGATATACTGATGAAATTTCTTGATCAATTAACCATCACTGATGAACAGAGAAGGAACCCCTTGAGCAAATTCATGCATAACATGTTGGCATTTAATTCAGTGCAACCCTAAGGCATATCAGAGAAGGGATGGAGGCATCTGGAAAAGGGGCAAGGTGGGATTTATCTCCTGAGGGAATTCCATGCTGAGCAAAATAAGTGTCTAGTAGGTAAGAAACTTGTCAGCATCATGTAATTCTACCACTTCAATACATTTTGACTGTGCACTACTGTGGTTAATAGAAAAGCAGGACAAGCTTTCAAGTCCTTTTGTCATTATGATGCAGAACTATAGGAGGTCTCTGAATCCAGATCATTACTATTCTTTTCCTTTCCCTACTTTAACCACCACTTTGCTCACAGGAGAAAGGACCCAGGCTGTCTAGGCAATAGAAAGTCCTGTCTTCCTGCCTGGACTGGTTCTGACTCAACTAAAAGTGGGTTTACAACTGAAATTGAGTATCCGGATACAAACCTGTTGTGGTACTCTGCTGCGGTGGGGTCTTCGCAGCCTTCCCTGAAGGCGGATTTGGCCCGTAGAAAGAATCAGGAACAATATTTTTGATCGATGATCATGGATGCTTTTATTTCTCTGACCACATGGCAGCCAGGTGAGGCACAGACTGACCACAGAAAGACCCAGGAATCATGGAAACGCCACAGTTTTCAGGGCGGGGGGAACACCTATAGCCAATAAGGAACAGGATAACATCAGGGAGCCTGGAAATCCCATAGACCATGCCTCAACTCCCAGGGCCCTTCCCCCACCAGGGGCACCTCCACACCTCACCCTTTTGTTTTAATTAAAACAATGACAAAAACAATTTCAAAAGAACACAAGCCATCCCCTGAGTCCCCAGTGTCCAAACAGCTGGCATAGAACTCTGAACAAAGATAATTCAATCCTTTCCTTCCCTTTTCCCCCTCCCTCCTTAATGCTCCCTAAGGACTGGAGAGGAATTTTGAGGGAATGGGTTTGAAGGGTATGGAAAAGCATGGTTTTGGGAGGCAAACCATGGAGGGAGAAATGGGGTAGGAACCTGTGGAAAAATGAACTGGGGATAACAAAAGGGAGAGATAGGTTGGGGGAAGGGAAGCTGTTTATAACCAGGATATTGTTTGGGACAGTTGCAATCTGAATATCAACTGCCTTTTATAGGAGCTCCAAGAGGTCCTGTGACATTCATCACCTGTAGACCTTTCTTCCCTTGAATTATGTTAGAAACTACAATTTCTCCACGTCCTAAGCTACGGATTAACTTTTGGAGGTTTTTCTTTTCAATGGCAGTTTTATGGACAAATATGTCTTTTCCATTATCACATCTAGTTATACAACCATAATTTTGTTTCACATTGTACCATTTGACAATTCCCAAAACTTTTGTTGCAAGGACTTCTCCTCTCGTGAGTCTGTGTCTGTGCTGTTTAAACTCTTGTGCTGCTGCCGTTGCTAGGCTGCTTTCAGTTTTGCTTTGGCTCACCGCCCCAGCGCTGGTTCGGCCGGGGCTGCCAAGATTTTTGGTCTCCCCGGGGCCGCAGGGGCTGGGCTGGACTGCGCCGCTCTGCTCCACACGCGCCGCTGCCACTGCCTACCTTGTTGTTATGGTAACAGCTGTTTTTAGCCTTCGGAGCTGCCACCACACCTCCTCGCCACTCAGCTCTGGCCGTGCTGCTGCCACCAGCGCTGCCGGCCTGGCCGCTGCTCCCCGGAGCCGCTTCGCCGCTGTTGCCACCTCCAGCCTTTGCTATATTGGCGCCGCTGCCTTTGCAGCCACTTTCTGCACCTTTATAGCCACCACCAGCCAGGCAACCACATGTCTCGCAGCACCACGCGGAGCGCGGGGCCAGGTGGGTGCAGCCGGGGTGCCGGCCAGGCGCATTCAGCGCTGACACCTTTGCCGTGCCTGCTGCCAAGACCGCGGTTCGCTCTGTCCCGCCCGCTCATGGGAGACGTTTTGCCCTCTCTTGCAGTGGGCTTGGGGCTCGGGGCCTGGGGTTGTGCCTGCATGGCAGTGGCTGAGTCCACAGCAGGACGTGCCCTGCTGCTGGGCATGTGATCAGGGGACCGCGTGGCTCCACAATCTCCATTGTTAAGAACAGGATCCAGCACCTCTGTAACCAGATAATATTCGGGAAATATTCTTCCATCGGCATTTGTTTCAACAGGGACATTATCTCGGACCAAATGTTTTCCCAAAAGGCTTTGGAAAGGATTAAGTCCCTGGAAACATAGAAGAAGTTTTTAAACAGCCATGCCAGGAACTGTTTTAACTCCTTCTTAGCCTGAGTAAAGCTAAAATTTGCATATCGCTTTTCAAGGATCTTTTCGAGTTTAAGATAAATGTCCTTTTGAGGCTCGGACAGCCATAATTCCTCCCACTGTCCTTCCATGGTCCAAGACAGAGCAGCCAAATCAGGTGAGCAAGGAGAAAGATTCAAGGAGCTTTTACTCACTGAGTTTCCTGAGTTCTTCACTGCTCCTCTTAATCTGCCTTCAGAGGTCCAGGGATCGTTAAAATGCCCCCAGCATCTCCACCATTTGCTGCGGTGGGGTCTTCGCAGCCTTCCCTGAAAGCAGATTTGGCCCGTAGAAAGAATCAGGAACAATATTTTTGATCGATGATCATGGATGCTTTTATTTCTCTGACCACATGGCAGCCAGATGAGGCGCAGACTGACCACAGAAAGACCCAGGAATCATGGGAACACCACAGTTTTCAGGGCGGGGGGAACACCTATAGCCAATAAGGAACAGGATAACATCAGGGAGCCTGGAAACCTCATAGACCATGCCTCAACTCCCAGGGCCCTTCCCCCCGCAGGGGCACCTCCACAGTACCCCAGCTTGGGAGCTTATAGAAGGTTTTCTCGTTAGGGTTTGAGTAACTCTCTTTGAGTTTGTATAAGCCTGTTCTATAGATAAAATTTGTAACATTGTACCCCAGTGTCCAGAGTTATCCTTCCCCTGAGTTCTGTTCCTCCCCTTCAGTTAGCCATGCCCCTTCCCCCGCCTTCCAGGCAGAGACTCCTTACCCCTCTCCTCCCTCTCTCCCACCCCTTGGGCAGAGAGTCCCTGTCAATCCCCCCAAGGCACACCTTCCTATCTGGAAAGTTCCCCCCTGTTTGGTGTGCCATTGTGGGTCCTGCCCCTTAATCCCTCCTCTGTACCTACCCTGTTGGTTGTTTCTGTATCAATCCTCCCTGGATCCGCCCGTGCACCCTTTCCCTATTGGTTTACGAGCTAGCCCTCCCACAGTATAAGAATGCTTGCATGACCCTGAATCCGTCTTTCACCTGTGGACCCCTTAGCGAATGAACTGCTGAGACCCGCACGAAAGATCCCTCCTGCCTCTTTACTCCTGCAGATGTGCTTTGCTATTGGGTGACAGCTTGCCATCTCTGAGAGGACACTGCATTGCCCATTGTGCTGCTACAGGCCGCCAGGGCGCCTGCAGTCAGACGCGGTGGGCCTTGGGCAAAGCCTGCACCAGCGTCACAAACCCACCTCTGAATTAGGTGAGAATGGAAGGGTATAGTAGTTACGAGATAATTGGTCTGATCAGGCCAAGGTCAAAAGGTATGCTGGAAAATAAATTGTGCCTATTTTTTGTATTTCAGAGAAATTAAAAGAAAATGAAGGATTAGAGAAATTGAAATTCAGTAGTACTTTTGGTACCTCTTACACAAATTGAATAAATGGAGGCCTCTTAAATTCAAAATGAAGTAGCCACAATCTCAGAAGACAGTGATTAAGACATTAAAGTGAAATGTTCTGCCATTAATATTCTGAAGTGTCTAAATCTCACGTCTATCTGCAGCACCTGTTTTCAAAATGGGTAATGGTGCATAAGAAAGGAAAAGAAGCAGAAAGAAAAAGCTTAAGCCATATTTTTATAAATACTGACATTTAAAGAAAGAGTAATCCTTGAGGAAGTTGAGAAGTTAAATCGAACATTAATCCCTAAAAGCAAGCAAGAAGTCCTCAGATGGGCTAAGTAGTAAGAATAATGGTTATCTTTATTTTATAACTGTGAGGAGGGTGAAGGATGGATAAAGAATTCCTTCATAATGGTGATCAGAAACCAACAGCCATCTTGCTTTTCAATGATGCTTTTGTTTGTTAACTTCAATCAGTTACTACTGGACTGGTGTCAATACTGAGAAGTAAGTTCTACACTGTACTAGTTTGAAAT
>VYXC01002914.1:2668-20574 GCA_013397175.1 Platysteira castanea
TATTATATTTATTATATATTCAGCAATCACAGAACAGAAATATTTCTTGAAGAACAGAAATACTAGACAGAATTTGGAGAACTGTTGCACCTCCAAGACACTGTATCAGTACTGAAAGCAAGCAGTAAGTGCTGACTGGGTCTTGATCTTTAAGCCAAGACACTGTTGAAGAGTTTTAAAGTAAAACCTTAATTTCTCTAAAAGTGAAAATAAATTTTAGAAAAGTCCACTGGAAAACACAGGAGCAAAATGATACATGGGATGACAATAATAAAAATGGGGAAAAAGTCTGTTTACCTTAACTGTAGATGGTGAGAAAAGATGAGTGAGCACAGATTACCAAGTAGCTGTAAATCTGAATATGAGCATGAAACAGCGCAGCCAAAAGTAAACTTGCTGCTGAGTTCTGCTAGTTCATTTCTGATGCTGCTTCCCTGTCTGAGGTTTTGGGAATCAGAGTTGTAATTTACACACATGTTCATTACTTGTGACTAATGAGACAGAATGAAAAGAGGTTTGGCATCTTCCCCTGGGTAGTGACTGCTGTGAGAGAAATGAATTATTCAGAATGATTTGTGTCAGGGTAGCTCACAAATACTACTGCTGCAGAAGAATTCACAGCTGAAAGAAGGCAGAGAATCATCTCTGATGATTGCCTTGGACAAAGTTTCCTTACGAACTTGATAACACAGTGACTGCTTTTCATGATAAGCGGAAATAACCATTGCATACTGCCAAAAAAGTGTCCTCAGAAGAGGTCAGGCGTGGCTGTTATATCCTGTAATAGATAAGCCATAGATGGGGGAAATATAGTGCCCTCAAAAAGATGAGCCTTTTTGCCTCATTGTTTTTGTACATTAAGTAATAGATAAGCCATAGATGGGGGAAATATAGTGCCCTCAAAAAGATGAGCCTTTTTGCCTCATTGTTTTTGTACATTAACACGGTCGACTCTGGAAGGTTGCCCAGGCCTTTAGAAACTATCAGAGATTAGCTTTAACTGTGACAGGAGTTCATGCCTGGAGGGCCAAGAGCTCTCCAAGAACAAGTGATGCAGGCAGCCAGGCTTAGGGAGCCAAAAATGAGTAGGAAAGGAGTGGAGTGACTTAACTGTGGAACCATGAAAATCAAGCACACAGCAGTCTGAATGCAGTGAAATACCTCAAGCTACACATATTCCAGTGGAATGAAAGCTCAGCCCACTGAATGCTCTTTGTTTGCAGGTCCAGCCTAGTTCTAACTTGGTTTTATCAGGGCAGGGTTAGGAGTCAGAGGGCTAATAACCACAGTCTTATCTCCTTCCTACTGATTTGACTCAAAAAACTGTGCCAACACTTCTAGAAAGAGGGTGAAAACAGAAAAATATCTCTACCATAACTTCCTTTCATTTGGCTTATTATTAGCTACATGGCCACGCTATTAGCCATGCTAAAACACTAATATTGTTTTTTCTCTTGGTGCTAAATATGAGGACTGTTGTTTACACACTACCTTAGGTCCTCTGTCCAGTAAAAATTATTCACTAGAAATTCATTAATCTTTCTTCAAGACAGTTAACATTTTTTTTTTCTCCTTTGATCTGAACCCTGGCTATCACAGCAATGCTGATCTCATCCACAATTTTGTATCAGCACCTGGTCCCAACTTCATCTGGATTTGATAAGTGGGATTCATGCAGGAAGCATGGCAGAGGTCTGCCCAGCAGACACACACTCAGTGGGAGTGAAATAGTGACAGCTGTCAACACTTTCCTTCTTCAAAGGGCTGCAGAGCACTGAATTCTTTATCTGACTTGGAAGGCTGAATCTGGCACTTGAGGATGATTTTTTTTCTCCAGAACAAACATCCGAAATTGTCATTTGGTTTCTTTAGAGTTTTGCAGCTGAGAAAAGCTGAGGAAAATTTGGCTTGAGAAGCTCTTGGTTCTTCATCTCTCCTGACATTTTGATGCTGGGCCTTGTGGGTTTTTTTTTTTTTGTTTCATTATTTAAATATCAGCTTTTTATAACAATTTAGAGAAGACAAAAACAACAAACAATTAGCAGAAAACATCTGCATTTAGCGATTATTCATCTGTTTTCTGAGAATAGATCTGTATATATTAGAAATAATATTATATAATACAATGGAATGTATATTATATAGCAGAGCATAACATAAGTAATCTATGTATTATATTTATTATAGTTTATATTATATGTGTTATAGTATCTATATTTTATATATATTACATTGTATTTAATATAGGTTGTTATATAATAATATTATTATTATTATCTCTCTCATTATGAAGAGCTAGTGATATCTAAAATAAAAGCAATCGTATGAATCTCCTTTCCAGCTGTGGAGGCACAGTGTGAATAAACACAGTTTGTAAATGTGAGCTTGTATGCATCAGGAACAAAGCATCTTCAGCAACATTTTCAAAAGTGACTAGTGATTTTGCTGCCTTATTTTAAGAAGCCTCAAAAATGCTGGATTCTTGCCAGTTGTTTTAAGTCCCTCTTGGACTGACCCTCTCTAAAGACACTCTCTAAATCTGTAGCCACCTTCTAAACTTCAGGTCAAGATACAGTTTTGCTTAGATCAAAGGTTTTCCTTGTGGGAGAACCTTCCTGTGTCTCTGCAGCAAAAGGATTGTAACTGTGCTAACTGTTCTCTCGTATCTCAGCATGACAAAGTGCTTATGTGTCTGGGAAAACACAATAAAGACGCTCTCACACCTGCCAGGTTCAGCAGAAAGGAGGGAAAGACTTTTATTATTTACATATATCACGGTCTTATACAATTCTCAACTGCACAAGGGATTGGAGGACATGTCGCTTCCTTCTCAATCCCACTGGAGAAGAAAGGTGCTCATCAAAGTTCTCTTATCACAAAAGGAATGAAAAACAGAAAATACCGTTAAGTAAACATTGGCTATTATTTACATGAAACTGTGAGAAAGAATCTGACTCCAAGGTTAAAAACAGAAGCTTAGCAAAAACCAGGGCAACACACTTATGGCACTGATGTGTGGCAATTCATGTTCCTGAGAGGCAGGACAGCATTGCAGAGAGATTTCCTTGGATGTATTGGCATAGGGGAATTCCTGCTTGCGTTCAAGAAAATATGTTGGGAATTGCTTAACACTTTACAGATAAGTTTGAGATATAGTGAGTCACACCTGTGTTGGCAATGTAGAGAAGGACAGTGGGGAGGATGCCAGAATGGGAGAGAGTTTGGCAGCTGTACCTGATAGAGAGAGCTTTGCATAGGATCACAGCGTAGGCTTATACTGCTCCTGGAAGGACTCCGTAGCTGAACTACATGAAGAGCCCAAGAGCTAAAAATCTGCAATCAAACCCAAGTGAAAATAAATGGACAGTCTATCTGTTAAAAGAGTGTGTTGCCATGGTCAGGAGAACATAGGGCTCTTGAACAAGAAGAAAGTGTCACCGTGTTCTGGGGCTGGGAGATGTCCCTTCACGAGCTGTACCCACAGGACGGGGCCTCCACTCTATTTTAATGATGCACTTTTTCTCCTGGTGACAGTTTCTGGGATGTGCAAATCATCTGCACAAGGTTAGTGTTTAAAGGCAATGGCAAACCACTTGAGTAGGAAAAGGAACTAGAATAGTCCATCAGAATCTGTTTCTCTTCTACAATGTAGCACTACGTGTAGCACTGCACATGTCCGAGACTCTTTCCTTGCATTTTGCCTCCACCAAGCAGCTGCTAATTTTTTTCTTTCCCACAGTCACGACCAACTCGGTGGGATGAACAATGTTTGTCATAAATTCCTATTAGGCTGAACAAAGACACCGGTCCACTTCTCCAGGAACTCTCTTCGGCTTTATTGTATAATTGCCTTAGCTCTGGAAACTAGCCCACTCTTTAGTCTCAAAAGTGTTTTATATCAAGCCCTCGACCTTCACAACACACTTCAACAAGCTCCTGATTCCTGCAACAAACTTGAGTGCAAAATACAAGGTAGAATATGATAGATGCACTTTGACAAGACAAAGCAAGAGAGGAGAGAAATAAAGGTGGAAAAGAGAAAGAGAAGCAAGAAGATCACCAGTCCTTAGATTCTGTGTTGGTCCTTCTATGTGGATGACCTGGATCTGGGGTAGCGAGATTAAGGGAAAAAGAGGAAAAAGAGAATGTGTGAGCAGGACTGATGGACTTTCTTTTATAGTTTTTCTGGTGAAACCCTCTTATGTTAAACAGATTTTTCATCCCATTTCATCATGCAGACTCAGCCACATTGTTTGCACGTGTGAAGTCAGCCCTTCTGAGCCGTCCAGGGAGGGAGCCGGGGAGGGCAGGAGTGAAAGGTGGAAAAAGAAGTTGGCTCAGCACAGTTCTGCCCCACCTCTGTAGGACCCTCTCTTCTGATCACAACTTTCTTGCCACAACAGTCAGAATATTTGAGACAAAATACACCTATATGCTTATTCCTGGTCCTCCACACCCATGTGACATTTGTCCAAACCGCAGGCTTCACATGGATGCCGTAAGTTAATTTGCGCAATGAAGGTTTCCCCAGAACAGGCCTGTGGATCACCAACAAAATCTTGTAATCAAGGAGGTTCTTCTTCCTTGGAAGTGACTGCAGGAGATTTTGGTTTGCAAATGGGGACATATTTTCTCGTTGTGACTCGTGGCCACATTTCCTAATCTACTCAGTACAGACTCAAGCAACAAGGCCTGGATCTCACATTCGGCTCCAAAGAGTTGCATAGAAATCATGCTTGAGAAATGAGTATGCCATTTAAGAATGTAATCACACCATAGGATTATTTTGTCATATTGTCTGCCCTCAGAGATGTTTCATGAACAAATTTATAAATTCAGTCACAGTTGTTATTACAAAAAATTATATTGGGAACACTTCATTAAAGGTTCTGTCCTGGTCCACACTCACAGTAGACAAATGCTATGTTTTTCTTTGCTCTTTGTTGCCTGTAGTGTTTCATTTGATAATAGGGTGTGTAATAACCTGTAACTTGCCCCTAACTGATCCGGAAGGATGTATGGCACATCTTATTCCTCTTTTGGGGCTTCAGCTTGAGTAGTTCAGAAAAAAAAAATTCAATAGAATTAAAATTTTATTACTTCTATAAATGGGATGCAGCCATGGAACATTGCACATTGCAAGAATACATATTATTTTGAGTAAGAAAAGAGAAACACCAAATGATCATGTGGAAGGAGGAGACATGAGTTAACCTAGCTAGTAAATGGATGGCACAATTGCTTTATTTAACTGTTGCAAAACTGGGTTGTTTTTCTCTTTAGATTTAATTGAATAAACAAATCAACCCAG
Organism: Platysteira castanea; assembly: GCA_013397175.1. Taxonomy (NCBI): domain Eukaryota; kingdom Metazoa; phylum Chordata; class Aves; order Passeriformes; genus Platysteira; species Platysteira castanea. The sequence continues at coordinate 7,980 of VYXC01002914.1, forward strand.
ATGCAAGGGAGTTATTTACAGTGTAATAAACCAAACTGGAAAACCATCCTACTTCAAGTAGGAAGTACAGATTGTTACTGTACAATTTAAGATGTTCTGTTAACACTACTACTTTAACAGATCAGCCAACCAAAACAACTATATGAACAATTGTCACAATACTGAACTTTGCTTTGTGTGCTGTTTATGGAGCTCCAGTGTCCTCAAATTAGTGAATAAAAGGAAAAATGGCTGAAAATGTAAAGTATAAAGGTCTATCAAATGAAATTAGGCTTCCTGATCAAAAATTTATTGTTTAAAAAATAAATTATAATTAATAGGCCTAAACACTGAAATTCTGGAAGTGTCCCTAATTTCCCCATTGATCTTTTTGGAACCTCATTGCTTGTTCTATTTCAAGGCCTGTTTCATGGTGCCAAGTGTACTGAAATTGCTTGATGCCTTTTCTTGCTGACATTCTTTGGATCCACACCTTTTTTCCTCCCTTAAGGAAAAGTGGGAAAATGTCAATAACTCATAACATGGAGGGCTATGACATAAGAATTTTGCCTCCTGTGGGATATGTTCCTATTTACCCAAGAGTATTTCAAGAAAAAAACCAGTCATATAAGACTGATATTCAACCTTGGAAATATAATAATAATACACAGCAACAGCAGCAGTGTCCTTTTGATAGAATTAACTGGCAGCCTATTGCTCTTATGGGACCTGTCCTTCCCAATTCCATCTTCAGCAGTGATTCTGGCTGGTTTCTCATGAGGAGATATAAACACAGTGAGAACTGCAAGGTGGGTGGGCGCCACTGTTTGCCCAAATTAACCACAGAAAAAAAGGTTAAGAACTGCTGATTTAACTCTTGTGGTTTCCTAAAAAATAGCAATAAAAAATAAAAGCAGGAGAAAGAGAGATTTGCACCACCAGTTAATTTTCAATTGGCCACTTGCCATTCATAACTTCTGAAAGAAGAAAGCATCCTACAGTTCTTAAATGTAGAAATTTCTCCCAGTTTGGTGTTTGGGTAAAGTGGTACCTGGGGACACAAGATATGGAAACAACTGTGTCCCTCTACCCTTTCCAAAGTTTGGCTGTTGCTGACCTGTTGGCACACCAGTCTGCCAATGGGCACATGCATTGTTTCCACCCCTTGTCTGCCAACCAAATAAACAAGAGCATGAAGGAGTGTGCTGGGGCTATCAGGGAAAGATGGGGAGATTTCTGGTAGATGGAGAGCAACCAGATTTCATCATATCCACGACTCATGCTTTTTAAATTTGTTTTAAAGTCTGAAAGGTACAATCAGATACCTAGTTTCAGACACACATCAAAAAAAGAGAAAATAAATAAGTAATGCTACCCTTGAGGGCTGTCAAAGCACAAAGCCACAATGGAAAGGCTGAGAGTAGCTCCAAGGGTTTGCATGTGGAAACCATGGCACGTGGCCAGTTCCAAATCCCAGGGACGCCTCTCTCGCAGCGAAACAAATTCTTTAATAGGCATAATTCAAAACCAAAAGAATAAACAGTATTTGTATGAATAGCTGACCAGTTCATCTGTGGAGGAGGGATCCCCTTGAAGGGGGAAAGGAGTACTACTCCTGAGACCTAAAACCACTGGATGAAACTGAAAAAAGTATGTACTTAATATTACCAAACCCTCCTACACAAACCCAAAGCATGATTATAGAGGAAGAACTCATTTTTCTGTAAGGAGAAGTCCTGGCACACCACCAGTCTTTAGCACACAAGTCAGCTCTCCTATAGAAGGCATATGAGTTAGGGATCCTAATTCTTTTTCCTCAAACTGATAAAAATGAGGAAAAGGGGCAAAAAGGAGTGTGTTACACTAGCAGAGACTGCAGGTGCTGACTTCTGCGGGCACTGCTGCTCTGAGCAGGGGGCCTGTGAGAATAAGGCCCTAGGTGCAGGGCCCAAATCATGAACTGGGGCTGGGATTCCCCCATGGGGCTCCTCCTGAGCTGGTCCCTGCTGGGTCCAGCCCTATAGATCTGTTGTATTGCTCTCATCCTTCTCCTGGTTTAGATAGAAATCTAAACCTGCTAGAAAAAGTGGGGAGGAAAGCATGCCAGGTCAGTGAGATCCAGCTGTGGGGCTTTAGGCTGGGTGGGCCTGAATGTGTTCTTTCAGGTGGTCATGTTCCATTTGGGTGACCTGGAGAACACAGCTTCAGAGCAAAACATGTGAGACACAAACTTGCCAGTACTTGTGAACCCTCTATGGATGCTGCATTTACATCCCATGAAGGTATCACACATTCAAGCATTCACATGACAGATTAACACACCATGAAAAATATCAACTATCCCAAATATACTGCCCAAAACTTCTGTTTTATAACATATTCAGTTCTCAGTCCATAGTCACACTCTTTTCCTTAGGCAGTGGTAGGAGACCTGTGGGGCACGCCTTTTAGTGGGCTCATGGCTGTGAAAGTTACATTCAACTGTTACTTTTTCAACACGTAACTCTCAGAGTTAAAGAACAACAAACTACCAAAATGTTAAAAAGATTCATCCAAGCATCATTCTAACGTTACTCTAAATGCCATTTATAAAACTGGAGTTCTGCCATAATGAATCAGGTCTCAAAACTATGCACTGTAAAATGATGGTTGTAACCAAATATAAGTTTTATTTCACGCAAAGGGATCTCTTGCTGTTTGTGGGTTGCGACATCAGTACAGTTCTGTGCTCTGTTCTCTTGATGATTGCTTTCATTTTTTTTTATAAGAAATAATCACTGAATGCACAGAATGGAAGATTTTTAGCCATAAAGCTTTTATTTCAGAGACACCAAAAAATTTCTGATTTTGCCTATGGACTCAGTAGGTCCTAATAACTCCATGTATACCTTTAAGTCTGTTCAAAGTGGGGTGAAGGCAAAACCGTCTCAGCTACAAGTGGGATCTTATCTTCTGGGATCTTAAACTTCCCCCATCCATTAAAAAAAGGAAGTATAATGGACTGCAACCATAGGGTTTGTCATCACCATGACCTGCTGACAAAGATGTGTGCCATTAGTGTTGCCTTTGCAGACTCTGTCCAAGGAATCATATATTGACCCATTTCCAGGAGTACTTGCAAAGAGGCCAAAAATGCAGCATTTTAGGTTGAGCTTGGTGACTGTGGTGTTTCAGGTTGGCCCTTGGAGACAGCCATGCCTTGACAAGTTGACACCAGCTTTGCTGTCACTTTTCCACTGAAGACAGAAATGGTTGGACAGTAAGTTACTAAGAGTAAATTTTAACTTAGAGTTTGTAAATACACTTCAGGATTTTCTGTGATGAAAATGCTGCAGTTGTGAACAAGATGCTGTTCTACTGTAGCCCACGCTGCATTCACTTCTGTGCTGCCAAGCAGACGCACTTGCCTGTTGGCCATGAGGGAAGTTCTGAGATGCCAGAGGGTGGGATACAGCATTTCTCCCCACTCCACTGCACTTGCCAGCGTCAGGGACCACTTGAGTAAAGCACAGGAGTGTGCGTGTGTAATCCCATGCCCTCCTCTCCTGGCTCTCTGCCCCTGCCCCCAAAGGCAAAGCAGAGCTGATTTCACACCCACTGCAAACGCTGTAGCAGACGAACCAGGCCAGGACTAGTTCAGAACCGCTCTAAGATTCAGTTTTCAAGTTTTTATCATCATATGTGAATAATTCTGTATAATCACTTTGGCACTTCTAGAAAAAGGGCATAATTGGCAGCTGTGTCTATTATATAATATTTCATCTTGCTAGCTCTGTGGATGCAGTCTGTACCCGACCTTGGATGCTGCAGTCAGAACAGATGTTGTGTACATGTGAGACTTTCCTTGAAATTTTGTGGGCATGAATGATGTTACCCTCGTGTAATGGACAAACCTCAGCTTAATGTGGGAAAGGGAAGATTGTGAGAAGGGACATTTTCCATAGGAAATAAGAGAATGGACTATATAAGGAACATTTGGCATTTCTCTGATATGTCATATATATTCCACAAGCTTTTCAAACCCAACTCATGAGTGGGAAGAGAGCATGAATTACAGAACAATTGCATAATATTTGGTCTAATATTGTTGCATGACACTTTTGGCCTGAAGCAATCTTGTGAATTTGTATTTCAGATTACCCATGGTCTTTCTCAAGAAATCTAATTAAACTTCAAAGATGTTCCCACTAAATTGAGCTCTATAACTCCAGCAACAGGAATGACATCAGAACCTTTGGAAAGGAAAAAGATGAATATTTCTGGGAAAAAAATGTAAGAAAAAATGCTTTTAGAAGGCTATTGACCATGGGCCAAGCCATGCCCTCATCTATGTGCATGCTATTCCCACTGAAGCTAAAGGGATTTGTATACGCCTTGGAGCAGAGTATGGTTCTTTGCTTCGGATGGCAAAAATCTTCCATGGCCAGATAAGGAACACACATTTAAAAACTGATGTATGCTATAAATGTCATTAAATTGAGTTTCTTTACATAGCTATTTCTTCAATGAAAAGTATCTGTCTGCTTTGTAAAGAAGTGTGCTGATTGCAGCTTTTCCTTCCCAGCAGATCCCTAGCAAAGTGTCGTGATCAGTACCACTGACCACCTGCATACAGAAAGCCTCTGGAAGCAAATGTAGGTAGCACAAAGGGGAATAACAGTGTGTGCTTGGGAGTTAACCAGGCTCCACGTATCTCACAGACTCACAGACCTACTCAGATTGGCAGGGACCTTGAGAGGTCTTTAGTGCAACTTTCTGCTCAAAGGAGGGCAAAGCTACATCGGAAAGGTTTGCTCAAGACATTGTCCAGCTGAATTTGAAAAACATTGAAGAACAGAGACCCCACAGCTTCTCTGAGGAATCTTTTAGAATGCTTAATTATCCTGACTGAACATTTTTCTGAATATCCAATCTCAAACTCTCGTTTCAGCCCATCATCTTACCATGAATCTTGGTGGAGGCTGATTCCATCATCTTGATCATCTGTCCATAGGTTCTGGCAGGCTGCTCTTTGGTGCCCTGGAGCCACCTCTTATTGAGGCCGAACAAGCTCATATCCCTTGGCCCCTTTTTACTGGGCATGTATTTCAACCCTGACCATCTCAGTAGCCCTTTGCTGAACTTGCTCAAGGTCCTCAATGCCTTTCTTGTACTAAGACCCAAGAGCGGATACAGTATCTAGGTGTGGGACTAACGAGTGCTAAGTAAAATGGGGACAATTTCTTCCATCATTGCACTTGCTATGCTTCCATAAATACAACCCAGGATGGTGCTGTTGGCATGCTTTGGTGCCAGGACTCTCTGCTGTCACACATTCAGCTTGCAACCACCAGGCCCCACAGATCCTTCCCAGCAGAGATGCTCCCCAAACAGGCAAACCCTGGTCTAGACTGGTGCAATGGGCTAGTCTGTCTCAGGGGCAGGAGTTGGCATTTGCCCTTGCTGAGTTTCACATGGCTCCTGTCAGTCCCTTCTTTCAGTCTGTCAAGATGTCTACCTTTATCTAAATACCCACCCCATGTGGAAAAAGCAGTAGAGATTCATACTGTGGAAAATACCTTAATAGATTTCTGTCATGATGACTTTCAGTGTTATACCAGTAGTCTTTTCTTGTTTTTCATTTTCCACTTCTTTGGACTTAACAAACATAGGAGTGCATTTGGGACTCTGCTGTGCTGAAAATTGGAGGAATCTCTGCCAAAATTCTGAAGTTCAAAACTTTAGTCTTTGAACAAAACCTAGGAGTGAAATAGTGATTTGCCAGCCCCCCAAGAGACTATTTTTAAGATGATAGTCACCATAGTAGAGGATACGATAATCCTTGTTTTAACTTTTTGCAGACGCACTCTTGTTTTTTCTCATTTTAACATTTGTCTAAGAAACAATCCTTTCCATTGCCATAGCTGTATTTAATTCAAAATTCAGCTTATAATTCATAGTTGTATCTAATTAAAAATTCATCTTCTAATTCAGAGAGACTTGCTTACCAAATGATCTAGTTATCACATGATATCATTTACAGCAGGACTGTTTAGGGCCCATATATGAAATTTTCACCTTCTATGTGTCTTGCACAGGACACTCCAAGAGTCACACCATGTGCCTGAGAGCATTGTCCAAACTCTTCTTGAACTTTGTCAGGCTTGGTGCTGTGACCACTTCCCTGGGGAGCCTGATCCAGTGCCCAACCATCCTGTGGAAGAGAAGCCTTTTCCTGACATCCAATCTAAACCTCCCCTGACACAACTTCAGGCCATTCCCTCGAGTCCTGTCACTGGCCACCACAGAGAAGAGATCAGTGTCTGCCCCTCCTCTTCCCCTCGTGAGGAAGCTGTAGACTGCAAAGAGGCTTCCCCTCAGTCTCCTCCAGGCTGAACAGACCAAGTGACCCCAGCTGCTCCTCATACGGCTTCTCCTTCAGAATCTTCATCATCCTTGTGTTCCTCCTTTGGACACTCTAACAACTCCACGCCCTTATTATACAGTGGCACCCAAAACTGCACACAGGACTCGGAGTGAGGCCTCCCCAGTGCAGAGCAGAGCAGGACAATCCCCTCCCTTGCCTGGCTGGTGATGCTGTGCCTGATGCATCCCAGGACACATGTGACTCTCCTGGCTGCCAGGGCACTGTGGGAAGTTAATGAAAAAGGAGCAGTTCGTGAAAGAGACTTCTTCAGGAACTGATGTTGTAGTTGTCCAAGAAGGCAAAAAAAAGGAAGAACACTAGAAGCACTTTTCCTACAAGGAGAGAGGGAGACTTATGTAAGTATTGCCTCTGTGGGAAAGCCAGCATATATATGTGTATGGATATCAGGGTCAATAGGTGGCCCAGAGGAAAGTGGGCTAATGGAGGCATTCACTGAGGGCACATTGCAGTTGCTGAATATTTTGTCTTAAAGAAAGCTGTTTATTTCTGCTGAGACCTTGACAGATGAGATAACCAGAAATATCTTACTGGCAAGTGAAAGGAAACATTACTCCAGTAACAGGTTTCTCTTAACTGGATTTTATGTGTCCTCTCCTAATGCAAATGCCCTATTGGAATTAGGATGTCCAGCAGGAAGGGAAGAGGAGCAAAATGCTCTGATCCAGAAAAAGGTTCAGATGTACAGGCAAACATACAGTTTGCCTACTGAGTGCAAAGCTGGTAAACCTAAGAGGCAGTGAGTTGCAGGGGGTAGTATTTAGGTAACCAAAAATTATATATAGAAGAGAGAAGGTAGGAAATTCTGGAGGAAAAGATTTTCATGCTGGAAAAAAAAGCTGGAGACCAGGACTTTGGTGGGAACTTTCTGTGAAGCATTTGCCATAGCCTGTGCAGAACTGGAGATAGAAGTAGAACGGCAGAGCTGTAATACTGGAGGAGATTTCTGCTGGAGTATCTGGAGGAGATTTCTGCTTCACCCAGAATGATGCTATGTGCAGAATAAGCAGAAGCTATGCAGGAGAGAAAAAGATACAGAGAGAGGCAGAGAGACAGAGATTCTTCTTGAGCCAAAAGGGAACTAAACTCCTGGTGTTTATATTCAAGCGAGCTGTGAGGAATCATCTTTCCTTCATTTGGTGGTTTCAGAGTTCAACAGGAAAGTATGCTACAATTCAGTATAAGACCTCTGTTAAGGAGAAAGACATGAAAATTCTGTATCAAATAAAGTCACAAAAATGTTAGGAAGTATTATAAAATGAAAAGAAAGACACATCAGCATGTCTCTAGTAACTTAAGGTGGGTTGTGTACAGTCTGAATTTTGAAAATAGCTCTATTCGCTCATCTTTAATGAAAGAAAGGAGAATGCCAGTGATAGGAGAGGATCTGAAAAGTGCTGCAAAGATGATCAAGGATAAGGACAGGCTTTGTTATAAATGACTCTGTATGCTTGGACTCCCCAGTCTGGGAAATACATGGCAAGTTTTCCAGAAAAGTGGCTGGGGTTCAATGTCCACTCTGTGTGCTTGGTTGCCCATAGCTCCTGCATTTCAAGTGCTGCATTCAAAACCAGAGGAAGCTCTTCCTCATGCAGCAGTTCCAGACTTGATGGTTGACTTTTTTCTTTTTTAGTCTTTTTTTAAAGTAAGCTCAATGGCACATACCTGAAAGGGGGGGTTACTGATTAAACAAAGTAATTAGATGTAGGAAATTCCACATGCTGAAAAATGACTTGAGGCTAGGGGACCTCATGGAAGTAATATACAGTTGGAGTGTGCTTATGCTTCCCATGGCACCTTGTCTCCACTGCTAAAGACAGCTACACCATGCTAGATGGACTCCAGGTTTGAAAAAAGCAGGTTATTCTCATGGGGTACTGATATAAAAAGTTAGGACTCTTGTTGGCACATGGTTCTGGTGCTGTGAGAGCATCTGTCACTTCTGTATCCCTAAGGTAAGGAGGGCAAAGTGTCATTCTCCTTCCTTGTGAATACTGTAAATTAAATCCTACTTTAATGACCTCTAGGGAGGCACCATGGGGAAATAAAGTATCTAAAAAATATCATTCCAAGGGAGATCTCAAAAATAGTTTAATAAAAAAAAGGCTCTTCAAGAAAGTCCCTCACATCCCAACCCTTAGAATTAGTGAGATTTCAGGCATGTTATACTGATGACTTCAGGGTAGCTTCTGTATAAATTGACTATACATTTTATATCCAATAAAACTTCAATAGCCCAGGTGTTGTAATCATATAAAAATTACAATACTGTTGTCTTTGCCAAAGCTTGCTGAAGAATAGTAATTCCCTTATTTCATTGGTTCAAAGGGCAATTGCAGACTTTGCTGGCAAGTACTTGCATTGACCTAAAAAAACAGCAGGAACCAAGCACTGACCAAGTAAGGGAGTAAAATTTGGCAAGGTAAAAACACTTGAATTCCATAGGAATTAGGGCACCAAATGTGTCAAATCACCTAAATAATAGCATTTAGACTAAGTTATACACTTTCCTTTGAGGCATTTCAAGTGATGCTGACAGATATTTGTTAATTTTTCCTTCCCCACAAAAAAAAAAAAAAAAAAAAATTAAAAAAAAAAAAAAAAAAAAAGGGGGAAAAAGTAATTAGGTACAGTAATACACTTGACAAAAAGCCAGCTAATTAGACAAGCAAAGTTCTTGGTTAGTACAGGAAATGACAGTAAATTATGCATTGCATTATTTTCAGATAGTTTAAATACAAACTATTTTTTTGGTGAATAAAGTGGGGTTAAATAGAAAATGTAAGAATAGTCCACAATATTTGCTAGCAGAAATTCTTTGTGACCCAAGAGAGAATATCAGCTAAGACAACAAATAAAGCTTCTTATGTTTTGGATTACCAAACGGGTTCTGTAAAAGGTTGTGCTTTTTTTAAGAAGGAATATAACATACTACATTAACATTCCTAAATTGTTATGTATCTGATATCAAAGGGGATCTTATGGACCTGATATTTAAAGATGCTCAGTATGTTCACTTGCAACGCAGTCTTCAGCTGAACTGCAAGGGCCCAGAAATTTGACAGAAGTGAACCTTGGACAAAATTGTTGTAACCAGAGTTTGTTTGGTTTTGGGTCTGGAAATTAATCTACTTGGTTTTCATTTTAGACAGCATGAAACACTTTCAATCTGTCACACAGTAATAAATCTTCCTTCCAAGAGTGACACTTTTTGGGTTTGCAAAATGATCTGACACATTACCTTTTCTTTCTCTGGGCCAAATGATTCTTTCTTTTTAAAAAAATCAAAGGCATGAGGAATAAACTTCTGCTTTCAAAGACATGAGATAAAAACTGGCTATGGAAACATTCATTTACTATTTTTGACATTGTGATTAGGACCTATTTGTGAACCAAAAATCCCCGTGTAAGGTGCTGTGTCTGGCTTCTGTGTTTTAGGTTTAATGTGCTATGCAGCAGCCAAAAAGGAGAAAAGCACAAAGAATAAATAAGAACACCAGGGAACCATTCAAGCCACAGTTTCAACATGATAGCAGCCTAGCGTTAACAGAAACAGGAATTTTAAAAGGAAGATCCTGCTATGCATAAGAAATTTGGGGAGGAATCCCATTTTAATTATATACAAAAAAGGTATGTGAGACTATGTCTGCATATAGACTGACAGGCTGCTTAGCAATCAGAGATGGACTTCTTGATGCTGAGGAAAAGTTAATTTGGATGGAATATGCAGACACACACACACAGACACACAAAAAGTTATAGAGAAAGAAATATTTATAGATGATAAAAATTGTCATCAGAATAGGGATGTTAGAGTAGAAATATGTCTCTGGGGTTTGTGTGTTGCATACACCTTGCATAAGCTGTGATTTGAAGCTTACAGCAGAATTCCTGTGGGTCTCTGAGGACTGGCTAGTACACTAAGAAATAGCCCTGACTTCTTAACTCTGGAAAGGAGCAGGGGAATGGTTCAGAGATGCTCTGTTTAGCTTTGCATTACAGGCTTTGACTTGCTCTTTTCTGCCCAAAAGTAAAAAAAGTTTTCCTCATCAGCTGTTTCCTGATGAAGCCCTCTGATCCTGTGTCTGCAATTTTCAAAGACGACACAGATATAGAGAGATATCAATTAAGATCTAGAGACATGCACAAGAAGCTGAGAAAAGAAACTGAGAAAGAGGAAGTTGTTTGTTTTTTTTTTTCCTGCAGGAGCCTGGGTGCAGCAGCAAAATGATTCAAGGAAAGAAGCCAATCATAAACACTCCTGAAGACAAGGACAATCTAGAGAACACCATGATTAAGTTGTATAAGTCTTTGAAATTCCAGCTTTGTCTAGAGCAGAGTAAAGCAAAAGTGTGTCTAAAAATTTTGTGAAAAACCCCATCCACCGTAATGTCCCCTGTCTCCTCAGCAGTGTAGCCACATATCTTACAGCCTCAGTGATGCTTTCAAGAATGCCTGTGTTAAGGCTATAGTCAAAGCCCAAAAAGCTAGACGGAGGTTTTTGAGGAAGGCTTCTCCTCTGAGCAGTTTTGAGAGCAGAGGAACACCACTCAGAAACAGGTCCTGGGCTCTCCAGACTGCTCAGGCATAAACAAGAGGCTTAGGGTGAGGCTTAGAGCCCCAAAAGGGGGACTTGGCAAGCTGCAGAGTTGAAAGAAATACATCACATGTACTGATTTCAATAAGCATATGTGACATAACTTGGCATTATTATCCTTTTGTGGTTAATAATTTAGTTTTATCTGCTTGCATACACATCATCTTTATTAAACAGTAACTGTCCTTCATGAGTCATGCAGTTCAAGGCCAGGAAAATAATCAGAGACCATGCTATGCTCTGTGCTGAGGAGATAGAATGGTTTGCAAAAAATACGGAAAATTCTGCTTTCTGCTCCCCACCACAGTTTCCCTGGGATGAGGAACCAGATGATCATGTTGGTGCCTCTTGAGTGCTAATAAATCAGACTAGCAGCCTATGTCTACTTTATATTAATTTTGTACAGCCCAACCCAACTTGGACCACTCCAAGGCTCCCAAGCAGAAGATGAGCAGCCAGAACTGACAGCACCTGTGTTCTAATCCCAGCTTCAGACCACTTGGGTTTCTGTAAACTAGATTTTTATTTACTTCATACAATACATTAAACTGCTTGGCTTTAAACACAGGGTAGCAGGAATGCATTTCCAAGGTTCTTGTCTTTATTGCAGACCTGAAAGCAGAAGAAATCACCCACTTTTCAGGTTAACTCCTTACTAGTTAAAATCAGTCTGTTAACAAAGTTTTTATTCTTAGTTCTAATTATCATCTTTTGGTTGTCATCAAGCATAGTGAGATACTCACTCAAACCAACTCTTGCTACTGCCATCCTCTCTGAATATTGGATCAAATTCTGCACCTACCACAAAAGGAATCGTGCAGGCAGAGAAACTGTGTAATACCATACACCTACATAACTGATGTCAAAAAAGTGGCTGAAATCAGGATCTCTTTCCTCCTCCGGCTTTAGAGGCTGTAACTTAGGTTTCTTTTCTCTTTGGAGAGCCTGGACAGCAAGGCTTTTCCTTGGCAATGGCATCTGCAACAAAATAGCAGTTGTCTTACATTAGAGACAAGTTTTGGTCCTGTTGTGCTCTTGCTGATAACTGTAAATACATGGGTAAAAATTGGCTAAATAACAATGCCACTAATGTCAAAACCCCTGTCATTACCTGGATATTTAAAGATATATAGGCATGACTTGATTACTGAATTACAGAACATAGAAAAGAAGAAAGAAAGAAAGAAAGATTTTATACAAAGCACTTACCATCATTTCACAATGTACAGGATATGCAACACCGCTTGGTGCCAGGATCACTGGCTATAGGAGATGTCAGTGTTAACAAAACTTTAGCTTCAAGATTACTGCCGAATGGAAAAATGGAGGCCTACGGCTCTGGCTCAAGTTGTAGGCTTGAGTTCTATGCCTGAAATTCAGATCTGGGTTTATGTTTACTCTGAGTAATGACAACATTACTGCTTCCTCAATAAAGAGCTTTCAAGGAAAATGTGTATTTCTGTTTGTAGGACTGATTGCATGTGTATGCTCTGGGTGCCAGCGAAGGCTGATTACGGCATCCGTGACAGGAAATTTCTCAGACTCAGTTTCACCATGCATATATTGGGATGATGTCCCTTGCTTTGATAAAAGAA
>VYXC01002917.1:0-43124 GCA_013397175.1 Platysteira castanea
GCCATAACCGGACCGCAACAAGAGAACAGTACCAAAGGTTTCAACTTACTGCCATGAGAGGAAGTGTAACTGGAGACACACACTTCTGGTTTGCCACATACAGTCCCTTGACTGATAATTTTCTACCCTGCAAAATTTTCTCCGTAATTTACTCCTGCCTTCAGATGGCAGACAGAAAAGGTGTATTTTCACTGTCTAGCAGCCTGAAGCAGGAGAAATAATGTCCTTTGGTGCAGGGGACTTGCATGTCAGTAATGGGACAGGTGTAGTGCTCTCTAAATAAAACTTTTTGTCAGGCCATGCTTGAACTTTAATTAAGACTGACCCGTGCTTTATCCTGTCTTATCCTCTGTAAGTTGCTCGGATGTATTAGGGTAACTCTCACCTCCCTCTGGATTGTAAACACCCTGTCCCTTGATGCTGCAGGCCTGTGCCACTGAGGAAGGCAGAGGACACTGAGAGGGCACTTCATAAGGCAGTGGCATGTGGGTCTGTGGCAAGCACTAAACAGCTTCAGAGGAGTCAGATCTGCCCCCAGGACATTTGCCCCACGTTAACTCCACAGTGAAGGTCCGCCTGTCCAGTGCCAGATCTTTCTTTACTGGGACTCACTGCAGTTTGTAGTGTCAGTGTCTGGGCACTCACCTGCGCCTGCTCAGGGACTTATGTGACACCACTGCTCCTTGTGCTGCTTGGGTGACCTTGCTGGACCCACAACTCTCCAAAGCCCTGTATTTCAGTACAGAGCACAGCACCGAAGTCTTCAGAGCAGACTGAGAAATCTTCTGCCAGGTCTCTTTTATGCCAGTGCCTCCTGTCCCGCCTATGTATCAGGGCCAGCTTTAGTTGTTCCCTCCTCCTTCCGTGTGCATCTTGGATGATTTGCCAGGCCAACACACTGATGTATATATACTACTGTCCTTAATACAACTGAGTTTTAGTGTATGTTCACTAACCCTTTTACAAGTGGGACAGTTTTTAAAAGCTTATGGCCTCGTGTGAAGTGCAGATATGAAACTCCAAAGTCATTGTTATCAGAGAGCTATTTTATTACCAGTGGGCTACAAAAGAAACCACTAAGCAAACTGGTATCAAATCATGCATATAGCATATGTGACCCTGTAACAAAGGGGAGAGTGAGTACATGAGCATCTGAGTACACGTGCATGTTCTCAAGGAAGAAGGAAGGAGCTATACCAAATAGCAATTACTTGTTCTGCCTCAAGGGACTGAATCCTTATCTGAGTTGCAGAAGAACCTGTCTAAGCCTAATGAGAGGTGTTTTTGCATAAAGAACTGGACTCTGTCTTTCTATTTTTAGTGTTTTCTTTCTATAGCAGCTTCTTCTACACTTTATTTGGGGAAATAAATCCAAACATGGGGACAGACTCCTGACAGATCAAAGGGAAAGTGGTCAACTGGTTTCAGGAAAGCCAGAAGTCATTTAGAGTCTGAGGATTTGGCAATTTCTCTATTCAAGGACATTAGCTTCTTTTCAAGGAGGAGGATCTTGAATTAGGACTGCAGATACCTGTGGCAAAGCTTGGTATTACATTGTTAGGTTCCAATGCACGGCATGGAACATGTTGTCACTGACATTTTAACGACCTTTTCTGTCTGGAGCTCTACTTGAAAATCAGTGGCTTGATGAGGCTCATCACTGCAAATACTTAATCTGACTTAGTGACAGAGTGGGAAAAGGTATGGACAAAAGGAAATTATAAAAAGCCTTGCTCTGGTTTTTATAAGGAAAGGAAGAACAGAAATTACAGCTGTTCTTGCAGTCCATGTAGCCCTTGATGTGATGCCTCCCACTCTCTTCTGGGGAGCAGAGAGCCCCAAAGGCAGGAAGCAGTCAGCTTGCTGAAGCAGCCAGCAGAGCTGACCACTGCTGAATAGGGAGCTCATTAATGAGAAACACGTTCTGCACACAGAAGGTGCCTAGTTTGTGTACATGTACTAAGAGCCAGCTCCTTTTACAGCTAATTGTCCCTTTCAGTCACTCTCACTGGAAGGAGAGAGGAAAAAATGCTCCTGCACCCTGTTTCTATTGTCACTTGGACTCTCAAATACAAGTTTGATTACTATTGAGGAAAGAAGGGTTAAAAACTAAGGAAAAAAAAGGTCTGGTTTTTTATGGCAGTTGTTAACTATGCAGGGGTTTCTTCAGTCTGGGGCTTTTTATTCCACACCTCATTTCCACCGTTTGATTTGAAACATTCGAAGACAAAATTCCTCTTTAACCTTACATTTGTCTATTTAAGAAAATATTATCAGGGGTCTTACTGAAGCCCTTTCCCTGCATAATGTTCTGTAAGAAACAAGCTAAACACAAGTCCCTTAAGAGCAGAAACTGCACATTCTTGTTCGTTCTGAAGGTGCAGCCAGGGCGTGGGGCTCCTGGAGGCTGGCAGGTCCCACCCCACTGACCCCAGCCAGCGACAAGACAAGACAACTACGGTACAGCTCTTGCCCAAGGGATCCGTATCCCTGAGCCAGGGATGAACAGACTGGACTGAAACGGGAGTCCTGGGCCACCGAGAAGGGGTAGGGAGAGCAAGCTCCGTGGGAGGCTGGGTGGGGTGAGCAAGGCTTGGTAATACCCTCAGGGCCTTGGAAACAATTAAAAGAACAGAAGTAATTTACTTGTCAAGATGGATGCCTTAAAATTAGTCCCCTGTATGAATGGTTTAAACAGGCTTTCAGAGGGCCTTTGCCTACTGATCTAATTCTTTATAAGGCATTGCTGCACTGTTTCAGGAGGAAATCTTGTAGCGTTGTGCTCAAAGCAGTAAGCAAGCACCATCCTACCATCAGCAAACTCAAATGATAGATATCATGTAATTCATTAACATACATCATTATGCATTCCAAATGACCACCGAATGCTGCTGAGACATCTGTGAGGCTACTGGGACTGAACTACAGGCATTGGCTGGGTCTGCAGGAGTTCATTTGTTTATAACAATCTGCTTTCATGGTCCCCGGAACATTTCTCTGTCATGCTTTGGTGGAGATTAGGTTTTCTTCAAGTATTTTCAAATATTTCTAGGTTGCAAGTAATAATTGCCTTTGCTCAGTCCTTAGGTTTGCTAATTTATTAGTCCAGATGAGAAATTTCAGAGTTGCTCCTGAGGTTGAAAGCCCTATTTAGCATAAGTTGCACAAAAATTACTAACAGCCGGTGTAAGAATTTTACTGGTGTCCATTTCCCCACCACTGGAACATGCACAGCTTCAGCTGATGTCTCCTCTCCTGAATGAAAACCTCTTGCATTTCTTGGTAACAGTAAGATTCAATCCCTCCAAAAGAAAAGAAACAAGGAAAGAAAGAAAAAAAAAAGGGAAAAGAAAGAAAAAAAGCCAACCGTGCAAAAAAGGCTGAAGCTATGAGAACTTAGGAAATACTGACCTAGAAAAAAAAAACTTCCCGAGGGAGAACTGTAGTTCACAGTAATGCTATAGGGTGTTTAGTACAGAGCTACATAAAGTGCTAAAACTGAAATCAGAGCTTTCTGAAGCAGAACAAAGCTGGCACATTAAGTAATGACTGTATGTCTCCAGTTCTCTCTGATGCAGCGAGATAAAGGCTCAGACTTCCTATGTGGGTTTTGTATCATTCACAATTTTGGGTCATTGGATCGCTTCAAAATACTTTTGAAAACTGTGATGTTAGTCAGTTACCCTAGACTCCTTGTTAACAGTGGTCTGTCCTAGCTACTCATGGCATCTTGTGCTACCATCTACGAGGTGCTGTAGCTATTACTAAGAGGTAGCTATAATATGAACTATGCTATATGAATTTGAAGTGAGACATGTTTTGTGTCCCAAATACTGTAGGCTAAAGAGAGGCAGGATACATTAACACAGTCTAAGATAGAGAAAAAGGCGCAGGTCAGTGAACGAATTGTGATAAAAAGAAGAACTAATCAAGGGTCAAGCTCACAAATGTATGCAGACAGCTTTTAGATGTGCAAATAGAGTTTTGATGATATTAGATGAATGTAAGAGGGCTCATTAAGCTGGCAAGTGACAGAGAGAGGGGAGAGGAGAAAAGAGGAGAGTGTGTGGCAAGCAAACACTGGAGCGAGATTCTGAGAAAGAAACATGAGGACAGTACTTTTGTCAGTTGTGATCGTGACATGACTCTGATGCCACGAGGAAATATGAATTAGACTCCCTGCCTGACTCTCACTGGTTCCCTGAGAAGAGCCAGGGTGGAGAGTTTTAGAAGGGCACTGTGGTGTGCTTTGTTTATTCCAATTTTTTTTGCTATCAATAATCCCCTGTATGCGTTTTAGAATGGATTCAGGGTTGCTCTAAATTCATGTCCTTTGGGGGTCCTTGTTCTGACAGCACAGTGACAAGTGTGACAAGTGACCAAATGGTTAAGCCCAACCAGTGCACCCATCAGAAGAAAGGTGGGGATGCATGGTACAGAATTAGCTCTTTGACTTCTCAGGTTTTCCCCAAGGCCACTGATGAACCTAAAATTACTGAACTGAAGTTATGTTTCTCCTAGCCCCCACTTCCACCAGCTCTAGGCTAGCCCTGGTAGCCAGCCAGCTCAGCTGGTTAGGCCCCAGTCCTGTTTCAGCCCCTAGAGCTACCCGATAGCTCAGAAAGCACCCCGCCCCCCTTTGCTGTTCACATCCATTTTTCCCACTGCAGGGATCACAGGCAGTAGCTCCCTGGCTGGGTTTTTTGAGTCTGTGTGATGGGCGTGCACTGACAGACCTTTCATTTCTCTAGCTGCATTTACATGGACAGACTAGAAACTCAAATGAGCGTACTGCATAAGCCCTGCTTCACCTTTGCAAGACATCCAGCAACATCTGGATGAAAGACAGAAGCAAGGTCACTGTTAGCTGGTTGCTGGAAGGGCAGGGTGGTAGAGGTCAGCTAGAGGTAGCAAAAAGTATAATTCCATCCTGTGGAGAAGAGAGTGCAAATGTGTCTGCATTGTGATGCTTCTGCTGCCCCTTTTCAGTGACGAGCCTCTGCAGCTCTTAGTTCCCAGGTGTATAAATTGTCTCCCTTGTATTACTGCGTCAGGTTGCTCTTCCTTTGGATGCTCACACAGTGGTGAGATGACCTTGGCAGCTGCACATCAGTACTCAGACATGTGGGTGGATACCCTTTGGCTTTGGGGAGTGCTGAACCAGAGAGTGACACTACTGTGGCACAGCCTTTAGGGAGGTCAGTTTGGAGAGTGTTAAACTAAAAAGAAGGCTATGAAGCTAGATGGAAGACATAATAATCTTAAGTGGAGGAAGACAATACATGCCAATAGATGTCAGCCACTCTTACAGACTTCAAGGATGCAATAAAGCTATAACATTAATTGTAATTTTAACTGTTGCTTACCCTGTATCAATCAAAGTAATTCATTCCAGCTTCTTTTGGCACTCAAACCACACTAAATCAAAATCACCATTAGTGTGAATTTATAAGATCTGTTTTGCTGTGGTGGCATTAATGGAAAAAAAAACAAAAGTCCATGGTACATTTCAACACAAAAGCCATCTGAGCCTTTACTATAGAAGTAATAAGGCATTTATTATTTCAAGAGCCCTGCATTCACAATATCCCCTTTTTCAAAGAAAACACCCCTTCCTTCCCATTTTTTATGAGGCTAACTTGTAGTATGTCACCACTGTGAGACTTCTGAATGTGTTCAGAACAAGACAATAATAGTAAGCCACAGATGAATGATGTGTAGTAAAAATCAATAAACCTTATAACTATTCACTAAGGGAACTGATTTTATGCCTATAAAAATAAAACAATTATAGCAATATTAATGGCAGATTCATCATAGTAATATAAAAGTCCAAGTGTGCTTGTCTGTTGGGAATCTTTAATTCATCCTTCTGTATTAAGTATTCACAAGGTAGAAGAAACGGAACCAACTTCAAGAACAACCTTTAACTTGCAGTAATTCACTCTGTCAAAAAAAACCCCAACAAACACAAAACGAAAAAAAACCAGTAAAACTTTAAAAAGCAGTTTTGACAATCAATGTAACTGGGATATGCAAAAAAGGAAAAAAGTTAAAGCCTCAAAAACCTGACTAGTAAATCTGAGTTTTTTTCATGTCATGATCAGCGATTTCATGTTACTGTGTACTGTGTTAACTGCATTGTAACAAAACAGGTGGTATAGCCACATAAAATATTTATTTTGTGGTAATGCAGGTTAAACACAGCAAAGGAATTTTATTTTTTTTTTCTTTGACAGGTCCTCTGTTTTTAGGCATCTATTAATTTTTGGAGGGAAGGGCAATACAGATATAATAGGAAAAAAATTGCCTGTAATTTATAGCATACAGAGCTGCTCTAAAACAGGTATTAGAGACTTCAGTTCCACTAATACCATCCAAAGTGTTACCACGGGCCTTTTTTGAGCCTATCAGGGTCAACTGAAAGAGGTCCATCTGCCATCTGGCTTGGATCCTGCATTGCCTGCTGAGAGAGGACAATGGCACAGGCCCAGCAGGAGCACGACCAGGAGCTGTGCCATTGCTGCAGCCTCTGCTATCTACAGCTATGACACATCTTTCAAAGTGGCTCATAGACACCCAGAAATCGGAAAATAAAAATAAAATAAAATTAAAAAAAAAAAAAAATCAATTTTTTNAATTTTTTTTTCATTATTCTGATTGCCAAATTATTTAAGGCAAGTAAAAAAATGAAAGCATTTGATACAGGTTTTACATAAAATAAACTACGTTACAGCATAAAACAAGTAAACAGGTAATGGCATTAAAGTCTCTCCTCTAAATCTGGGTAATTGTAAACATTAAAAAAAAGACTGCAGGACTATTCAAGTAATAGAACAATCACAGATGTCTTCTTGTATGCAGGCTATTAGGTTATCTGCCATTCAAGATTATCAAAAAAGACATTTCATTATTCACAGATGCTCATTATCTCCATTTAAAATCTATACATTATATACAACACAGTTTTTGTGGTACTAGAATCCCCATGCCTTCCAAAGGTATATTTTTCACAATACACAATTACAATGAAACAGTGAATACAGTAACATTTTACACTGATGCATCTTAATAGGAACCACCAAATAGACATCTACATTGTACCAAAGTGTCATCACAGTTAGCCTCTCTGAGAGCTTGTGGGAAATACCAGAAGGGTATGCAAGGTTCAGGCACACTGATACATAACATTATTTATTTACAATTGGAAAGGAAAAAAGAGAGAAGTAAAAGAAAAGGAAGAAGAAGAGAAAAGAAACAAACAGCCTTTTGCGGTTAACGCCTTCTAAACATGACAAATACATATCTCCATTTAGTGTGTGGTTCGCAACTTAGCAGCAGACCCTGTGTGCGAGCCTTGGTACTGATACAAAAAAAGTAAAGAATATATATATATTTTTATATATATATGTATATATATATATACGCATANAACAGAAGTCTAATTACAGCAACATTTGTTACTCTGTGATAAAATCTGCAATTTACAAAAATGAAATGACTGGTTTTTGCCTGCCATTAAGGCATTTCAAATTAACACCATGGAACTGATGTCTGTAATAAAGCGCTTCCTCATGTGATCCAGTCACATGACAATGTTCATCCCCAAATTCATCATTCTCTGGAAAGAGAAGGAAAAAGGTTTTAGTAAGCAGCATCCTTTCCTCACACTTTCTGTCCTGCACCTTGAATGCACCATGAAATGAAATCTGTAGAAGTATTCTCAAACCCAAGAAGGAAAGACATCAAGCCGTGTCCTCATCCCTCCCCTGCGAGGAACGACATCCTAAGAAGTAACCCGTGCCAGGATTTATCTTCTGGGTTCTGATACCCTATCATCCATCAGCTCTTTCAGGGCTACAAACCTTTCTTACTCAAATACTTCCAGCTAATGGTTGCTTGTTTCAGCATCAGCTTGCAGACAGACAACCGTAACAGGGACCTTCACGGTTCTATTTAATACACTAAACTCTGAGGCTTAACATGGCAGCTATGAACAAAACTCTAATGTTAAAAGATGCTTTGGGATTTTCACTGGATATAGGATCATCATAATACAGAAGTTTTACTCTTAACAACCTAGTAAATAACTGAGAGGCAAATGTGTGAAATGGGTGCCTAACTTAAATACGAAAGCATCTCTAATGGGCTCTCAAACAAACCTCTCTGAAAGCAAGATCAGCAAACCAGGCTGACTTGTAGAACAGATAAAATGCTAAGTTTTTCTGGTCATGCATGGAGTCAACCGAACATTAATTTAAAAATAATGTTATTAAAAATTTTGATCTCAAATTGTATTTCATAATCTCTTGTTTTATCTTAATTCCAGTCCTTAAAACACACTCTGTGGAAAATCTCGGAAGACAGACTACTTGTTCTTTCTTAGTGACCTATGTTACAGTTAAGAACACAACTAAGGAAGGACAAAATTTCATTCTAAGGAGAATAAAACTGCAATTAACCCAAAGAATGAAGTTTTTCCTCAACCTTAAAAACTGTGTCATACAAGGAAATGCACACCATCAGGGTAAAAACTCTATGATTTGCTTTCTCCTCTCTATGTTACAATATATAATTTATTGGCTATTTACCTTCTTTGTGCAGGAAACATACCAGATGCAGATGCCTGTGCAGCCACCTGCTGAGTGGCAACAAGGGCAGCAGAGGTCAATCCTGAGGGAAAGAAGAAACAAAGGAATGCTGATGTATGTCTGGTTTTAACGGATTTTTGTGCTCAGAAAAATGGTAGGAAGGATCTCTAAGGCAAACAGCCAGAAAATGTGTGGGGGGTTAACACTACATAAATGGCAAATATTGCAGGCAACATTGTTAAGACAGTCTGCCCAGTATGATCAATATACCCTTCTGTAATAAACTGAATTGTCTTTGATAGATATCCTACAACAAATTACAGCATTTCGCCTTACTGCATTCCTTTCCAAATGCTGCACTGCATGATGCTAAGTGGTTTGTATGAGTTCATGAATAGGAAGCTCAGTAGAAATAAAAGGTACCAGGAAACAACAAGAATCAAAAGTCACAGTGAATTACAGAAACGACATGCCAGCTGCTCAGGATACAATACTTTCATAATAACTTACCATTTTTACAGTTTTGCTACTGAACAAGCATAATGCATCCCAAAAGGCATATGCAATCACTGAATCACACTGAGAAATGTCAAGACTTTTACACAGGAAAAATAAGGGCTGAGGCACCAAGCGAACGTAGAGAAGAAATGTCATTTAGCCACCAATTGTGGTAGCACGTACTTTGCTGCATGGGAGGAAACCTCTTAGTTCAGCTAGAGTCCACGGTTAGAGAAAAAACATTCAAAGACTGGTATAAAACCTAGGGAGAATAAATCGTATCTCACTGGGCTGCTTTTTCCCCGACTGCAACTCTGTGCATGGCATTTGCCAAAATACAAAGAGTCCTCTTTCAAACAGTCAAATTATAACAAGCACAAACCCTTGTGACTACAGTGCCTTGTACATAAAATATGTTCAGTATAAAAAGCTTTTGTCTTTGCTACACTTTCTCCATTGCTTACACAACCCTAATTATACAAAAAGGAGGTTGTTTGGTTTGGATTTTTTACTGCCTTTCAGCCAGTTAATGACAGTTTGCGGGAGGAATCAAAACATTCATGTGGATGACAGCCTAGCTGGTACATCTTTAATAATGCTCTGACACCCAGTTTTGGAAACAAAACTTGGTATTTCTCAGGCATGAAGCTATTAATTTATTGCTAGTACATGCCATGACTTTCCTAGGCTTCTTCCCAAACGTAAAGCACTTCTGATTTAAAAATGGGATCTCTATTCAAAATGCTTCATGTAGGCATGATTTCCAATGTCAAGGCAACAATTCCATGAGGCAAACCAATCCCATCCACTGAAAATTTTCTGCTCACCTTGAAATGGGTCATACTGTCCAGGTATAAGGGGGTAGCCCATTCCAACATGTGTATGGTGGTGTGTGTGGAGATGCCGCTGGCTGAAAGGAGAGTGGCGGTCTCGCTCTCTTTCTGCTTCCCGTTCACGCTCAGCTGGTGATTTTTCCACAGGCTAGTAATAGCAAGTGAAAGAAAACTGATGTGAGAATTTTAAAAGAGACAAAATCACAACAAAACCATGTGCTACTACCTGACAAAAACCTTTTGAATACAAATGATGAAGCTAATTTTTTCTGAAGAAGTATCTCTACTGGAATATTTGCACTTGATTCTAATCTAATGCTAGTCTTTCTGGCTAATGGAATTTTTCCCAATGCACAAAGATTTTGAGGCAACGCACTGCATTTGAAGACACCACGGTGACTTCTAGTTTTGGGCTCCCTGAAGCTCAGATGGCTTGCCAATGCCTGAACAACCTAGGTGAGCTGCTGAAAATGGATTAATTAACCCTCAATCTTCTAAAGCACTCTGGGGATTAAGTTTGACTGAATAGCAGAAAAATCTTTTAAAAAATAGAATGAGAGTCAGTTACTTGCTCACAATTAAAACCAGCACCAACTTATTTGAAAGTGAAATAACAGTATTTGTTCCAGCTTTGTAAATCTTGTTTGTACATCTTCAGAAATGGGGGTTGATAATCAGCTACTTGGAAGATGTGGATTCTTGGCAAATACAAGGAGGGCATATTATCAAATCCCATAGCCCAACTTCTCACTTCATTATCTGTTTCCAAACAGGAGTTTCCTGTTTAACTGCAAAAATTTGTGCACCAGGAGGTATCTCTGAATCTGTATTTCTATATGAGTCCACTCAAGATAGGAAAACTCAGCACAGAACTGTGTTAGATGTGTGTGTCAGTTCCAGTTCATGCCACGGAAGCATCCTGACTATAAATTGCTTTTATTGTAAGCCGTACTATAAAGAAGAATAATGCATTCATAGCTTGCTGCCAGACTGTGTGCTTCCTACGATTATGTTCCTGCTCTACCCCTTCCTGTACGTAACACCCTTCAGTAAGAACGGACGAAGCCTTACAACAGGTGACTTGCTGCGGTACTGGTTGGCATGCTGCTGGAGCAAATCCAGTGCTTTGGACTCAGTGGTTGATTTTGCATTGATGCTTGGGCTGGTATTGACCTTCTCTGCCTCTTCTCTCCCTGACATCTTCCCATAAACTGGATAATGAAATCCTGGAGAGAGATAGGCCCCTGCAGGTAAACAATAAATACCACATCAAGTTACTGTTTTTACATTTTGATTATATCAGAGTAGGAGGAGACAATGTCAGAACTGAGAGTAACATCAAAAGTAGATCACATGACTACCAAATGGCACCGCTGCTCTTCAGTTTCATCACCTAATTTACCCTGATGAATGGAGGTTATAAAGAGGGTTGAGTTGATAGCCATTTCAGACATTTATGGGTCCTCTTTAAGTAAAAGGAATAGTAACTATAATGGTTCTGACAGTAAGTGCTTAGAATATTTTTATAGGCAATAAACTATCTGTCAGTCTAACAGCAACAGCAGACTGTCAAGTGTTGAGAAACTTGAGAGTTCATAAAAGGAACATCTTGTATTAAATCAGTTTCATCTACAGAACTTCCCCTAGTGGAAGCACAAGCAACACGTTACCCATGAAGCTTCTAATTCACACTAGGCACTAACAGAAATATTAAAATGCAGGCTTTGCTGAACTTGAGGATGCAAATCTTAACTAGAGCGCAAGACAAATTTCGGAATACATACCAGGATAGCTGTGCATTAGGACAGGAGAGACTGCGCGATAGGCTGGATGGTTGGGATCATACATCTGCGGATACGGATAAGCATGCAAGTACTGGATGTATGACTGATGCTGACTCATTGGTGAGGAAACTGCTACTCTAGCACCCCGAGAGTCCTTCCAATTTACAGGAGTCTTTTGATCATCATTTTTTATCTTGCTCTCATCCACTGATTGAGAATCAGAACGCTTGACCTCTTTAGGCTCCTCTTTAATGCTTGCTAATGAGACAGGAAGGTTAGGCAGGGAACTTTCCTTGTTAGGTGTTTTTCTAGGGCTGTCTTCTTTTAACTTTTTCTCACGATCAAGTTCTTCTGATTTTTGCTGATCAAGGTATTTGGGCTGATAGACATAATGATGCCATGTTCGTGAATCCGGATCCTAACACGGGGGAGAAAAAGATTGTTCTGAACTTAGATGTAGAACTAAGTTTGTTATTGATATTTCCCATATTTCAGTTAATGTATTTTTAATAGCTGTTTTAATACCATGTCCTTATTACATAGAGGAGAGGTTTGCTTGCTACAGAGTGCCTCAAGCTCAAAGTCAAACCAATATTCCCATGAAGGAGCAAGAGTCTATTATCAAAATTTAATTCAATTGCTTCATCTTATATCCTTCTTCATGCCTTTAACTAGTTTAATCATGAAATACATATGCAATGTAATAAAGTTCTGAGACCATGTTATTCATAAAACATTTTAATTAAAGCCCACTGAGAGATTTTTCCCACTAGAGAGCAAAAAGTATCTGTGAACCACAAAATTAGAGCTAGCTAATGATATGCCAGAGCATTTAGAATACCTGGAACAATGCACATGAAAAGCTGATCTAGCTGGAAAGATTCTAATACTGCCTCTGATATTGCAAACATCCAGGAATCAGTGGAAGTCAGACATTAAAGCAGACTTTTTCAGCTGACAATCTTATTTTAAGTTTGTACAGTTATAGATGGGCAAGTATTTACTGGATCGGGATCACATGGTTTAAAGATCATGTACTGGGCACTGTAAATACTTTTTTACATAATATATTACACAGACCAGTTTATAAACATGTGATAGAATTAGGTAGGTGAGTTCTTTACAACACCACAGCAAACTGGTATGGAGAAGTGACAGGAAGACTTCTTTTCTAATACAGGGTGTGCAAGAGCTAATTGTAAACATTTTCTCCAACTGACAGATATTTATGGCACAAGCCACAGAAATATAAGCACACAACTGAACGCTTGGACAGTCTGGTTCAAATACTCACTTGAATCAGCAGAAATCTTCTCTTACTTAGGGCTGTACCATCCCACTTCCTTTAGAGCTCCCTACTCCCACTCCCCTGATCCCACTGTACATTGAAAGACAGCCCGTAAGGGTGAAGTCTGGGATGTACCATACACCAGAACATGAAAGCACCAAGCATTGAGGCTCCAGTTCAGAGCACGGAGACAGTCGCATTGCCTCAAATGAAGGCCATGTGACATCTACGAAGGTCAGCATGAAGCCACTGGATAAAATTGTGGTTACACTGAAGTCAATGGCAAAACTATCCCTGACTTCAATGGAGAAAGGATTTCATCCATTGTGTAGGTCTGTAGGGGCTTGAGGTGGGTTGAGGAGAGAAGGGAAACTTAACTGCTTCAGAAAGGTCACCTTGGGTTAAGATAAAGAGCTGTGCTTTAAGCCAACTCTTCAAAGAACCAGCTCACCCATCTTTAGTAAATGCCAACTGTCATTTAACAAAAAAAAGAAACGCTTCAAACCATGTTTCAAATCTACTTTAAGTCTTCTCACAATGAAAGCTGCTTATTTTGCTTGAAATTTCTCATTTCTGAACTAAGCAAAATGCTTAGAATTTACATCTAAAAGAGAAATTTAATTCTATTTATTCATGCATATAATTTAAAATAGTCTATTCAGGTCTTAAGCCTGGATTCTGTCACCACCTTACTAGACTTTTTAATGTATTTTTTGTTCTTTTCAAACAGCTCAACTGGAAGGTTTATTGGTCTATTCACAGACTACAATACCATCCAGCATGAAAAAAGGATGGTGGAGCTTGTTTGGCTGCAGAGGCAGAAGAACACAGCAGAATCAGGGAGAAAATCTCACATGACTTAAAATATAAACCAAGACACTCTTGTTCCATTTCCTGTGATCTCACCTGTTTAAATCTTGTGGTTGGATCTACTCCTGTTTGCTTCATGGAGTCCATAACAGATTTCATCTCCACAGCCTCCTTTATAAGCTGGTGGTTTTCCATTTGTTTGGCTTTGAAAGTGTCAGACTGAAGCTGCTGCTGGTGGTTGGAAAGGATCTGTGATTTGCTTGTCTCCTCCCCTTTGTT
Source organism: Platysteira castanea (assembly GCA_013397175.1). NCBI lineage: Eukaryota > Metazoa > Chordata > Aves > Passeriformes > Platysteira > Platysteira castanea. The sequence continues at coordinate 14,084 of VYXC01002917.1, forward strand.
AGGAACTGACGACCCTATTTTAGTGTTATTTTTGCTGGACTCCGGAGTTGAAGGGGCCTTTGAAATAGTGGCAGATGGAATATTTTTCTGCTTGTTGTCATCCTTCCCAATCTCCTTCAAGGGGGGGTCATTCTTCCTTTCACAGTCCCTCCCAGTTTGTGCCATTTTCTGTTCTGCTAGTCTCTGGTCCTCATAGTATTTTTCATACTGCTGCCTGTAAGCAGGGTTCGAGGCCATTAAGGACTTTTGGTCCATATAGAGCCCATAGGCATACTGTCCATAATAAAGTGACTGAGCAAGTGCAGGGTGTCTTTGAGTTATTACTGACTGATGTTGCGGCTGCAAATTAGAGGAAGTGCTTTCGCTTTTCTTGGAATCTGACGATTCTGCCTTCTCTTTCTTTTCAGCCTCTTCCTCAGCCTCTTTTTTAATCTTCAGCCCCTGTGGGGTACTGCTGTTCCCAGCTGCTGGGGCACTGACCTGTCCAGAGTGCAAGTAACTTGGGGAATAATAAGGATCGTAGCCATGGTAATAGGGAGAATGAGACTCTTTTGCTTGAGCTGATTGTGCTGTGGTTGAAGAATGTCCTTTTACAACACCATCTTTATTAGAAATAATATCTGATGGAGAGCTGGCCTTTGACCTCATGCCCTCTGACCTGCTGTCGGAGCCACCATCGTCAGCTGCATCAGAAATATCTGAGTAAGCAGGGCTGTTGGTTTTAGTGGCCGTGCTGTCTGCGCCATTCTGTGTCAACACGTGCAGTGGGGCCATGGCAGATTGTCCATTCACCAAAGTGCTGCATTCCATCCTGGAGGCACTCCCTATGGAAGGGCTGGGCGCATTGTCTGTGAATGTGTAAACTTTATCAGCTTCAGCCTTAATACTTGCCATCCTGCTCTCTTGAGACTCTGACAGTCCATTAGCTAGCACTTCATTCTTGTTGAGATGGTCCTTTAAAAAATGTCCAGATAAGTCTTTTCCAGACCCTTTTGAATCCTCCAGCTTCCCCAGCTTAGAATCCATCTTGGGGCTGCCTGTCTCTTTGCTTTCTTTGTCCTTCAGCTTTCGCTTCTCCTTTTTCTTTTTGTCTTTGAGTGATGTGAGAGCTGGGTTTACAGTGCTTGGCTCTCCCATAATTGTGGGCTTTGGTTGAATAGGTTTCAGTGGAGGGCTCTTTGGTGTAGCCTGAACAATAGTAGTTGTTAGAGAGGGCAGTCCTGGTATTGTCCCTGTAGTGGTGGTTGTAAAGGCTGTAGTAGGTATAGCTATTAACTGGGGAGGAGTTGGAGCTGGCGCTGGGGCAATGGGCCTGGCTGTTTTCAGTTTGGAAAGGTTTTTATCCACTTTGCAATTGTTCGATTTCTTGCCCTTATCACCCAAACTCTTCTTGTCAATTAACCCTTCAGCCTCCAATTTCGGCATTTCGGTTTGCAAATTGCCATCTGCTACTGAGCAATTATCCAGTGTGGCTGCCATGTTAGAAATTACTGGAAGGCTGTTCAGTTCACTGTTCAGACCCTTCTTTTTGCCAGAATTCTTGCCAGTTTTGGAACTGATAAGTGAACCAGGACCATTGCTGGTCAAGTCCCTCTTTCCCTTGGGGGTCCCCGGGGTAGCAATGGGGGAAGGAGATGTCGGTGCTTTTAGCGGATCAAAGCCTGGCAAATTTGTGCTTTGCTCACTGCATTCAAGTGCCACATTACTCAGTGCTTCCTCGCAGTCTGAAATTTTGTCTTCACTGTCAGGCTCAAACTCCAGTTTGTTTTCTGGGTCTAAGTGTGCATGAGCCTGGTGGTAACGCAATCCGTTAATGTGCTTGTACTTCTTGTTGCAGTTGGGGTGAGGACAGTCAATCAGCACAGGGGAAGAGCAGCCTTGGTCCAAAAAAGTAGTCTCGGGTTTCCCCTGTGGGGTGGTGGGAGTGCTTCTAGAATTAGTACGAATGCGTTTTCCAGACTTATTGTCCTCTGAACTGGAGTTCAAATCCAGCTCCATAGGAGGCTTGGATTTCCTCTTGTTTGTGGACGAGGGGCTGGCTTTGACATCATCCATGGCGCAGTTTGGGGGTGTTCTGCGCCCACTTGAGTTAAGGCTACCCCTCCTCCCCTTGCCATTGGCACCACCTCGATTTTTATTCTGAAGTCCTCTGGACTCTGCAAAACTCGCATCATTCCCAGGTACAGCCGCAGCTGCAGCGGACCTTGCCCGCTTTCCCCTGCCCCGTCCTCCCCGCATTTCCAGGTCACTTGTTGGTGATTCACAAAACCTGTACAAACAATAGATTTCATCAGCAGGAGCTGTGAACTAAAAACATAAAAAACACCACCACCACATCCCGTAAGAGAACCTTCACACATGTTAAAGGAAAGATGCCCTTCTGACAAATGAGAATATTACAGTGTCAAAGGCAAAGTCATTAAAAAAGGACAAAAACGGCAAGGACACATCCACCTAATTAGAACAAAGGAACAAAAAATTTTGCTAACTTACAGAAATGCATTTTGAAATTAACTACTCTCTGACTGAATCCCATGTATTTCCCCTTCCCTCTCAAAAATACAAAAGTAAAATAATAAAGAACTTCCACCCCACATTTCACCCTGGAACAGAGAACTACTCATTTCAATGGTGCATGTTTTCAATTATAACCAGTTGTGCTTTATTAATCTCTATACAGTCTCTTGCCCGAGATTAGGGGTTAAAATACAGCAGAGAAAAAACAGACTCAGAATGTTTGCCTACCTAGGAGGGGCCCAGTCATGCTTTGTGCAGTCCAACAGTGTTCCCACGTAAGTCTTGTTCCTCCATGTAACGTTTACCACTAGGACACCTGTCAGTGAGCGAAAAATAAAGTATTATCACAGTCAGAACAATAACTGTGATAGGCTTTTTGTTTTGCTGTTTTATTTTCTTCTTCTTTTTTTTTTTTTCCTGTCCTTCCCCCACAGAGTGAGACGTTTACTCTCATTTGCTTTCAAACACTCTGGTCTGTATTCTTCCTCTTTTCTGGTTTCAGTGACCTCAAGTTAAAACCCACAGGAAAGACAGCAAACGACAAAGAACAAGAATGTGTGCATGTGTGTGTGCGTGTGTGTCTAAGACAGCTTGCCTGTGTGACTGTGTGTGTGTAATCAAGATACAGCTGACAGAAGGAAATGGGTTTTGCCATGTCCTGCTGTAAAACAGCAACACTCACCTCTTAATTTTGCTATTATTGCACATAATTGCTTTCACTTGGCAGCCAGCCAGCATAAACTAAGCACCAGTTACAGTGTTTAAATCAGAAGGTGACTGAGAAGAATAATCTGCTTTGCTTTGAACAGTATGGTAATGATGCTTCTATTTACTTGAAATTACTCATATCCAAACATAAAAACACACACACGTATGCACTGCAAGTTTTGTTCAGCAGATATATCTAGAAAAATGCAGTATTTGCCTTACTTTTGCTTCTGTGGAAAGTGAGGGACTAGACATGCAACTTCAACCATACAGCAGTGAGGGTAAGAGTAATTGCAATATATATTTATATAGGAAGATGGATCCTTTAAAAAAACTACTGTAATTTAATTACACTTTTCCACTTACGACTTTTATTAAATGCAAATTTGTATGCCTAAAGCAGAATTCTAATTTCTTTTTATTTGAATTATCCCTGTAAAATTTGTGAATGATAATGTTATTGTAAGTAACAAGAAAATAAATGTGGGGGGTGTCATTCAAATGTTTTCAGGTTGCCCTCAAATGCTTCTTCACATAACTTACCATCATGTTTATGGACTAGCCAGCATAATGACCCCTTTTATTCATTAACTGCCACAGATAAACACAAGGTAGTATTATTGAACCAGACATCTCTTCTCATTAGAACACATACTGAAATAAAAAATACATTTTATCTAACAAAGAAAGAAAGGCACAATACAAAATGTTCCCAATTTATGAGAGACATGAAGACACCACCTCGCAGCTGACAGCCTTGTTTTTCCTCTACACTTCCCTTATTCTATCTGCAGTGTCTGTAACAGATACGAAGATGGCATTGTGCCAGGGTGTTTCCAGCCTATCTTTTCTTTGTCTTACCAGCACGATTTCTAATTTTGCACTAAAACCATTCCTCTCTGCTGCACTGAGGTGAAGTTAATACGCAACCAGCCGCTTATTTCCTCGGGGGTCTTTTAGCAGCAGGGGAAGTACTTTAAATGTTGTTAGCAGAGGTACCAGGGAAGAAGGGATTTCCTTGAAAATTCTCTGTAACAGATTTGAAATTTATCCCCCATATGGTTTTTCATTGTGCTTACGCAACTGGAATTTTGTACACTGGGGTGAATTCGTCTGAAGCATGAAAGACAAACAGCACTTCCAGCCAGTGTCAGAGCCAGGCTTTGAGTACCTAGAAGGATCACAGTGGGGGTGTTTAAGGAGAGACTGGATGTGGCACTCAGTGCCGTGGTCTACTTGACAGGGTGGTGTTGAGTCATAGGTTGGACTTGATGATCTCAGACGTCCTTCCCAGCCTAACTGACTCTGTGATCAGGGTTAAAATGCCATGCTGTATTTTCATGACTTAGGCAAACTAGGCAGCCTCTGCAAAGACACCAAGGCTGCTTTACCTTGCCCCCTGCATAGGCATGGAGGCAGCCCAGCATGGTGCTGGGGTTCAGGGAGGAGGAGGAGGAGGAAGAGGAGAACAACCCAGTATATCCAAGAGGAAATACCTGTCCATGGAAATGGAGTTTCTCACAATGAGTAACTCCAAGCTATGTTCCCACTTGCCATTCATACCCTAGAGAGAAGAGATTGTAAAAGTGTTTCTCGGGCAGCCTTGATGCCTTCCTTCCACTACAACAGCTTGTCATCTGTGACTCTGAAAGGCTTCAAGTGGAAATCATGAGTATTTTCCACCAGTAGATTCCGTTATGGCATGCAGCCCATCTATCTGCAGCAGCACAGTTGTTCCTTCCAGCCCACATACCAGCGTTTGCCCAGTCTCCTAAATGTACCAAGCAAGGAGAGCTCTCTGACATCCCACAGAGTATTAATGATGAACTGTCTGTGCCATTTATTCTTCCCCAGCTGAATAAAGGATATTCATCTTTATCCTTTTTTAAAAAGTTATTGTTATTTTTGTGGGGATTTTTTGAGTTTGGGTTTCTTTTTTTTGTTTGTTTGTTTTTGGGGTGGTGTTAATGAAAGTTTATTCTGACCTAAGCATCCATCTCCCTTGATATTTGTAATCTTGCTGATCTCTACGTGCACTTTATTCATTTATTAATTTATATACCAGACCTAGGGATAGTCTGTTACCTATTGATAGAAAAGTGGGCAAGGTAGAAGGGATAGAATAGTGAAAAGAAGAAAAGCCCCTGAAATCAACACATGTTTCAGTAATTCCAAGAAGACATTTAGATGACCTTCCAGTGTAAGAAAGTCAGCATTTCAAAAGCAAACACAAGTAAGTTGCTCCCTTAAAGTCTGCTACATATAGCATCTCATTAAATTTGTTAGGCTTAGCAAAGGTCTCCTGCAAGTAGGAGAGAATATTAATCTCCACACTGTGTTAGAGTAGCTGTGCCAAGGAATATATTTCCTTTCCCTAATGGAGAGCACATTGCTCAGCCACAAGTAGGATTCCACAGAACTGGCAGGGAAGGTAGCTCATTTAATCCTCTGAGATTGTCATAGAAATGGGTGAGGAGAACATAAGTAACATGGGAGGCAGGACTGATTTAAGGAAATGTGCAACTGGTGGAGGCTTATTAGACCAAGGCACTGGAAAATGAAAATGGAGATGACTGAGTTGGTAATCCACACAATGTACTTGACTCAGTGCTGAAGATAAAGGATTATTCTTCTAAGTCAGAGTGTACTGTTTGTCCTGGCGAAGTGTTCAAGCTCAAAACAAGAACCTCCGCTGAGCCTGAGCTGTCCAGAGGCAGAGCTAGAGCAGTGTCCAGCTCAGCTCCAAGGATCACCTCTGAGTACACTGGCCATGCACTCAGGGATGCACTAACCCTTCTCCGGGTTGTTTCAGCTCCTCTCTGTGCATGTGTGTGCCCATGCACCCTCTATATCTTGTGAAGGAATGTACCACATACAGGACCAAACCCCTCTGGGGCTGTGTCAAGTCATAAGAAGTCCCTGCAATGAGGCTTCCTATTACATTAGGCTACACATCATGTAGCAGTAATTTATTTAACATTGCCTGAACAGGAGAGAAAATGCAAAGACAGTCTGAGGAACCCATAGGTTTCATACTGTCTGAACACAGAGATGCATTTTCACCTGAAAAAAAGCCCAAGAGGCTAAACTTTTTAAAATACCTATTATTGAAGGATGGGAAAAAATTCAGATGCTTGTAATGAAGCGCACCTGAGGGTATTTGGACTCTCTAAGATTCTATTTAGGAGGAAACCTAGCCAAATATTTAATTCTGTTCTTGTGAGGTTCAATCAAACAACAGTGAACATATACTACATGCAGATGTTTCTTTGAGCAACTAAGGGTGTCAGCTCAAAGAGTTTGACCAATTACCGGAGCACAGTTCACAAGAATTGGGTGTAATAGAGAAAAACTTATCTTCCCAAAATAAGGGTATACATTTCTTGGTTTAATTTGGATTATCATTCCATTTGCAAACTATGTAACTATTCGCAGTTATGGTGTATCCAAAACTAGCAATAATTTCTGCAGTCTTCAGTGTCATGTGTCCTAAATTAAAGCAAGAAAAGAATATTAGAAGTTCTGAAGTTACTACCCATGCTACTCTTTATCATTAAAGGGTAGACAAAGTAAATAGTGAATGTTTTCTGTGTGGGAATTACAAAATGGTGTTATAACTTAAGAAAATAGGGTCATGTTACCCAGAAGTTTTACAGTTCACCTACTGTAGTTTTTCTGCCAAAATCTGTTATTAGCCAAGGCAGGATCATACACAAAAGCATTAACGTATGACAGTGGTACACCCAAGACGTCATCTGGTGCCCACTGCTGTCCACAGAAGCTCCTCCTTTAACATCAAAGGTGATGTCTTTGGCCTTTTAGGAGCAAGAAAAGATTCTGTATTTTCCTGTTTTCCTTCACAGTACATGTACCATTATGAGCTCTTTAGTCATCATAATCATAACCACAATGTTTATGTGTCCTGGGTTGAAGTGTATTCTGTTACCATCTTTGTGAGCTGTTGGAACCAGGTGGAGCAGTGTTTTCCCTGCCTTCTCCCTCTGTACTATCTCCTGTTAATGGGCCATCAGTGCCTCACCCCATGACTCAGAAATAACTCCCCCTTGGACTATCTCCTGTTAATGGCCCATCAGTGCCTTATCACAGGACTCACCATCCCATTGGGAGATGCTCCGCCCAGAGGGAGGAGCCAACTATTCCATCCTGGATATAAGCTGAGATTCTGAACACCACAGGAGGGTTTGCCTGCTGGACTCCCAGAAGACAAGACCTACTGCTGGACTTTCAGTCCCTTCTTTCTACAGGATCACCGCTCCAACAGAACCGCTTCGCTTGGACTGCCACCACCATAGAGTGTCAGGTTGTATTCTGACTTTTGTCACTATCCTTGTACTACTGCATTTATTTATTTCTTTTAATTTTCTCCTATTAAATTATAATTCTGAGTTGCGATCTCCCACTGGTTTGATTTCAAACTAGTACATTATGGCAAAAAAATTCCCAGACTGGAAAAGCCAACGCATGCCTATAGGAACACAAAGCCATTTTACGTAAGCACTTCTGATAGATGAAATGTACAAATGTACAAAACAACTGTGACATTTTGTACTTAAAATTTCATTATGGGATGAAAGGTCACGTGTCACAAAAGTGGTATGTAAGAATATAATTTCAGAAACCTACAGAAAAAAACCACTTTTTATGAGTTCTGTGGATATAATGTATCTCTTCTTTCCCTGTCCCTGCTTCCTCCTTTTCAGTGACTGCATAACGAAGACTGGAACCAAAATTTGCTATTTACTATTAACTGCATGTCACAGAATGAACTGTGTAATCACAAATTAGAAATGAAGTAACTAAACTTGTTGCTAAGAAATGCAGATGTGCTATTTTGACATAAAAACATCACAATCAAAGGCATTTCAGTACCAGGCAAGGGTATTTTTCATATGGACTACTCTGGCCCTGCACTTTTAGCAAACACATCTACACTCTTGCAGATGTTCCTTCATTTAAAGACAAAAAAACCCTGAAGTATCTAGTCTAAAACAGATAATAATCTCTTTGATTTCTTGACTGTTTTCTGCAATGTACGTAAGCCAAGTATTTTTATGTTTGTATTCAAAACTTTGAAAGTGAGATCATGTGGTGAGGAATCAAATTATCACATTACTATCCTAAATGTGGGCCCCGGCTTTTAAAAATACAGGCTTTAGAAAACAAACACGTTAAAATTCCAATACAAGTAGATGCTACTCAATTAATCAGACTGGAAAGCCTGACTTAATTTTTACAGCATGAGCTGCTTTTGTGTTCAGATTACAGCAAATGCTACAAAATCCTCGTTTAGTTGAAGCTGATCATTTTACCAGGAAACTCAAGACGACAGAATTGGGCAAGCCTTCATTTTTGTAAAAGGAGCTGCTCCCTCTGCTCCTAGTAGAGAATCTGGCCAAAAGTATCTGCACAATTCTGGAGAAAGCAGATCTGCACAAAGTCTTTCTGAACACTTCTGTTACTGGTTTGTTGAAGAACATTTAAATGATCTTTCAAAACCAGGAATGATTTGTCTGCTTTTCAGTCATCAAAAGTCATGTATGTTTAAAAAGTCATATATATTTTAAAAGTCGTGTATATTTTTAAAGTCACATAAGTCACTTAAACTTTAACATAAGTGGAATCCTCTGTGGTCAAAATTCCAAAATTAACAGTTCTGCCTACTACCTTTACTATCCTGAGTATTATTTTAGAACAACTTTTGCTAATGCCACAGGAAGATCTCCAAAGTGTAACACACTTCGCAGAATTTTTTAGTAAGATTACTTCTTTAAAAGGTTAATATGATAAATACTTGTAGCAAAAATCTCTGATGCAATCCTTGGTGTAGAGAAGCATCACATTACTCGAAGTAAAATTACAGTAAAATCAATTCCTTGTATCTTTGTGATTAGTGAATCCACAAATTTGTTTGCAAGTCAAATTTGATTTTCCTTTTGTCCCAGCCATGCCAAGTACAAATAACATAGATATGCCTGGGATAGCCAAACCATAGCATATCTGCCATCAGTGAGTACACCACCACCATCGATTAAACATGTTTTATTCTACATCTGGCACTGCAATTTTTTTGGCCCCACAGATATCTATCTGACATCACTTTCTAACAATGCGTAAAGTATATGAAGTGCAAAAAGCTGCAAGATGAAAATCTATATTCTTAGGATTATCTCAAGCTTTTTTGCTGCCACTGGTTTAGTAAAAGCAGTGTAACTCATTTGCCTCACAATCACCGTATCCGCCACATCATCATTAATCCCACATCCACATATACACCTGCAATTCATCCAGGCATAAAAAACACAGAACAATGTTTATATTAGACTTGCAATGCAAATGGCTTATTTCTCCTTGATTGCTTCCATCCAGAAGGTAATCTAAAATTAACAGCAAACATTCTAGGTATGAAGCAACATCTTATGCACTGAATGCTGATCCGGGAGACATACAGTTTATTTACTACTTTAATCACACTCTCCGTCTAGCATGGCACAAGAACTTAACTACATCTACAGCAGGTGCACATGTAACAGGCATCAACAGCAGCCAGCCTGAGAATGTAATGATTGTCAGGTGGCCTGAAAATGCAAGACTGTTAGGTTGGCTTTTTTGGTTTGTTTTGTTGGTGGGATTTTTGAGGGGCTTTTTTGAAAGTCCTATTGCTGCAGTGAATGTTTGAAAAGTCACTTTAACCACATCCTGTAATCAGACCATCTGGAGCACAGATCTGCAATTAGTCATCATGGGCCCTGGACTTTATCTGAACAAATACTGTACAGCAATGAAGATGAGAAGACTGGATAGCATAAAGGAAAAGAAGTGTAATGAAACACTGCTGGTATAGTCATAAACCCCTGAGGCACTCAGCTGTAGTGCTAATTTTGTATTCTGTACTTTATGAAAGCATAGCAAGTTTAAAGGTTATAGGGCTGAGAGGCTAAACCCTGCTATTTTAGTTAATGTTGCCCTGCTGGTGGCTAAAGCTGGGCTACAAACTACAGTAGCTTCTGCAACAGCATAATAGAGTAAGATTAGATCTGTGTGATTTCCAGTAAGTTCTGAGTAATGACAACCTAAATTTCATGGATACTTTATTTGAATGTCATACCCTTTATTTTCTCTTCATTATGAAATCATTGGTAATATTAAGGTAATATTGAAAATAGGAACTACCACCTTGGTTTGAAAATAGCCATTATATAGAACCTATTCCCTGGACTTGCATTGCATATTCCAATTTGCATTCAAAAAAGAAGCAGCAATTATACAGTGAGGAGTAGCTCTTGGAAACATGGAGCTGGGCCACCAAGCAGACAACTTTTTAATCCCACCTAATAATTACTGTAATAGATTTTCTTAATCTAGAAGTTTATCCCAGTGCATATAAAAGAATAAACACTGAAATAACTGCAGAAATCCTGTTTCCCCACGAGCCCATGTGATTAATACACAAAAGAACACAAGCCACTTTCATCACTGTCATGTCTCCTGCATCCTTTGTTCTGAAGCCTGATGGGCTGTATTGATTTGGGAAAATCATTGAACTTCTTGGAAAACTAGACTCTGGCTTATTCACCACCATCTATTTCTTTCTCATGAAGACAGCTGGTCAATATTCAGTTGAATGGTCAGCTAAAAGAAGGTCTGGTTCATTTCTTTTTCCTGCCTCCCAGCAACATGATCCTTTTCCAGCTTTAGTGTAAAAAAACCCAGCATGTTAGGAAGACATGTAGCTGAGGGTAAGCTGAAATGGTAGTTCCTCTGGACAAAGCTATGACTGAAATGCTGGGGGCAGGTTGGTTCTGGAAAACAGGGCAGCATCTAATTAAAGTGCTCATGTCCCTTCTTAGTTATAATGACGATTGTATTTTTTTTCAGTGTATATATTTCTTCTAAAGTTGGTCTGCCTAACAAGTAACCAGTGACCAAGACCCAAATGCAGATGGAGAGCTGAAAAAATATGAATGGCCCTCATCAAATATAAGGCTAAATTTCACACTCATTAAAACACCAGTAAAGGACTCAATGAAAACTGGGTAATACCCCAGAAATTACATCAGATTGGGTCCCAAATGGCCTGTTGATTTATCCACAACTAAATAGTTCTACTAAAATATGAGCTACTTAGAGTGGTGATTTTGATAACTATGAAGCCACAGCAACCCACATAATTTTCTCCTGCCAGATTTATATCAAAGTGATTAGAATTTGGCAGGACTAGGAAAACTTTTTGGATAAATTGCTGTTACACCTCTTGAATGTCAGACCACATGATTGCAGTGTTTACAGGAAAATGTGCAATTAATGTTATTATAAACTAACCATAGGCTTCTGACCTCTGGAGTACAACTAAAGAGTTAGTTTTTGTGCAACCCTTACCTTTTCTTTGGCTAGAGTAATTGAACAACTTCACTGTTTCAGTGCAGCTTGAGAATAAAACTGCAGTCTTACTTTATTTCAGCTGATACTAAAAAGGCAAACTGAAAATCATTTAACATCTGTGTGTTCTGAAGAAAACCATATCTGTTTCAGAAATAAAGTATTTTGTTTCTAGCAGATTTTTTCTTTTTTACTTCAGTAATCATAACTGTGATTCACTCAGCCTGACACTGAAAAGTGTCAGAGTCTCAAGTTTTAGAAGAAGGAAATGCTGTTCTGTAATCCCCTGAGTTTCCCACTCACTTCTCAAGGAGTGTTATTTCAGTTCCTATGTTGCTGGCCTGTTGAACACATGGACACTCTTCTGACTTCTTGCAGAGCAAAAGAAAAAGAAGCCCCACAATCCACTGCCTTTGCTTGTACTCCAGGACCATATGTCACTTGAGATAAGCAACAGAACACAGGGCTTTTCAACTAATCTGTCACACTTGCTTCCTGCACTTTGTATTAAGTACAGGAACTCTTCAGCTACTTACTTCTCTCCCAAACTGTTTCTCCCTTAAAAGCAAGTAAATAGCAAAGCAAAACAAGCCTGGAGCATGGGGGAAAGAGCTATTGTTTCAATACAAGAAGTAAGACTGAAAAAAGGGAAAACTAAAACAATTTTTTTCTCACCCAGACAAACATTCAGGAGTTCCTTTTAAGAATTATCTGCCTCATTTCTATTCTTCTTCTCAGACATCAGACCACAGAAATACTGTTTTCATCAGCAGACTGTTGAGAAACAGCTGCAGAAATGGGGAAGCTGGTATAAATTTATGCGTATATGCATGTGTGTGTATATGTACAAAAAAAAACCCGACAAAAACCCCAAAACCTCTTAAGGAGCTCATATATTTTTTTAATTCCTAAGGCGAGTATTAGGATATCTCAACAGAAGTTTGTGTCCCAGCTCTGAACTCTGCTACTGTAGGAACTTGACGAGTAAAACCCAAGCAAACAACAGATGACAAAATGCACCTATAAACCTTCAGGTGTCTTTGGTAATTCGTTTCCCAGTGCTGTACAACATGATAAAGAGCTGCCAGGTGCAAACACTGGTACAATTATTTATCAAACAGTAGAGTAACTAATGAAACATAAAAGAATAGAAGACAGAAGAGAGAGAATTTATGGAAAAGAAACAGCATGAATAAAGAAACAATTCTGATCCCAAACCATGAAAATTCTTCCAAGTCTGTAGACTGCAGATACCAGAATTGCAGTCGAGCCAGACAGACAATTCTGCTCAACCTCAAAGAGCTGCTGCTGATCCATGTACCTCATTGGGACTGAGAAGCAGAGCCCCTTATAAATTATGATGCTTTATTTAAAGTCAAAGCATTTATTTGCTTTTGTGCCAGCTTTGGATCCTTTTCATCTCTAGCTTCCAGGCCCAAGAGAGAACACTCTCCTGTAGCTCTGCTGGCAGCCAGCTGTGGCCTCAGTAAATCATAAAGCCTCCTAACAAGCCATTCTTTACAAAGGCCAACTGCAGTTAGTAGACATGATAACTTCTCTATTATTCCACTCACTAGAATTTAAAATAGCAATTTAAATCAGTGGCTGAAAACACTGAAATTAACTGAATTGCATTTTACATCTTTCTCTCTTCCTCTCTTTGCATTAAGCTTCACTGATTTCATGAAGACTTCATTGTCTTCAGCCTGGGAAAAGGGTAAGTAAACACCTAAGACAGGCACATCCAAGACAAAGGGGAGGGAAATAAAAACATTTGGGATTTCTTTTGCAGAACTCCCTTGGGTTTTCTTGCTACAGCTAGCAGGAGACAAATAACTCATCTTTTGTTTAGTTTGTGAAACTCGCAGGGACGCATCCTTTATGTTTGTGGATATAAACTCTATTAAGATCTTAATACAGTAATATGCCACCATGAAACCTCATGGCAAAATACATAAAGATGAAAGTAGTCTATAGTCAAGCACTGGGTATACATAATAGTCCTATGAAAACTGCAAGTGTAAATGATAAATTCTCTTTCTTCTACCTTTTTCCCATTCATGCACCAAAAAGGAATCAATTTGGTGTGGCCAGGCTCAGCATTTCTAACCTTCCTCTGTGTAGAAAAGGCAGATCAAAAACCTCACAAATCAGGGGCTCTTCTTCCTACACAATTGCTTCAGTTTAGGATTTGGTGTAACATTATTTTAAGGTCTTTTGTTACTATAGCTAACAGATTATAAACCAAACTATGCTTGAAACTTCGCCTTCTAGATTTGAAAACCACAAAACAAATATTATGCATTGCCAAAGCTATATGCTACATAATTTTTACAGTTCTTATACCACAAACTAGTTATTTTCTTTGAAAAATAATAGGTAGTGCTATCTTTCCCGTTACAAAATTCTTGCATTTTTGTGGTGGAAAAGATGCCCCTGGCAGTCAAAAGTGTTTCAGTTACACATTTAAGATACCAGATCAGTTTTGTAAACAAGGTTAATGAACTGTGACTAATAGTGTTCTCCTTGAGCAGAAGTAAGGTAAAAGGGCTTTTGTTAGCATCTACTGAAGCAAAGTACTCATTTTGCCAGGACAGAACAAAAGTGAGCCACTTGTCAACTAACCTACTTCAATAGGTGTCAAAATTCTGCAGAGAAGTTCACTATGATTTTCTTTCCTATGTTTTAAATTATCTTCCAAGTGGGTAAACTAGTAAAACATCTAGTTAACCAGCTGGCTTACTCCAGCTGCTTGACACTACTGATGCAATGCAAAGGCAGGCTACCAGCAAAATGATATCCCACTAGAGATGAATATACTTTCTGTGAGACTTTCCTTTTCTTGCCAGCAACTGGCTGAACAATTTTCCTGTATGTATCCTTCATGCATGCTGTCCTAATTTCTCCACTTATTAATAGCAGCCTGGCTATTTTACCCTGGCCTGCTGTGATCTATGCCTCTACTACAGCTTCTCTTGGCTTTTTCATGCACTGGAGCTGATCAACCTTTGACCCTCATAGGTTTAGAAACAAAACTATTTAGACACTGAAGACAGCCCAGTGTTGCATAAAAGGTAAGCAAAAACTTAGGATGCTAAGGAACCTGATATAATCAGCTAAAAATCTCTATGTTTCTTTTGGCAATGTAACATTCCTAAAAGGATTATCGTAGGCATGCCCTCCCTCATCAAAAGTACAACCAGCATGATGACAGAAACACATATTTCTATACTGGGAGACTGTTTTCCCATGCCACTAAAAAGAAAAAAAAAAAAAAAAGGACTGGACTTTCAGACATGACTTAATTATTTCCTTAGTCAGACAAACAGTTTCAAGATATAGCTTGCTTTATTCCAGAATCTACACACAAATTTTTGTATAAATTATTGACTGCACTTTGGCCTCATCTGAAATGTTGGCCCCTGAGGCTGATAAGCTCTGACCCCAGGTGACACATCCAACCCTCTCACAAGAGGCAGGAACATTATTGCTTTGCATTGAGGTCTGCGGTCCAAGAGCCAATCAATCAAGCTCCCTGACAGCTTTTACAGCCTCCTCACATTAGGCCTAAGTCAAACTCCAGGGCTCCTATTGTTCACATTATTCTTTTCTTCCTCTGCTCTGATGAAGTTAGAGCAAGTCCAAGGCTTCAATGAGAAAGAAGGGCTATTATGAGCAGCTCAGATTTTATTGACTCTGAGCTGTACAGCAATGGCCCCAAAGCCTTTTTCTTGCAAGTAACACATTCCTAATTGCTAATAATCATAGGTAACAAAGATCAGTCCTTAGACTCAGACAGGTACAACACTGACATAGATAGATAGATTTGTCATCTTTACATACTAAGAAAGATTTTTGAAGATAATTTTATGCACACCAGGAAGGATAACGTTTCAGTCACACAGAACTGTCATACAAATGTTGTAATGTACCATAACATAGCTTGTGTATTAGAAAACCAGTGACCATAACAGATTTGATTAAAAATATCCCTAGTGGAATTGTGCTATGCTAACTGTGGACAAATGGATATTTTCTTCTTTAGTCACCCTATAGTATTTCAAGATCATTATCACATTGTGCTCAAAATGGGAAAACTTTCAGAATTAATCATGATGTCATTATTTTTCCCTAGTGTTGTTCTGAGGTCTGAAGATCACTTAAGTGGGACTTCTACCTGTGTGACATGGAAGAACACTGACTTGTCTTTGAAAACATTAATCTTTCATTATAACTAATAATTTTAGACAACTCTGTATGGTTTCAGCTGCATGCATAAATCTTAATACCACTAACAGATGCTGTCACTACATACACAAAAACCTTTTTTGTGTAAGAATTTCAGTATTGTGTAACATACCTAGATTTTGCTGTTGACAAAGTCTGCCTTGTCTTTTTGGGCTTTTTGTGGAGTTTTTTTGGGGGAGATGGTGATGGTTTTTTTTAAAATTAACTTAGCTGTAGCCTTAGATGATTCTGCCATTGCAACTTCAGCTTTTAGGAAAGGATCATCCCATTTTAAATTAGAGACAAGAAATTTGTAGCCGTAAGTGAAGACTTACTTACATCCTTAAACCTGAATCTCAGTACTAAGGCAGTGAGACGTGTTTTCAATTAAACTGTTTCATCCACATATTTTTAGTGCTCTGACTTCACAAGTGCACTGAACTGGTATTAAGACCCAGAGAGCTTTCTGGGAAGGTGCTGGCTGAAAGAACAGCAGTTTCCTTCTGCTAAATCCTCTGATACAGCAGCTTGCCTTTTCAGCTGTCATTCAGTCCAGTGTGGCTTTTCATACAAAACCAGAGGAGATCAAATGCAGACTAAAAGCTTGTTTCTACTGAAGGATTCCCCTCCCTCCCTGGCTTTCAGCTGAAAGCATATTTATGCCCTGAAGAATGAGAAGAACTCATAATTTGTAGTCCATCAAATAGCTTGTTTTCAGACTGTGCTAAAGATGAAGTTTCACAGTTATTTTGGTGGACATCTGAATAAAAAGAGCAGTAAGCACTGGTAGTGCTGCAATAGCATAATAAAAAGCAAAAATACGGCAGGCCTTTCAGTTTATTTATGTAGACACTGTGGATCAAACAGTTACAGTATTAGTAGCTCAAGTTTTTATCCTTATGAATATTCTTTTATTTCCTTTCTTTTAAATAAATAGTACCAACATTAAATTTCTTGTCCCTACAGGGACATAAAATGTGGCTGAGAAAAACCAGCCAGGCAGTGTGAAAAGGTAAGCACTGCAGCACCTGGGACTGTACAGGGCTTGCAGTGTGCAAGGATTCCTGTTTACAGTGCTGTCAATTAGCTCTCACTCACAGGCACTGTGTTCAGCTTGAGCGTGTTTTTTTAAGGGAAAGAAATGTAATGCTATTCTCGTCAACTTACAAAGCTGACAAGTAATGCTGCTATATTTAACCTAAAAGCTGTTTTCATGGGTGCTCTGAATGATATCTAATTTAGAAAAATGACAGTGATTTTGCTGAGCTTTCCAAAATCAACACCCATTTTAGCTGAACAAAACAAAAGGCTGCTGAAGCACATTTATCTCTCTGATGATGTATATTCACTTAGTACAGCCCATAACCCACCTACTCAGAGCAGCTTTAGACAGCAAGCCTCACCCACAGACCCTTACCACTTAATGAACAGTCATCGCCAACAAATCTTTTACCAACAGCCCGATGGTTGTTGTTCCTTTGGACTCCAGGCCCAAAAAGAAATTTGTCACAGCTCTAAATACATTTTACAGATGTAATAGGCAAATGCAATAAAGAAAACAGGGCTTTTATAAAACAAGAATCGACAGAGCAGAAGGCTGTTCCTCAAGACTGTGCGCAGGCGCACAGGGCTTCTGCTTAAGTGAAATAGACAATGAAGGTTAGGAAGCATGAAATGACAGCCTTCTTTGCTTTTCAGGGAACGTAGATTTTATTCACAGAACGTAAATCTCAAAGTCATGGTTTTCAATCTGCATGCATGAACACACAAGATTGATTTCAAGGAGATTTGGAAGTATTTAACTCATTGCTCAGAGATGCAAATCCCATCTTGTACAATCATTATTGTAAAAGTAAGAGAAAAAAGATGGGTGACGTTTCAAGGGCTCTGCCTATACGTTTTCATTTTTCAGATAGTCACAGATCATTAAGCTTCCATTTCAAATATGGACATGTCTGTACTGAAACCCAAATAAAGCTGTGTAAGTTCTGCATGTATTAGGGCAGCTTAAAAGTCTTAATGAATAATACCGCTCAAATGAAAGACAATCCTGAATATGTTTGCCACAACATAAGATGCCCATGCCTAAACAGTCCTCCCTAAATGAGCAGGAAAACATAGTTCAAATGTTCAATAAACATGGCAGCAGACCTAATGTAGATGCAGTGCTGAAAAATTTTTGCAAATGCATATAAATATTTCTTGACTTTGGCACATCTGTTGCAGCTCAGAGTGGTTTTCTTATAATTCAATACCTCTTTCATGATACTTCACTGCTTATCATAAAACCAATCAGGCAGAAAAAACTGTTTTTGTTAAATTAAAAATCCTAAACCACAGATTCTTTAGCATGGTGTGTCATATACCATTATACCATTAAAAAATTCTCTGAAATGCAACCTTTTCTAACAGAAAACAGATCTATTCTTGAACACAGATGAGCTTCCCCTGTGTCAATAAACACAAACTGATTCTGTTTAAAACACAGAGGAAACTGGTTAATTTCTATCTCAATAAAATTTATGAAGCAATAAAAACTTTGTAGTACAAGCTGTGTGGTTTGTTTCACTTCCTTGTCACATGAATTAATGAGGAAAACCCTTCCCTTCATTCTGTTATGCAGATTTGTGCTGGGGAGTGCACCGTACACTGACCAGAAGCCCCAAGGGCCTAATTCTGATTTCCACGCCTCACCTGCTACTTCTTCATAAATTTTGGCAAGAAACATTTTCATTTCCCATCTTTGTGATGACAGTGCTTGTAAATTTGATCACCACTACACTGTGAATTGTGCTTAGTAATGCAGCATAACTGATGCGGGGCGGGGGGAAGGAATGAAATGTCATGTCTGAACTAGGGTCATACTAGTATTACCCTTCACTCTCTATTTATGATACTGAAAATATCAACAAATTTGAATTTTTGCAACCTCTGACTAGGAGCAGGAGGGAGGGGGAAATGAACTGAATGCCTGAAAATATATGCCTGTAACAACAGGAGCAGAAAAGACTGACAAAGACTTTATGTACAGCATTTAGTCAGATTAAGTACAATTCCTCACTCCATGTTTTATTGTCATTTATGTTCTTTCTGGCCACACAAAGAAAGCTGCTTCTGACAGGCCACAAAAGCAAGGCTTCTGAGAGTGTTTTGTTCTTTCTCTTCAAATCCTCTGACGCATTAGATTTCTGATCTCTCTCCTAATATAAAAACTACAGCTCACTCCTTACATGTTCATCTTTGTCAGAACAACTTCCACTCAGACAGCAGCTAATCCACTACAGCTAATTATTTCTGTCAGGATGGCAGCAAGGGAAATGATGCCATCATGGAATAATCTGCATATCTCAAATGGACCTCCCCTTTCATGAAATGCCAGTGTAATGTATCAAATCCTTATAAAATCTAGCTACCTCAGTCCTAATCTGTGAATGCAGTTTCATAAATACATTTAGCCAATGCACTTTTTCGTATAGCCCTAGAGATTGAGGTGGTTCCCTGGGGTGGATATTCACCCTCCTACTGGCTGGGAGACAACTGCATGGTAAGACTGCTCTGCTGCTCTTGGCTCTGCACATTTTTAATATGGTTAGAATCTTCTAACTCACCTACCTGTCTTATAAAGAGGAGTCATATGTTTCAGGACACAAGGTTGCCTGAAGAGATGGGTAATCACCCACCATATCAAGTTTAACAAGAGAAAGTGCCAGATTCTGCATCGAGGACACGGCAACCCTGGATGTACAGACAGACTGAGGAATGAGAGGCTGGAGAGCAGAGCCATAGAAAGGGACCTGGGAATCCTGTCAGTAACATCATGAATATGAGTCAGCAGTGCCCTGGCAGCCAGGAGGGCAAATCTGTGTCCTGGGGAGCATCAGGCCCAGCATCGCCAGCCGGGCAAGGGAGGGGATTGTCCCGCTCTGCTCTGCACTGGGGCGGCCTCACCTCGGGTGCTGGGGCAGGTCTGGGTGCCNATGACCATGTAAAACCACAAAAGTAATCAGCAAGAAGTGATACTGTACTTGTTTTTTATTCTTTTATGCATCCTGTGCAATATTCACCAGCAGATTAAGGCCACTTAAAAGGCAGGATAAAATAGAGTATCTCAGATTCAGAGCATTTCATCAGGTAAAAAAAAGCAGTACTGACAAAGGAAGGGTGGCAATGAGGAAAAAAAGTCAGACCTCCATATGTCTCCACCCATGGGTTCCTGCTGATGAACTGCATCTCTGAGCAGTAGACAACCAAATGCAGTAACAACAGATGCCACAACAAGAAGTTTGTAACACTTGGGGAAGGTGTGAAAGGAATGACAGTTGGCTGCCTTTTTCAAATCTCTGGCAGAAGCCTCTCTCCTCACACAGAAGGGTGTGGCACCTTTTCCTCACAGTTTCACTGCGTTCAGAGGTTCTCCCAATGATCTTTGAATGTTTTATTCAAATAATTGCATAGATTACAGAGGCTGGGTTTCTTCTCATAGACTCTCCTCTGTGACAGAGATAGAGTACTAGAAATAAAAGTAAGACCATACATCTGTTTCAACTGTTAAGGGACACAAGAACATAGAGGTCTTTCTGCCTCTTTTGGGAACAGAATAAAAATAGGACTGGTGTCCACTGGTAAGGGGATGTTTTCTCCTGGAATACCTTTCCAGTTCTGGTTGAAAATCTTCTGCAAATGTCATTTTGAGAAAGAAAATTACAATTACCTATGAAAACTCTACAGAAGGAAGAGACTTTCCTTTGAAACAAGAAAAACCAGTGGAGATTTAATAACAGGAACTGATATATTCTTGTTAACAGAGAACTGAAACTATCTAAAATGGCTGCCAGACTACTCATAAAAGAAGGAAAGTAAACTAGGATTTTAACCGGTGTCCATGGAAAACATTTGTAGAGGGTTTTTCTTTTCACCATACTAGAGAGGTTTTTCCCTTCACCATACTAGAGACCAGAGGGTTTTTCCCTTCACCATACTAGAGACAACCTGAATCCACTTAGCATCTTACTTTTGAGAAGCCTTGTTTTATTTTGCATAGGCCCATGCACAATCCGAAACATTCGCTTTTTAGTAGGAAACCTTTTGGGGACAGACAGATAAAAAGGCTGCTTGGTGAAATGAATCAGATTCCAAGGAAGAAGGCTGCAGGCTACACAAGAGCTACTCCAAAAGAAATCCACATCAGGTTTTTTGTGATTTCTTTCCAGCTGATAGGATTGGTAGGCTGGCAGAAAGCTGCTACCTTTATCCTTCATTTGAATGTTTTGAAAACAGCAGGATTCTATCAAAAAACCTCCTGGGCAAAGATTCCCCGTTGCCCAACAGATGCATTCTAACTTTCCTCTAAGATTTGCAAGCTTATATTACTTTTAGCTTCTGTCCTCTGAAAAGGCCCTTTTTTCCCTGTCTTGATAAAATTGCTGGTTGACTAAGAACTATTTCTAAGAACACAAAAATTAGCATTTGTTCCATTAGAAATGCAAATTTGACCAAAGAGTTCACGATGACTATAGGTATGTTGTTTACACTGATAGGACCCTGAAGATCTGTATTTCCTAAATACGAATTTAACAACTATTCCTTTCAAAAAGTTTCTTTAAACTGTTTTTAATCACCTAGAGACTAAAGACTTGACTCTACTTGAGACAAGAAATGACGAAAGGAAAATCTGGTAAACTTGAAAAACTGGCAACTGGAAGTGAAACATCCTTAAACTAAAAGACTGCAAAGCGATTCTTTCAGTAGCTAGACTAAGGTAGTTCAGAAATAATTCCATGTAAAATTAAATCCACTGAGTTTATTTCAAGTACTTTTAAATTTCACAAGTCAACAGCCAGTGTTTTAGAAAAATTAAGACCTACTTTTTCTCTGCTGTCTGTCTTTAGGTGTTTAATATGCCCACCCCCAGTATATTTGGGAACTGCTGAAAATGAGCCCATAGACCTCCATGGATAGGAGGCTGTACTCTACAGATAGAAGGCTGTAAGAAACATTCAGAAAGTAGAAAGATAATTTATTCCCTCTAATATTAAACAGTCACATGAAAGTCAAGGAAGAATGCTTCCAGTAAGAATTAAGCCAATTTTGGTCTTTGTTTTTGAAAGCAAACGCATTTCATAAAGAACCTTCCAAATTTATGTGGATTTCAGAGATTCACAATGATAGTCAATGCAGACATAAAGGATGAAATTGTGTCCAGATTCTAAACTGCTTTAAACTTACTTGTCTGAATCCACATCTCACCTGTCCTGCCTAGAGAATATAGCAGGCACAATCAAAAGTTATGTGGTTATTGGTTAAAGGTCTTTTTTCTTAAAAGTCTTCCCAATGGGAGATTAGTAAACTATCTGCCCCACAATTACAGAAGTATGGGATTTTTTCTTGATGGCCATGAGAAAACATCCTCTTTCTTTTAGAGAGTCTGGACAGAAAGAAATGTAACACATTTGTAAGCTAGTTCATCACTGCCAAGGAGATTCATGGTTAGATAACCAAGTGGATAATGACTGCCCTTTGACAAAACTATATGGCTGACCAACTGAGAAATTAACATGGAATATTTATATATAGACTCCATAATATAAATATATATTTACTTCTAAATTATGTATTTATATTTAGACTCCATAAAACTTCAGGAGTGCAAGGGAAGACTGCGGAAAAAACCCAAATGAAGGAAGAATCAAAGAGAACATTAGTGGTAAAGCTCACTATTACTCTCTCTCTGTCACAGGGAAATCAGCTACAGGGAAAACAACACAAAACTAGGAAAACCTTAAATACTATTAACATTGGATCATAGGGAGAATGAGAAAAGTGGCAAGACTAAGAGCAAAACTCTGACTCTTGAAGGCTGTCTGCCGACCGTCTTATGAATGGCATAAATAAACTAAACCTGGCTATATCTTTGAGACCTTGAAGAGTTGTTTTTTTTTTTAGTTCTCTCCAAGCAAAACTCAGCATAAAACCAATACTACTCGAAGAAACAAACAAAAATACTAATGAAGATTTACTGCTAGAAAAACATTCCATTGAAAATAGTTTGATAAACGGAAGAAGAGCAGTTATTCTGATTACCCTCCAAACTGACACTAATAGCTGTCCTCACAGAAGGAAGATTAGTGTTATTTTTGTGCCTCACTCAGACTTGATGGCATTCTTGGATCTCAGTATGCTGTACTGTGTTTATAACACTGCCTTCCCTCTTTCCTCATAAGACAGCTTTAAAAGATTATGTTGCACAAACACAAAGGTTACTGGAGAAACATCCTTCAAAATGATGAAGTATTTACTAGCCAGGTACTAGTATGAAAAATTAAAACTTAAGTCAAGCACAGGGGTAACTTTCTAGGAAAGGGTACCTGCAGTCTCTCCTTATTCCTCCTGTAGCTGTACGAATTCAACAGTTGGTCTTCATTATTAGGCTGTCCGTAAGAGAATTGTTCTCTGTTCCATATTTGGTTCCCACGAGCCCTTGATTAATAGCTGTCTGCTATATTTTTTATATAGCCCTGGTTTTAGGCAGAACGATTTCCTTTTTATGGCTATTTTAAAATAGTTCACTAATGCTGTTCAACTAATTTTTAATCTAAGGGAAAAAAAAGGAAGAAGGTGACACACTATGTCCCAATTTCCCAGGAAATCTCCATGTGGGAAGTAAAAAAAATCAAAACAAAACAACAAAACAAAACCCCAAAACAAGAACTAAACCCAATTACGAACTATCCTGCTCTCAGAACTGGACTACAGAGTGAAGAAGACTTCCAGAGCTGCCCAGTATGCCCCTCTTACTTCTGAGGCAGTGTCAGCATCTATCCTGAAAAACGTTCATATAGGTTTTTCTCTAATGGCAGACTCTACAAGCTGCTAGACAACCTACTCCACAGCCTCATTATCCGTGCTGTTAGAAATGCTTCTGTAATATATCACCTGAATCTCTCTTGCCACAACCTAAGATCATTGTTTCCTGCCCTTTCTGCCATGGTCACAAAGAACACACCAACCTGTGATAAACGATATCTCATCCGACTTAATATCCTCTCCAAACCAACTAAAAAAACTCCAGAAACAACAAAACCTCAAAAAACCAGCAAAACCCCAGACATGAAAAAAATCTACAAAATCCTAAGTCAATAAATACCTTGTTATATTTTCTAAACTATGCTGTGAGGTTGTTTTCTAGCCTTTTCCAGTCAAGATTTGAGCTTGAATAGAGCTGAGGGCAAAATGAAACTTATTAAATCCTGTGATTAGGAACATAATGATATTTACTAGTCTATTTCCACCAAACCATAAATGCACTGTGGCTGACCCAGGCTTTCTGTCATAAACACTTTATAATACAGCAGCAGTTAAGTATTACATATTTTTCAAAAAGTATTTCAAGGAATGTGTGTGGACGGTAGGGGTGTTTTTAAGAACCAGCTAGGAAAGATTGTTTTGCATTGCTTATAATAGAAACCTCTTGTGAGGTCTTCTAAAACAACAATTCAGCAAAAAGTGAATGTGAAGCCACTGAGTCAACCCCTGTAAGCCCTTTTTTAAAAAAAGGCAGCTTTCAGTAAATCCATTTTAAATGTTTCTCATCCCCCTTCCCCAGTTATTCTTATATAAAAACTCTCCCTCCCAACCCTTTCTCTTTGGAAATTTGGTAACCATAGTTTCTGTGTCCTGCTGAGACTTGCTATGTAGAGCTGTATTCTACCTGCTATTTAGCTGCTGATAGCAGTGTTTCTGTTGCAATTTATGAGAAATGTCACTTGAAGGCAGAAAGTATTGTACAGACTATATTTTCCCAGCTGGATATCTCCGTGAACAGAAAGCAAAAACCTGAATACACATGCACCATGCATTTGGGGGAGGGTAGGAAGGAGACTCTGGGGGAAAAAAGGCTGCAGGTCAGATGTGATGCTGGGTGGGCTAAAGAAAATGAGCCTGTAAATGGGAAGGTGCATCTAATATTATTAGAAAACACCAGAGGTTTTTAATGCAGTCCTTGGTGCTACACCACCAATACAAAGACCCCACTGTTGATTCTGCAGATGCCTCTTTCCTTTACACATAGAAGTTGTATTGTTTTGTTCTGAAAACTGTCACACTCAACTACTTGTTTCTCTGACTCAGGTCTGCAGGTTCTTGTGTAATGTTTAGCACAAGGACATTTTAATCCTGAATACAGTTTAGCCACTTTAATGGTATTTATACCTGAGAGTGTTGTGGGATAAAACACCCCGGAGTAAAATGAAAACCAAGTCACCAAGCACAGGAAATACAGTTGTGTCTCATCATGCTCCTCAGTAGCACTTTACTTACTACGATGACAGTGATATCATATAGCAATACATCTCCTTAGGAAAGTGTCTTTCCTGGATAACAAGGATAGCAATTTTCATGCTGCTTCATCACACTGACAGCTGAAGGTAATAGACTTCACAAGAGAGGAACTGAAGTCCAGTTCAGCAAACAGCAGGAATTAAAGCAAAATGTTGGCTCTGTCTCCCAAAGACATGATGTAACAATCATTTTTCTCCTCGCCAGAAAGTACTGAAGATTACAGTAGAAGGTATACACCAAAGTTTAGTAGTCTTCAAACACTGCCCTCCTGAAGATCAGCATTTCATGGCCATGACCTTCTCTTGAGAGGGTACTGTATTAAACCAAAAGTTTGCAGGCAAATATGTACCAAATATCATATTTTATGTATACTTCACAGTCCACACTATACAGAAGTATGAACCTGTCAGTAAGGAACTACTCTAGCTGCAAAAGTCACCACTAAAGAAGGGACAAATTATTAGAGCAGCAAAATCATTCATTATGGAGCACATGTTGCTCAAATAGCCTATGTGGCTTCCTAAACTCTTGTCACTAGTAACTAGCTTCCAAATTTGCAATTAATCTTTGTCATTGCCCAAATCACCTCCTTTATTAGAAGCACAGAACTGAAAATAATGAAAATCCCAAGTCTACTGAAGTTAAAATGCTCACAGTCGAACTGAGGATAGATCCAATTACCATTTAAATAACAACATGAAACTCTTTGAAGGAAAGGCGTTTTGATCTCGAAGATCCAAATGCTGAGTGAGCAGTAAGAAACTCAGTTCTTTAAATTTCCAGGGGAAAAGCTACAAAAAAAGAACTATGACCCAGGCTGTCAGTCATATGCTTAAATTTCTAGCATATTTTACTGTTAAATATAGCTCCCTTGGTGTGTGATTAGTGGCTATGTCATCATCAATACCACAGTTAATAATTGCTTTAGTAACTTTTTCTTGAAGGTTGTTCTGGTGTGGAGGTGCCGAGGGTAGCATAAAGTGGTGGGAGATAGACCAGAGGTGAAACATGGGTTTTATTTTTCTTCTTTCTCCCTTAGAACTTTAAATTTAGGTTTTCCAAGTTTTGATCAACGCACACTTGGTTATTACTAAAGATTTTGAAAATATGAATGTCTTGTTAATTTCAAATATGAAATAGTGCAAGGTCAAATGCTATTAAAAATCTCATTTGGGTAGCATTACAAGCCCTGTGCCTTTTGAGTGGCAAAGAAAAACAATAAAATTGCACTGAACTGCAGTTCAAATTTCTGTCATTTTTTAGTTCTTTCTCTGGAGAGCTATGAATGAACGATGCTTTGAAAAGTGCTTTAGCCTTTGACAGTCTATGGAGTTTGCCGATGTCACATTTCCTAATTGACACAACACAGGGTCTGCATGGCACACTGCTGCAACATTTGTTTTACAAGTACACGTTTCACAGGAAACCAGTGATTAATTTCCCAAAGACTTACAGGCATACATTTCCAAAAAGGGAAAAATAAAACTGTTACGTATCCATACAAATCAGAATTTACAGAATTGTGGCAGCCAGCCAGCAAAACTACTCCAGGTCTGCTTCCCCATCTGTTTGGCCTGTTAGCTGAAAGAAAATAAAATCAAATTGCTCCTTCTGTAACTAATTCTCAGAACTTCCAAAAAACCCCCAACTTCCATGGCACGTTTTAATAACTCAAAATGCCTTACGACAATCAGTAAACCTTGTTAGCACCGTGTAACGTAGACACAATAGCTCAGAAAGGGCTACTGAGACAAGAAGAGTTCCCTCCTCCCCAGCACTGAAAAGGTGCCGTGCCAAGCCACTACTGCTGATCACAAAAGAGACCTCTTGACCCTTCTAGCAAACGGTGCCCTCCAACAGACCATCTTGGCCAAATCTTGGTGTAGTGAATGTTACACCCTCTTGTTCATCAGCCCCTGCCCTCTGCTTGAGGCTTTGGACCTTGGAACAGGGAAGGTAGAAATAGATGTGTGTCAGATCCTTGGTCACCTGCAATCACAGCATTAATGCAAATGAAACTAGCACCGGCTTGTGCAGGTCTGTGAACCTGCTGGCACTGGGAGCACGCACAATCCCCGCTGCTGCCTCTGCTAAATGGGAGGCAACTTACACAGATCAACTGGCTGAGCAGTCGAGGTCAACAACGCCTTCAGCTATTTGTCTGCTGGAGCCCTGACAAGTGATTTTCAGTTTATGGCAACGTACCATGTCAAAATCATTACTTTTCCCTTTTAATCTTTAATTTATAAATTAAAAACCAGTTGTAAAAACTTGCACAGCTTTTTTCTGTCTACCATTGGAATGGTATACAGTAATTAATATACTTCAGGTTTCTACTTCACAGATTAAAAAATAATTTGACTAGGAGCACTTTCAACAGCTGCCCATAAATCAGCCCACTCTCAAGAGTTCAACTCAAGAGTTATTGTGTCTATTGTGCATCTTAAGGTTCAAAGACAGATTATTCATGCATTCATTCATAGCCAAGAATGTATCCCAGCAATGAAACTTACCCTTCAAAGCTGACCCAAGCTTAACCACTGGATTGACTAAATAATTTAATTGCTCAATGATGTGCTATATCCCTTTACTGAAGATCGTAGTTTCGGTGAATTGAGCTAGTTTTAAACCAGTGGTATATTAATGGCACGTATGCCAAAAGTGTAAGCAGCTGCCGCCCACCAACACTGCCAAACTGAATAATAGGAATGCAAACAAATCTCCCGGTGCACAGTTAGCTTTTCTTGCAGTATTTCAAAATTGTAGTGTTACGAAATTACTTCTGTGAAAAAAAGAGGCAGAAAATAGATGAAAGCAAAGCTGTTATTTACAGAGAGCCTCTAATAGCTGAGTAATGTTGCCAGTGCAAGAACATTAGTTCTGTCACCTCCTTTTCATACCCCACAATTTATTTTCCATTCTGCTTGAAAGGGTTTCTACCACTAGATGTAATGATGAAAAGAACAGCCAGTGTTCTCCTCTCATACTACGAAGTCAAGAGTGCTGGAATAACTTCTCCTCGCCTGTTAGGGTAAGCTATTTGGTGCAGCGAATTCAGTCAACATTCCAGCCTCTCCTAGCCACATTAAGCCAATGCATCTAGACTGAAGATTAAGGGGAAAGGCGACAATTACATTGTGTGTTACTGCCAAAGATGCAAAGACTCTAAATCTCCTTGAAGCTGAAAACAAATTAGCAGCTTTGCCTGCATCAAGCTGTCTGTCCAAATGGAGGTTTCTTCCCACAACAGCATTACCAACTATGCTTCTCAAAGATAATGCTTTGGGGATACAAAAACATTTTCTCTAAGCTATTTCCTGTCACTTGCTTGTCTAGACCAACAGAATCATTTGTAATGCAATCACCACCTACTGCCTTGAAGCAAAACCAAG
Source organism: Platysteira castanea (assembly GCA_013397175.1). Taxonomy (NCBI): domain Eukaryota; kingdom Metazoa; phylum Chordata; class Aves; order Passeriformes; genus Platysteira; species Platysteira castanea. The sequence goes on from VYXC01002917.1 coordinate 42,661, forward strand.
TACAGATTTACTCCTACCCCTCAAGAATCCCTCTTCCCCCTCATTTTTACTAATTTCATGTGCCACTTGTGTGGGCAGAGTCAAAATAAGAAGAACTGGCATTAGCCTATCCATTCATATTTCATAAAAATGCACCAGTCAATAAATCTGGACCTCTGTGGTGCCTTTAATCTTTATCTGAGGGAGAAACTGACTGTCAGCTCCTGCAGAAGAACCTTCAGTGAGTGTAATGAAATAAATTACTAAAATGTTATACAACTTCATTCCCACTGTCAACAGGAAGGTGTTTGCAGGGGCGGTGCAGTCATTCAAAACCCATCTCAAGTCAGCTGGCACCTACACCTTCCCTGTTCAGCAAGTGGCAGTGCCTTGGCACAACAACACAGTGGCTGAGGCCTATGGGAGTTTAGGTGCTGGAGTAAGGAAACCAGTCTGTCCAGCTTTTGGGATGCACACACAGAGAA
>VYXC01002917.1:43136-62547 GCA_013397175.1 Platysteira castanea
GAGAGAGAGATCTAGGAGACTGCTCTCAAACAAGATGTGTACACTGGCGAGAGAAAGCCCCAGTGCTGTGAAGATCTCTCCAGCAATACTTCCACCACCAACATTGCTGCAGCCTTTTCTCCCACCCCTGAAGTATGTTTGGACCATACTTCCCAGATAAATCTGTTTTTAACCAACCTTGACTGTGCAGTTTAATGAAACATAAACTACTGTGTCATTATGTTTCAAACCCCAGATCTTTCACTCCCATCTTAAGTAGTCCGCACCCTGAAAGAAATGGGGCCCAGATAGGGTTTGCAAAAAATTGATGAAATTGAAAAAGCTCAGAAATTGGATACTGTCAAAGGACTAAATTATTTAATTTATTATTACTTAAGTGTCACATGTGCTTAAAAACCCTGAATTTTAAATTTTTGTAAGACTATCAAGGAAATTTTTTTTTCTTTCACACAATAACAGAAAAATGAAAGACTTTCTCAAATGTGCACAGACTATGTGGAGATGCCATTCTCACTTCAGCATTCAGCAAAAATAATCTGATCTTCATTAAAGTAATGAACATTAGTAGCATCTATTGGCCTTCTTTCAGGTTCTATCATGTCTAAATAAAAGTGTCTGGCTGCAAATTGCTGGAACACAGGAGGTTTCGGGTTTTTTGTTTGGTTTTTGTTTTTTTCAGTTGCTCAGTCTTGTAACCAGTGATCCTTCCTAGTCTGAAACTATATGAAGTCTACCAAGAGTGAGTGATTCTTCTGGATGAAACTGGCCTGGATGCAGACAAACTTGTACTGCCTTCACTGTCACAGGTGGTGTTTGAACAAAATTTCCCAAGAAGCAATATTAATTTATTGCAAAACTTTCTCCACAGAACCTACAGTCTTAACTTTTAGGACTTTCAGAAAATTGTAGAGAATAACATATAAAGTAAGCTTCTTTTTAAAACCTGTAACACACTAGAAATCATATTCTGTTAAAAGTTGACATCAGTTTCTCTCTTCCCTAAGGAAAACAGCTCCTTTAGTGAAACCTGACACTCTTCTTACAGTTTCTAAATCCCAGCTAGAGCGGGTCACATAGCCTCAGGGCTTTCAAAGACCCACAAAAGCCAGCTCTATATGAATGCAAGGTTAAGAAGTACAGGTTCAGTCGCTGCAGGGGAAAGTAAACAGCCAGTAAAACATAATTACTTGCTTCAGCCTACTTAAATGAAGAAGTTTTAAACGACTGGGAAAAAAAAAAAAACCACCAAAAACACCACCTCTAGATTAATTGAAGATTGATTTGGAACTACCCCCGCTTGAAACTGGTTTTCCACAACACTTTTCCTCAGTGCTAGGGTCTGGCTACAGAACTGCCATCTCCTGACAACTAATGTCAGTCCTGTTTTATTACTGGAGATCGTTAAACTATTAGCTAAAGTACTAGAGAAATAGCAAATAGCCTGATCTGCCTCTATCACTCAAACAGACACAACAACAAAACTCAAACAAAACAAAATCACTTAAATACACTAAGTACTGACCCAAGTGAAGGCCTAGCAAACATCTCAAATAAGCTTATCCAACATCTTAAAACAGGGGCAAAAGAAAAAAAGTAGGGGAAAAGAAGGATTTTCTTAAATATTCTTCTTTATTCTGATTAAATCCTTAACAAGGATGGTAAAAATCTGCCCTTAAAAATTAATTCTACAGCCTTTTATTTCCATAGCTGTATCTCCTTTAAATTCTATTAAGCTTTAAATTTACAGCTAGTAAACACAAACCAGGTTTAATTTTGAAGGACGTGTAAGTATTTTGCTTTAGTTTATACTCCCTAAAAAAACAAAAACAAAAAAAAAACCAAAAAAACAAACAACAAACCAAACAAACAAATTAAGTGAAGTGTTCTAATACTGGCCTTTTGTTTTTCATCCCAGATGTTTCTAGGGGGTTTTATTACCCTAAATTTCATGGCACTTGGGGATGTAAAATTGAGGAACTTGGATTGTGTTTTCCACTCTAACATTAGCTTTTGTAAATCTAAACCTACTTTTTCAGACTAAATCAAGAAAGCTATTTCCCTTGAGCTTTTCTTTTTTTTTTTTTACATTTTTTTTCTTCACCCTCAACCTCTACATTTTCAACCTCTGTTTCCTGCCTCCCTCTTTTAGAACAAAAACATAAGCAGTAATTTTTATTAACCCTGAAGGTCAAAGGTCTCTTCACTGTTCAAAAATTTTTAATTGAGTTTTTCCTTCTGCTTTTTGGATTGCTACTTGCCACCAAAAATTCCAGATTAGTAGCTAGTTACTACGACATCAGTAGTAAATGGGAAGAATTACAAATATGCCTCAGGATGACAAAATATAAGTGTCTACTATTTCTAAAAAACTGAAAGGCTGCTTGTTAGGCCAGCCACTGATCTTATACTGGAAAGTTAGTCCCGATGCCAAAAGCAGCTTTTTATGATGTAGCCTGAAATAGTGGAAAAAAGATTATTTTTAAAATTTATATTAATCTATATTAGTAAAAAGATACAGTCTTATCAACCAAGAGAACACCACTCATTCACCACTGCACAAGATTGGCACTGATTAGTAGTGTAGCAAAACTGGAATACAACAGCTTAAGTATATAAACTATGTACAAAATCAGGAGTGACCGAGAGAACATCTTTAAATATGTGGATTAATACGTGAAGCACACCAACTAAAGATGCCATTTAAGTTGTGCTTTCATTCCCTACTCCAGTGGTATTTATTTAGTAAGGAAACACTTGGATGCACACACACTTCATTAGCAGTCATCTCTCTCTCCCCCTGCTATCTACAAATCCAAACATCACATGTTCCAAGTATTTTTTACTGGAACAGTCTCACTTCTAAGCAATCTGCTGCTACTGAGATTTTGCTTTTTGAGCAATAAATGCTCAAAACTGTTGCTTTTCTTGAAGCAACTCCTTCGGTGTTCATAACCTCACTGCTTGAGCAGGCTCAGTTTCACATTCAAATAGCTCCAAGCAAATGTTTCCAATCTCAATTATCCTCCTTCCTTTTTCTAGGCACCCTCCCTGCCCCCATATGCTTGTTTGTAAAAGGGGTAATTTCTATGTATGTACAAGCAGCGCAGGGAGTCTTCCTCTGTAGGAATCTGGCAATATGAAGGGGTTTATGTAAGCACATTTGTTAAGTTTTTTCATTTTCAGCTTTGGGTTAAACCAAGAGAATTACACCCAGATTCTCACTTAGTTGGAACATGTGGCATTTGCCAGGTCCCTTTAGATAAGCTACCTGTTACTACCCAAGGTAAAGAAGACACTTTTCATATTTTTGGTGAGTTATCGTGACTGTACTGTGGCTACACTTTGCTTGGCATTACATCAGTATGATAAGAGTGAACCAACAAGAGAAGCACTAGGCAGTACAGAAATCACACATTCCTCCACGCAATAGAGGCATACAGCCTCTCTAAACAAATCTGTAGGACTAGCTGGCGAGACCCTGTGAGGTGTTTATGTTCAAGGAGGAATGCTGACTTTTAAATACCAAATTTAACATTTAACACCACAAATTTCCTAAGTGCGTTTTTTCCAGTGTTGGTTTGCAGTCTTCAAAAATCTGAAGCAATGGTACTGGGAAGAAATGGAAAGGCTGATGAGCTAGTTTAAGTTCTCTGCTGCATTTAGAAAGCCTGGAAACTAACGGTGGTTCTGTTTTCTCCTCATTACTTTCCTTTACAGATCTTCACTAATCTGTGGTGCTTTACGTCACCTAGACAAACAGCTTCAAACTTATATTTATGTTTATGTGAATGACTAATTAAACCATTTTGGGAGAAGGCATTCTTTGCAACAGAATCAAAATTAAACTCAAGAAAGTAAAAATATCTCCTGACTCCCTTCCTCTCCCAGCAGGGACCATCCATAACCTATTTTGAATGTCTACTTCGCTGATGTTTATACTGACATGATTTATGTACTGTTTGCTGAGAACAAAGAGCCTGAAAAGGCTTGGTTATCGTGACCCAGCTGATTCAGGGCAACTCACTGAAGCCACATCACAACCATGCGCACCTAGGTTCATAGAGACAGTCTCAATGGTTTAAAACCCATTGAGGGGCTTCTGTGGATCCTCTAAAAGGACTATTTGCTTCATTTATTTAAGATGAAACCTATATATATAACAGGCTACAAGTAGTAGGCACTCCTTGGCTCTAACACTGGCCAGCACTCTCTGTTTCAAGGAAATTCACAAGAAACTGTGCAGAAGCCAGTTAAGAGGACAATGCCAGAATTTATGTCCCTAAACAAGTGCATACCCTGATAAGGTCAGGCAAACAGCTGAGATGATCAAAATGGCCCCTTCAGACATAACAAACCTTGGTTTAACTACTGCTAAATCCATCTTGCAGTATGAATCCTGTAACATTAAACGCTTAAAACTTTTTTCAGATAGTCTGTGTACATCCCAGATTCCTTCTGTAAAGAAGGTACAGCTTCCACAAACCACAAACATTTTTATTTAAGACTGTGGCTTTCCATTGTGAGATGCAGAGCATATCCCTTCTGCTTCAAGTTTCTATGTAGCACGTACTAGGTGTCAGACTCCAAGTGCCTGAGATAATACAGTGAGACAGCTGAGGTCTATAAAAAATCACATGTTTAAGGCTTCCTTAAATCCACTGATTTACTGAGTCTGGTATCATATACAGTAGAAAGAGCAGAAGTTAAACACAACATGTAAAATAAAAATACACGTAAAAATTTTTTCTTAACAGATGGCATTTTGATAGTGGAAGATGTTCATACTGGGTCAGCAGATGACCCATGCAGCAGTAGAAAACAGCTGGATTTTAGCTGCTCTGTTACCATAGCTAGCCAAAAAACCTACTATCTCCACAAACCATCTCTCTGTAATGTGGACATAACAAAGCCTGATTTTTGAGCAGTATTATAGCAAATCATAAAAAGGAAGCATATCCTTATGCTTCTGTCATATAAATACACAGTTCTGAACTAAATATTATGGTTAACAATACCCAACCATCACTCCCTCTACCCAGCAAGTCAATGGTCTGCATCACACAGAAATACAAATGCACCCAGTCTAAAAGTGAACCTGTTTTTTACAACTTACCACTTGGTTTAATAAAACATGTTGTCTCTCTCAATAAACCTTGCTTGAGCTCAAGACAACAGTGTGATTTAATGCTTCTCCAAACTTCTACGAATTGTTGTAAAGTTCTTTGATAAAACTCTCTAATTTCTACATTTGTTTCCTTACATATTTGACATGGCTTTTACCATTACAAGTTTCTTTGTTTCATCATGCCTTTGTATTTGAGAAAGTAAGAAACTGTGGTTGTTAAACCACAAAAATTGCTAACAGGAATAACAGGCAGCCAGAATACTCATTCTTCTATTTCTGTTGACACATACACACCCTTACTTACACACACATGTACAAACACATATCTAACCAAAGATATTTAAAACAGACTGTACTTTTAGTCTTTGCAAAACCAGGACCATAGAGTAAGGCAGAGAGGAATCTACATTAGCTGTGCAACAGATATGTTTTCAAAACAAACTATGCATATTAGTTGCAAAAGTGGCAGGCTGGGAAACCCTATACACAACAAATACCAGCACGTCTCTTTGTCTTCTAAGCATTCTTCTTTCTACTAAATTTCTTTAAAACTTCCGCAAAATAGTGTCAGAACTGATGCTATGATAAATTTGGAATACCCTAGAAACGACCCCATCAGGTTTCTGAGAGCCAGCAGATTTCTGTTTCTTCTAGTTGGCAACCAGTCTCAAGTTATAAAGACCAACAAGCTAATCCTGATTAAAACACACAGCTCGTTTCCCCATTATTTGTTACTGAACAACAGCAGGTTGCACCCGAACTGCACAAAGAGGAAGAATGTCACCGCACGTAGACAGCTCATTCTGCACACAAAGGCAGCAAGGGCTGTCTCCTATGCAGTTTTCAAGAAAACAAGACATCACCAGAACTACTGCTTCCCATCTAAAGGCAGACTCTACTCCTAGATGCAGAACCAAAACCAGGACATGACCTAGGGCAACTGCGTGTGAGAAGCTAAACAGAAACGCAAGCTCTAAGCAATTTAGAAAGTTGGTTGGTGGTTTCCCTTTTTTTCTGGGTCATTTTTGTTTCCTCCAGGCAGTAAGAAACAATTATTACTCGCTTTGAAATTGTTTTCCCAGAAGATAATGACACAATTTAGCAAGTACCTAATTCTAGATAAACTTTTTTCTCAGTATAGCAATAGAGACTTCTAGCAGCTGTTTCCCAGAACATCGGAATAACCAACCAAACCAGAATTTACACTCCAGCTAACACTACCAAGCTGCTTTCCGTGAAGGACTTTTACTGCAGATAGCTTCTGGTGTCGAATATCCACCTCAGCTGCCAGTTTCAGGCTGACTTGACCACATAACCATTTCTCCTTGTTCTACTACAGGGTAGCCTCAGATAGTTCCTTCAGTTCTCTGTTTCACAGCCACTACCAGCACTTTGGCCACACTACCAAGTTATAGCCAAACAAGGTTGTCGTGCAGACGACAGTGCCTCTGGCATACCTATGTAGAAATTAAACACTACACTACTTAGTGGACCAACTGAGAAATGCCCACGTGATAACCAGACGTCTCAGTCGACTGTAGGAGTAACCAGCTATGGTTAGTTACCACCCCCTGTAATTAAACGTCACAGACTTCAGATGCCAGCTTCTCTCTGGATTAAAACATTCTGGGAAAAATGGTCTGATTTATTAGAGTGGTGTAGAAGTAATGAAAAGAGCTGCATAACAATGCCCTTTTTGATCTTTCAGAATTTTGTCTGAAATCCAGCGTTCCTTTCTTTTCCTGCCCCCCACCCTTGGAGTGATTATCTTAAAAACATGACTCATAAACCTGAACATCATCCTTTTCCTGACCTCAAAGAACAAACGCAACAGAATGTAACAACTCATTTAACATACATAAAACTGGTTATTTCAGATACTTTCTTACCAGGAATTCCAAGTATATGCCTTCTTTTTTATAGAGCATGTATTACATTTATGCCAATAATGAGTTCTGCATAAATGATTTGATTTTATCTTTCTCCACTCACACTACTATTCTTGTTGTAATAACTATGATTCACCACATCCTTTCTACATTTGCATTCCCACAACTAGTTGCTGCAGGACATGAAGGCTGCTCAGCAGCAGATTGGTTCATATGCGATAGAGTATGCAGACATCCTACAAGCCTATTCTTATCGCTTCACAACTCATTGTATCTAAACTAGATACAAAATAATTCAAATATCTCAAAACACAAGCCAAGAGGAGAAATTTTCATAACTTAGCTTCTTAGAATTGTTTTATGTTAAGAAGCTATAGGATATATAGACAGCTAAAGAAATGTCAGTTTGCATGTGTGTTTTTACTAAGTTTTGGAAAGCAGCAAAGGCAGTGAATAATAAAGAAACATATGAACATCACAAAAGAAATTTCTGTGTCATCATGAACATCAAGATGGTTTTAGATGTGCCTAGTTACAAAGACTTCAGTTAGAGTAAGCTGGATTTACACCAGTTTAGGAAAGGTTGTGTTCTACCCTAAAGTCAAAATCATAACTGGAGAACGTGAGTATCTGGTAATATTTTTTCTGTTAAAGATAAATAGAAGACCCATCTGTATGCTGTTCCCTAGAATTTGGCAGAAATGGCTCCATGCAAGCTTCTATATAGCTGCTTTCATGAACATGTCAGAAGATTTGAAAACACCTAAAAATATACTTATATGTGTGCTCCAAACATCAAAAGTTAATTAAAATGCAAAAATCATCATTAGGAATACATTTTTCTTAATACAGTGTTGATTGTGAACTCCAGGATAAAACAGTCAAATTTGTATTATTTTCTTCAGTCAGCAGAGTCTGAAACACTCAAACACAAAGAGCATGGTACAAACCACACAATACGAAATCATATCAACTATCTTCAATCTCTTAATCTACACTCTAGCTATATTTCTAGAATATTTTAGAATCCTATTTTATCTATGTTTGTAGTCATTCATAGCTGTAGTGTTCCCAAAGAGCATTTGTAAAGCTATGAAAACAGGCACACTCAAAAGAGTTTCACTCAAACATGCCATCACTGAATTGAGTTGTTTCAGAAAATTGTTTTAGACAAACTAGGAAAAGGCTAAGGGAATTAATTTCCATTAACTAACAAGAGTTTTTAAACCATTAGAGTGCTGAGATACTGGTAAATGGAATGTTACCCTGACCAGAATGCACTTTTTTTTAATACTTCATCTCTGGTGCCAAACCTTTCGCAAGGAAGGCCTCTTAAATTCAGTGGGGGTCAGAAGTTTAGTTTATTCAGCAAGAATAACACTATTAACAGCTACTGCTCTTTCATGTCAACACAGTTAACACCCACACATTCCAGCTCTGGTTAATACAGGCCAGTCAAGAAAGATTGGAGTTGCTAGGGGCAGTCATCTCTGCAGGGATATTTTAAAACAGAATTTATACCGTGCTTTAAAAACAATCTAAAAGGATCAATCTGCCTTATGAATCTGCTGTAGACATACACAGAAAGAAAGATGGATGGATGAAACCATATAAAAGCAAGTAAATCTGACTCTCTTTATTGATTTTTGAGAGGACAGTGTAGAGTACTTTGGTGAGGTCTTATATATCACTGCAAAGGACGAAATGCCATTGTGCATATGGTCTGAAGAATGTCAGGATTTATCATGGAGCAATGCACTGCTGTATTCTGTCATTATATAATTTTGTAAATAATGTTTTCACTGTTGAGGAAGGTAGACCACTAAAAATTAAATAATCCTCAAAAGAAATACAAGAACTATCACAGGAAGATTTTCACACAGCTATAAATGAAAACATCTGCTATTATTAAATGAAAAATTGCAGAAGTTTAGTGTACACATGCAGTACTTTTAGCAGGAGAAAGCTGGTATTTTAATAATTTTGAAAAACAAAATGGAAAAATCTGCATATCACGGCATAATCCTCTTCCTACTTACTTTGTTCTAAATCATAGCAAATCAACGTTTAATGTTCCCCAAAGCTCTCCAGCACTCCTACTCGGACAAATGTCTTCAAAGGATATTAGAGAAATCAATTTGGTTTTGACAGCACTTCTTCACCACATGAACACTTTTCTTCAAGCAAGAAAGGCTTCCTCTTAAAGCATATTTCAGATAACCAAAATGCAAAAATAATCACACCAATTTTTGCAGGTCTCTGGGGCCTCTATTCTAATGTAATGGTGGCATTTCTTATCAGCTGAAATATTCAGCTTTCTAAGTTTTCATCTAAACTACTCATATATCAACTCCCATCACATAAACACCTCCTCATGATGTACATTTAAATAGCACATTTACGCTATTCTATTAGCAATTTCTTCATATGCTTTTCTTAATATACCAAGAGGAAACAATTCTATTATTAGCTGGGGTTACATGGTAGGTCATTTGGAAGATACAGTTGCTTTAAATAATAGAAAGATCTGCTATATATTTTTAAAATAAAAATTCACTAGCTGAGCTGTAAAGCTGTGACTGTCATTGTATGTAAATCTATTAGCAAGCCTTTAGTTAGTGCCCAGGGCGATACAGCATGTACCCCCTCGTCAACAAATCTCACAGACAAACCTAATGGAAAAAACAATTTACCTTCTTCAGTTTCATGCCACACAATTCCTTCCAAGTTCACGCTGGTTCCAGGCTCACAGGGTCCAAGGCATTCGGGTTCTGTTACTACTCCAACCTCGCAAGTATTTACACCCACTGAACGCGTCCGTACCAAAAGCTGCTCGACTGGTGCTGCAATATTGGATGAAGATGGGGAAAAGTAGGAAGGCAGAATCTGAGGTGTGATACTGCTGGAAATCGGAGGTGGAGGTGCAGGCACTGTAAACAGGGGATCAACCTGAAAACAACAGACAAACTTACTATAATGGTGCTGTGAGAGTTAAAAAAATAAAAGTAAAATAAAATAAAATAAAATAAAATAAAATAAAATAAAATAAAATAAAATAAAATAAAATAAAATAAAATAAAATAAAATAAAATAAAATAAAATANTTGTCATAGACTGTTAATATGAAATAATAATAAATTTTTAAAACAGGGATTAAGCTTACTTTTTTCTTGGCACTGACAGACTGATTTGTGGATGGAAATTAATTTTGCGAACTAGGAACTTCATTTTCTGTTTAAAGGAAAACATTTATAAAAACGGTACAAAGACACAAATGCCATTCTTTGATGTGTATCATAGAGAAATTACTAGTTGAAACAATTCTAATATCCATATGGCAGCAAATACAATCTCTTATCATCCAATCATTTAAAATACATTAGGATGATCCACCTAATACCTTACAGATAACATTTAGATCTTTCTACTTGGAATAACAGATGAGGACTTCTATAGGAATCTAGCCAAACCATCTAATTTCTTAGGGTTTCCAAAATGCATATTTAGAAGAATACATCTCCCCAGACAATCAATCTATGCACAAGACAATTCACAGAGACAATATCTGTGTATGAACTGAAGAAGTTCATCATCATCATCTCTCCCATATGACTTCCAATCTCCTCAGTAGCATATTTTCTGTATAAAGATTTGGCTGAAGGTTTTCAATATTTCAATCGGGCTGTAAGGTCCCTTGTCACATAAAAGAGAGCTAGATAAGGATATGAGTGTGCCCATTCAACTAGCTAAACCACCTGGAACTCATGTTCATTTGGCCCACTGGATCACAGATATCACATGAAGAAATCACTCTTCAACCTAACGATTTTTTTTTTTAATAATTGCTTTTTAGCTGCATTGAAATAGATGATCAAATGTCTTCATGACTATGTTTTTAATTTTAGACCTCATAAGAAGACTCAACAGAAAAGACATAATGACTCACTGTACCTCATCTAGGTTTTGCTCAAATGTATCTTAATGTAGATCAAAGCTCATTTTGCCTTCTTGTAAAGCAAAATGGGGATACAAAGAAAAGGACAGACTAAAAGGTATTATACATGTATCATAGATCAACTCACTTCATCAAATGGACAGTTTTCATAATGAGAAAATAAAATGACAAATTAGGAAGAACTTTTTAAAAATTGTAACAATTGTTACCATTGGCCTTTGTAACGATTCTGTTGCTTTTAGCATTATTCATTGATGCAAACTGAGAGCCAAGGCTTTTAACTGTGTGTGCAAGCCCTATGTGTGCTAAACACTTCTCAATAACTTTGTGAAAATGTTTGGCATGATCTTAGCATGACCAGCCTGGATTCTGATCTCAATTATATTAGAACTAGGCAAGAGAGCAGATAACCACAGTCTTCTCAAAACTATTCCTCATTTAGAGGGGATTCTTTTTATTTAGAATGAAATCTTCAAGTTAGAGGTAAGTAAAAAACCCAAACAAACAAACCCAACCAAGCAAAAAACCAGAACAAACAAACAAAACAACAAAAACCAACCAAATGAAAAACCACAACCAACCACAAAAAATCCTGCAACACCAAAACCAAAGCAAAACATAAATACTAAAAGCATCCCTAAGGAGAAAAAGATCTACTAATAGTATCAAAATTCTAATGGTTAAAGAGAGTTCCTGTGGCATAAGAACAATACACTCAAGCAATGATGTCTTTATTCTTCTCTTTATGCCAACAGAGTTGCAGAGTTAAAGCACAGGCTGAATGCTTTGCAGAGCAGATCTGAATGCACACAGGAAAGTCAAATATCAACTGACCCCCACCAGCAGCTGTTAGTTGCAGTATCTAATAGCACACATCACACAAAACCAAAACTGTGTATGCCGTGTGTGGGGAGACACTGATTCTACGCTCCACAGCTCCTGCTGTCTGCTGCCAAGTGGAGGCACACGGTTGGATGGCACAGAGCCCTGCTCCCTGGTACTGGCTGTGTAATGGTGCTCTGTCACTGAAACGGGGTCAACTTGTAACCCAGGCATAATTTAGGAGTTCTTAACATACCTTACTTCAAGCCAGAAGAGAATCGGAATCGGTAACTGGTAGGTAAATGGAGCATAGAACTTAGGAAAAGCTAAGCCACATCCCATTATAAACCCAAAAAATGCTGATGAATAGCCTGTTTGACAGTTTACATGGTGTTTTGTAAAGCTGTGCAAAACCTCCTACTACACATGCAACATCATTCTTCCGTAAAATATACTCATCACAAAACCAGAGGGAAAAAAATCCAAAGTGTTTTCTGTGGTCATACCAAACTAGCCAATGTTTTAAATGAATGTAGACTAAATTGACAGATGTGTTTTCCGGTTTTGAGTATTATAAACAGTGAGGCGGAGCTAATGAAAGCATGGATCTGACAGTGTATCCTATTAAGTTCTTTGTTACAAATATTTGTACTCAGTTATGGTTTATTTAGACCTGCTAATAATGTTCATGTTTTTCACTAGAAACATTCATCCAGGACAAGGCCAAATAAGGGCGCTCGCACTAAATGGGGCTGTTTCTCTGTGAATTAAAACACTAAACCTTTGGCTGAGAAATAAGTGGACACTTACTGTCCCTGAGGTACATATTCATTGCACAAATATGACCTTGGTCAAAAGAAAAAAATATACTAAGCTTAAACATTGCTCCAGATTTCCATGTTTTAAAATTACCCCACCTTGTTTGATAATCATAACAGCACTGCAAAGTGGTGGTTCTCAGAGATCATTGTGGTGACACAATTGTTTTCATGAATTCTCCAAAGGGCACTGATGTAAGCTATTAGAGGCAAAGAGAAGCAGGAAGGCCGCCATCTCCAGTGGAAAAAAAGGCACATAAGACTAACATCTGGTGGTGGCAGTCTGTCAAACTGAGGAAAGTTAATGTCAAGAACAGATGCTCTGCAGTTTCTCACTGTTATTTTTTCATTATTATTCCCAGGTGCTGGCGCATACTGAGCAGTAGCCTTGCTGTTTATCACACAAGAGATTCCAATATGAGATTGAAAATCTGAATCTGAAGAAGGTTATTTACATAGATGCTCTCTTTAGACACACAATCAAAGGAGTACAAAAAGACAGAAATATTCAAGCAATACTTTCTTCACCTAATTCCAAGAGCTTTTGAGAGCTGATTGGTGACAAAGGCTACAAAGCTGCAGTGTTATTCATGGCAGTTTTCCACTGCCAAGTGTTTGATAGTATCAGAGAGCTATGATGCTTAGTAGCAGAAAGCTCACAGAAAATGAAGACTGCCTGCCAAGCAATGTAGTCACTGCTCCATGGAGCAATTCTTTATCTGAGCAGTTACAAAAAAAAAACCAAACCAAACCAAACCAAACCAAACCAAAAACAAAACAAAACAAAACAAAACAAAACAACCAAAAAAACCCCAAAACAAAACCAAAAAAAAGCGCCTATTTTGGTGGCTGCATAACATTTGTCAGTAGGAGGAAGCACACATGGAAAAGAAAGGAAACATTATACTAACAAGAAATAGGCAAGACTTTCTAATAAGCAAGGTTGCTATTCAGTTCCTCAGGCACTTGACATGCTGGAATCAAGCTCTGTGTATCAAAACTCACCTTCCTGATTTAATGAAGGTGTATCTTTGAAGATACACCTCAACGATAACATGGTCTACCAATCTAAGACCAAAGTGGATCATGCACTACTGCAGTGTCATCCATCAGGTGACTTTGAAATATACATGCCAAAAGCCATTTAACCCATCTACCAACACAGCCAGGAAAAAGGCAGAGGAGCAGGTTTCAGGCTAAGTACAAGCCCTTCCCAGAAAGCACGACTTTTTAAATGGAGGAAAAAAAAAGTACTGCAAGCATTCCCAGTGGAAATGTTTGCACTAATAGAAAGAATGTGAAAAGCAGATCTGAATCTTATTATAGGATCTAACTAAAAAACAAAGCCTGACCCTCTGCAAACCTAAATCCTCCGTCTAAAAGACAGTAACATAAAGACAGGAAAGGACTAAGAAACTTCCAACCTTGAAAATTACACTGACAAGTCTTTACAGTTATGAATTAATCCTTCTGTGTCTGGAAAGGAAAACAGGAATTAAAGGAATTCAGCCCTATCTGGAAGTTTTGAGTCTTACAAATTGCTTTCTCTAGATTTTACAGTGAAAAGGAGACTAGCTTGTTTTTACATAAAGTATCTATTTTGATTTTCTAAAGCAACAGTGGCCCCAGAAGACCTCATTGTAGTCTCATGCACAGCATCATAAATGAGAAGTAATTTTAATGAAATTAATGTAACTGCTTTGGAAGAAAACAAAACATATGGGAGAATGTGACGTGAGAAAAATGCCTGTGTGTTCAGAAGCATGTCTGCACTTCCAAACATCTCACCGATCTCCAACTCTCCTCTTGCTACAAACTTTGCCTCACAGAGAATTTACATATCCAAAACCTAAAACTATTCCTTCATATTCTACCAAGTGACAGGAATCACCACTATGAAGAATCTCCATTTTGTCTGAAAGATCCCATTTTAATCTCAGTTCAGTATTTCTTGCCTGTAATTCGTATCAGAGGCCAACTCAGAAGCATTGTGACATCATGCTTAACAGAAACGATATTTTGTTTTCTTCAGATGTTCTACATCAAATTGTTGAGGGGGAAAAAAGGCCAGTGTCATAAACAACAGCATAGAAAAAAAGAAATACTGTAAGACATGGATGTAGAAGGGAATTTCTGCCATAGGACAGACATCTGCTACAAGCTTTACATTCAAAACTCAGGAAGGTCAGAGGTACTAAGAAAATTACTTATTTTGGTCAACCTAGTTGAGAATCACAAGAGCTTAAATAGAAAAGAACAACAAAGATGATTCAAACTGATAAATTTCATCCAAATTTCACACTTTGAAACCTTTGTTTGAGAATAAAATTTTTTAAGTGCTTACGCTTTATAAATATTATACTATGAACAAGAAACGCAATGTGTAATTATATTGAACTGAGTAACACAAGTAGCATCTACTTGCAGTTTCCAAGTATTTCCTACTCTTAAAATTAACTTCACCACTTCAATCAACTGAGTAGTTGGAGAGAGCAAAAAAACATTAACAGAACTGACACTTTTTTTCCTAGTAAAGCAGCAAATCACTCACATCTGGAATTATTTCAATATTCTGAACAGTTGCTATTAAGCCAAAAAAAAAATCCACTCAGAACTCTTACTCTGCTACTAAACCTTCAATACAGGGAAAAAGGAAAAAAAGTCCCCCTGTTCCCAAGATACTCTTTGCCGCTCACATCATCCACGTTGACCAGCACACGGAGTTCTGCAAACTCATCTTTTGACAGTTGCGTGCTCTTTTTACATGGTGACCTCCAGACCACCTCAGACCTTATGCGACCATGTGACAGTATATACCTGCAGCACCTCCAAAAACATGATGATGCTAGTATTTTATTTTTAGAACAGTGTTAATCAAGATAACCATGAAAAGCCAAAGCTCTGAGCAGGGTCTAATGGAGCACAACAGTGCTGAACAAAAGGCAAGGAAACTTCCTTGTCCTCTCTTGGATCTCCAATTCTAGCTCAGATGATTGGGATTTCCCAAGCCATTCACCCATTTTACTGTGAGAAAGATTAGCATTTGACAGCTGCCTGTGATATCCTTTTGCCAAGGCTCTGTCTGTGAAAAATTGTATGTCTCTATGCTTGGCAGAGTCCTGGGAGGATGCCCAGATCACCACCTGCAAATTTCTTGTAAAGACATTTCTCCTCATTCAGCCTACATAAATCACATTCATTGAGATAATTGTTTCTAGAACACCTTTCTGCATTGATTCTTGATTTCTCCTGGTCAGCTCTTCAATCTGCACTTCCTAACTTTTCTTCAGTCAGCCACTATGCTTTGCTAAGCTTTAGTACAAAATGAACAAGTACTAAAATTAACTCAAGATTCCCGTGTAGAGAGGTACACTGTGGTCCACAATCAAGAAAGGAATTATTCTGAATAGTCAAGAAAGAAATTTCTCTGGATTGTCTGGGGCTAGATAGAAACTGCATAATGATGTCCAGTATCTGTCAGTGTCATGCAACTGAGTATGGTAAAAACCAAGGCACGTCCACTTACTGGTGAGGGTTAGGTGCCTAGGGTTATGAAGTTATATGACCCTTTAAAAGCTTATTGTTTTAAAGAAAAAAAAAATTCATTTTAACAATGGTAATCCTTTTTATTCCAAAGTTTCTGCTACAGTCAACCTTTCAGGGTTCTGGGCCTGAAAATAGATATGGTATTTGCTTACATAAATTTCATAGCATTGTAGATAAATATTACCCTCAGTTTTCCAATGTTTATTTCTAACATATAAGACTTCAACCCGAGAAAGAAGGCATGGTTGCTCTATGACAGATAAGACTCTAACAGACCAAGGAAAATTTTCTCGTTGTTAGTTGTATATAGGAAGATAATGTTTAATTTGATTGCATCATCATTTAACTGCTCCTCTGCAAATTTTCATTCCTAATGTCCAAGCAAATCATGACCCTATGACTCCACAGCAGAAGTTCTCCACTACCAAAAGATGATTTCAGTTACTTGATGATGCAACCGCAGTCTGGTGGAAGAGCTGCCATTTCAGCCATTCTGGAGTACAGGAACATAAGACATTCAATAAAGCTTCATGAGTTTTCACAAAGGAGGAGGACTCCAGGACAATGTATAATAAAGTGGCAAACAAAACTCAAGAAGAGAAATGGCTTCACTGTACTTTTTTGACTTTCTGCATGCAATGGCCCACTGCTGCCTTTTACTCATTTGCTGAATGCTCACTTTGCGAGAGCAAACTTGCACACATTATGACTCAGACTGTTGCTCCCTCAATTCAATATATTTTTTTAACAAAAACTGTCTAAACTAATAATTTCTCTTCCAAAAGGTTGTCAAAGACCTTCTGTAATCCTCAGGAAAAGAACTGAACTTTGTTGATGGCCTGTGCATACCAAAAGCTTTAATGGACCTGACTACATTCTTAGGGATGGCATTTTCAGCATGTTCCAAAAATTGAGCATTTGACTTAATGGCCCCATATTTATTGGTGTCTACAGACCCTAAAATTTTTAATTTAAAAAGCCCTTAGGCTTTTTAGGCAAGACATGTGGGTCTTTGACTAATATATTCCTGTATTGTTGCTTTAGAGGTCTCCTTGTGCTTTTTGATAGGGTGTAGGATCCCTATCAGTTAGGTTTTTTCCTGTATTCCTTAGACCAACTTTACATTATTAGCTACAAACACTACCAAGTGTAGGATATTGTGTCCTAATCTTATTTAAAGGACAAGACAGGATTATTACTTTCAAGAATGGGACATACACATTTATGATTATTTAGCAAGTCACTAAAGGAAAACTTCTAAAATGACCTTTCAGCTTTCCTTTTCACTGTGACAGTTCAACTGAAAAAGGAGCTGAAGTGCTATTTTTTAGCTCTCCTTGAAATTACCCACTGTTGGATATCTAGTTAAAATCTTTATTCTCAAATGCAGTTTGATCTATTTACAGTGTGATCTATTGTCTTTCAGGAAAGACAATTTATGACAAGTCTTTTTTTTTCTCCCAACTGATGTACACCTTCACTGGTATAAATACAGAATAGGTCCACTGAAGCATAACTGTGGGCAGCACTTGGACTGTAATGGTAGTTTTACCAGGGAGAAAAGTAGATAGCAATTCAAATAAGAGCTCTAAAAAAATTCCAGAAATAATACATGTACAGTAAAGATTTTCTAAAGGAAAATAGTCCTTGAGATAAGGAAACCACTAATATGTGTTCTCTCCAAATTATTGGGTTGGTGCCGGTTTCTGACACAAAGTGTCCAATAACCCTTAACAATGCGACTGAAGGATTAATCTTACAGTATGAAGGCAAAAACAAGAACCAGATTTAGCAAGAAAGACCTTTCAAAATTTGCTTACCTACTTGCCTCAACTCTGAGGCCATTCAGTTTGGGCAGAGAGGAGAAACCCAGATTTAGTGTTCTCTTAGTTCTTTTTCATGAGAGCAGCTATACTATCACCACTAAGTTATCTAACTACAGGTTACCTAATAAACAGACAAATCTTGTCCTTTCAGTGGCTCAGAATTCAGGTCACCTTGAGATCTCCGTTTTCATGTCCGTATCTCAACAACATTTTTACCTACTGATTTTGTGTTAGTACCTTAAGATCCTCATTAGCATGCTCTCTAGGAACCCAGACACAGACAGAAGTTTCTATTTAAAGAGTTTTAGTAAGGATTCCTGTCCTGCTGAAAAAGAAGGGAGGCATGCAGAGGACCCAGTTTCACCCAGAAAATCCCAGACACCATTGTTGAAATACCTTGTGTTTCCATATGTCCTTTCTTATACTCTCAGAGCCTATTTTTATAGTGTCAGTGTGATCAACACCTACTGTAAATGAAGCTCCCGTTCTGTTCAAAACAAGCAAAAGAAATTGACAGTCCAAGTATTCCACTTTTAATGTGTTATATTCCCCAGTTACTTGCACCTTCTAGGATGATCTGCCCTACCCGTGCATATCCTTTCTATTCTACCCACTGCATAATAAGCTTAAAACAAAGACAAAAAAAAAAAAAAGAAACTCTTCTGAATGCTTCGTAGAAATTCAAATATCTTGCTCATAAAAATAAACCTAATCTAAGCTGTCACAAAATCATGAAACGGCTCTGGCTGTTGTATCAAACTATATAGACATGGACAGACCCTTTGAAGA
Source organism: Platysteira castanea (assembly GCA_013397175.1). Lineage (NCBI taxonomy): Eukaryota > Metazoa > Chordata > Aves > Passeriformes > Platysteira > Platysteira castanea. The sequence goes on from VYXC01002917.1 coordinate 61,907, forward strand.
AATGAAACTGCACTTTATCAAGTGTGATTTATAAGCAACACTGATTTAGCTGGGAGATAACACTGCTGTCTAATCATTAGTAGTCAGACAACAGCCATGTGAACACATCAATTATGGGCCACTGCCAAAAGCCCTTGAGATCCCAGAGATTAACAGCCAATCCTCTGTTTTACAAGCTCACATCAAAAAGAATATTAATAAGAGGAGGGGCGATGTGAAAGCTTGTCAGAGTAATTCATGCACTAAAACAAGGCATTTTTCCCTTTGCTCTGCCTTGAACTGGTCCATGAAAAAAGCTGGCATTAGCTACAAAGCATGAAGAGGCCAATTTCTCAGAAAATGTTTTTCATTAACATATGGGAAGTTGTGAAAGGCTGGAAAAGCTCTATTTGGTGGACAAAGATGACAAGTTCTGTGTCTTGCTTTCCTGAATGTATCAATCCTGCAACTATTATTCAGATATTTGGAAATGAACATCCATACACAGAAGTGTTTGATGACTTTTCTCATCCTCAAAACCAGATCTATTTACCATTATATACAAATTAGCCAGACATCAAGGCATCCATTTACTCTGTACTGTTAACGACTTTGAAAAACTGAAGTAGAAATACTAGCAACTCATTTTCAGGTTCATTTTG
>VYXC01002917.1:62575-87428 GCA_013397175.1 Platysteira castanea
GGGGGGGGGGCGAAAATTCCACAGTTATGCCTTTCTTATTGACTCCTATGGAGTGTGGTTGACTAGAGGCTTACTCTTCTTGCATATAAATGAATGGAAACAAGCCAAGAATGTAACTCCAAACGGAACAGTTATTCCTCTGTACAACACGCCTATAAAGATGGACCTCAAACAACTTGTTGCTGACATTTTAAATGCAGCACTTTCAGCTGGATGGTTTAGTCCCATCACTGTCCACTCTCTCTGGACTGTACTCAAGGGTCTAAAAATAGAGAGGTTTCACAGCATGGCTGCAAACAACCTGAACCCAATCCTACCAACACTGTGTATTTAAGGGAAGAGAGAATTTATTTGTGGGGATTTTCCAAAGCTACCTTTAAAAAAGCTATCTCAGTTACTGCCAGTAATTAAACTCTGAGCAAAGAGGAAGCAAGAAGCAAGACCTTTTAGACTCTTCACTGTCCCAGAGCCAGTAGCTTTAGGCACAGCTCCAGAATACATACTCTGGTCTGACATGCACCAGTTTTAACAGTTCCCACTTTGCTGTGGTCTTCCAGACAATCACTGCCTTTACTTTTCTTACCTGGAGTACCACACATCTCATATCCTACTTCAGGATGGCATCCTATTAGTCAAATTGACACAGCTAAGAGGGTCTTAACTACTCGAGGAAGCACATAAAAGCACCAAGTATGCTAAGCACCAGATTCATATTGTGGAACTCCTCCTTTAGTAAACAGCTAGACTAAAGAGGTATCAGTCCCAGACTTTGTTCAGGCAGCCATGGCAATGCTAGCTTCCATAGCTTTACTGCTCCAGGGACACCTGTAATGACAATTTTAACTAAGGGTACAGTCTTGTAGCAGTACTTGTGTCCCTAACATCCGAACCTGTGGACAACTCGGATCTGACCTAAATGCCACACCTTGTCTCACACTTTTGGTGGTATTCATCTTGACATGCCAGTTCGCTGTACAGGATCCATGACAAAGTGTGGCAGTGACAGCTCAGTCTGAAATCGGCTTCTGCAGAGGTGGAACCACAGGCTCCATGTGTGCTCTGTGCCAAGGGGACAGAACTCTCCCACAATCATTCTGTCAGCACACACAGATGGCAACTGCTGCTAGAGAAATGTAATATCCTAAACTCACCTGATTAAGCATCACTGAGCTTAACCACACAGCTTAACCACATAGCTTAATACTGTGTCGGAGAGCCCCTTGCTCGCTCACGTTTACACTTATTTTCCCATAGCAAAAGCAATGCCTGGAACACAACAGGTCCTTAAAGATAGAGCATCTGTGGTTTAATGGCTGACACAATCTTAGAAATATATTTTATCTTGTCCTAGATGTGTTTTTGGAATATATCTGTTTTGAAAAATTATCTCTGATATATACCCAAACAGAACACAGTGCTATGAGCCTCACCCTAAAACATCTCAAGATTTTAATTTCAGTGTGTTCCCTCTTTCTGTCATTCTGACAACTAGGGGTCTTGCAATTCAATTGCTTAAAAGCTAACCTGGGGAAACATTCATCAGGCAGATCTCTTTCAAAGCAGTAATTTGTAAGCACAGCACTAAAACAAGAAAGTGATTCAACCATTGTAGAGCTGATAATTACTAAAAAAAAAATCTGATTACAAAGAAGTTAAATTTAATAAGATGCCATGTTTTTGTTAAGCTGGCTGAGACAGTAAATTGGTTTTCCAAGCATTCTCTAACACTGTTTTCAAATTTGTAAGAACTAATACAAACTAATACCAAATGTTGGAGTTAATGCGCCAAGTGACGTGAGTTAAGTTTGACAGGAGTGGCCTCCCAGTATCTAGCAAATTAAAAAGAGACTGTTTATCTATTTTTAGCCTCTTCCAAAAGGGCTCAAGACTTTCTAAATTTCCAGCTCAAATACATCATTTTCAGAAAGCACTCCATGAGCAGTCTATGTACAAAAAACTGGGAACTTCCACATGTCTCATACCAGGCAATTAGATCTCTCTTAAATCATCACTGAAAATGTTAAGAGCATAAACAACTAACACAGCATCTAGAGCAAGGGGATTCTACCAGAAAAGTACAGACTTTGGGTGACTGCAATGACTCATATTGGCTGTTACTATGCCTCCTAAATCTTGACCAAAAAATGCAGGACAAAAGAGCAAGTGAAAAGAAATCCTTTTATAAAGTGGAGGGCAGTACTTAAATCTATTAAGTTATCTTTGTGGCAGTCCTGTACAAGTGCACTGCAGGTTCTACATGGCACCACTCTCAAGGAAGTGCCAAAACAGTAGAGACAGGAGTGCTGTAAAACAGGGAATGCACTAGAATGGAATAACTGGATGACAGCCCTAATACAGAGCTCCTGATGATGCACAGCAGCACAATCTTTATTCCAAGCAACACTGGTTACTTTTTAAATTTACTATTAGAAAGGTTTTCAGCACTAAGTGTGTCAAGCTCTAAACACTTATTTGCTTTAAGACAGTGTTAATGAGTTGGCTAATCACACAATTTTATAGTTCTATAATGCACTGTGCTGTAAAAATTAAATCAGTGTTTATTACACCTCTGCTGCCTTTCCCTTCCTTCTCATTGGACTGACTCTTGGATGGATTAAATGGATTAAAGCAAGCACTGTACTACAATAAAATATAAAAAGTGCACTGGTTGACAACAGTTCTCAATATGTATGTAAACAGTATTTTAGTTCAAAGCCTACCTGTGAACAAAGTAGTTCAAATCACTAATTTCAGATCCTGAAATTAGGAACATGTTTATTTTTCAATTTTGAGGAAGCTGTTCTGTTTTTATTTGCCTCTGGAATTTCCCTCCTCTTGGATATTAAAAAACCAACTTGCTCAGTTTTCCTTTCCTGACCTCAAATAAAAAAGGTGACATATAATTGAGTTTTTATTTTTGCAAAATTACACATTTTTGCCAATTGTCTTTGATGTCAACAGTGTTTATGTGACAGACCTTGATACTGAACTGTCAAAATTGCATGGAGAACAAAGCTTCCTTTATCACTGGAGAATCAATATCACTAATGGCCAACCAGAAAACGGATCAAAGATACCTGAAGATGCAATGCTTGTTCGAGGATAGAGAAAGAAGGCGCACACACACAGACAGACTCTGGAAAAATCATACACCCAAGATTCCCAGGTAAAGTTAGTGGATCTTTGAATATAAGCAAAGAACTTCATACACTTTCTTACATTTCAACCTAGATTTTCTATAGAGAAAAAAATGGTTAAAAGGATCATAAAAACACAAGCTTCTTTGATCACGATAGGCATAATATAGAAAGTTCTCCACTCTTATATAGGAAAGAAATATATATTTAAGCGACCTTAGACTGGATTAATTTGAGTATCTCCTGAAGACTGATCACTTGCTTTCGATATTGCTTATAGTTAGGAAGGAATGATCATGTGTTTTATCAAAATTAGTATCACAGCACTTGAATTCTGACGAGTACATGTTTACTGCTCCATGGAACAAATACGGTATCTGTTGTTCTGCCCCCAAACAAGTGAAAATTATTTTTCATTCCCAAATCATGATAAAGAGTCTGATGATAATACAGAAATGGATACAATCATGTATTGGACTACAGCATGGCACAGTTAATTTTCATGCCACAATGTCTAACTTGCTTTGTGGTCTTAAAACCTAGGAATTCTGAGATCACAGACACGTTTGGTTTGGTCTGTATGTTAGCTCTTATAGCCACTTTTTAAAGAAATATTCAGCATGGAAATACATTGTCTGTTTTCAATAACGTGGTGTGGTCTTGCCATCCCAATTTCACTGACTATAAAACGAAGATAGCTTTGTTCCCACTTCCTCCTTTCTTCAGTGTATTGCAAACCTTATGGCCAGGCTGTGTACTTTATTTAATTAGAACTTAAACCCCAGAACTGATGCCAGATTTTCAAGATAGCTCACAAATCAAAACAAGGGGCCAGATGCTCAAAAGGACAAAGCATACTGGGTGCATGAGTTTCCCCTCAGATCCTCATAATGGCAAAAATAGGTGCTAGCTTGCTCAAAAAAATCTTGCCAAAGCTGTAAGTGTTAACCGCATTAAAAACCTGCCCTTCATAAATGAAGTCATAATGCCTCCAAGTGCAATTTGGTCTTTGGAAGAAGAGTGAAATAACTATGCACTGAAATATTTAGACCAAATTCCACTTTTCATTCACAAAAAAAGGAATATAGTTCTTAAATTTTCCTCTGAGGGCAATTTTAGGGGTAAGAGACTGTTTCTTGACTTGTTTTTTTCCTTCGTATCACACAGAAAAATTTCGGGGTTTTTTTGTTTGCTTTGGTTTTTTGCATGTGTTTGTTCTAAACAAAATGAAGAAAAGACAACTAAAACTAGAATAGGATAGGGTGCCAGTGGATAACTGATAAATTATGCTGTGTTTCCTTCTGCCACACACAAGCCTTCAGCTTAGTCCAATACATCACACAAGCACAAGGGAGGAGGATGTATTGGATTTTTCAGCTACACTCACATTTGCATGAAAAGGAGCAGTCAAACGAAAATTAAGCACTTAAACAGCTTAAAAAAAGCACTGGTTCAGAATACTGTACTTCAATAAAACATTCATTGTTATTCAATCCTTGGCAAATGACATTGCCATCACATACTAGTAGAAGAACCGTGAAGAATAAACGCTATCTGAAAAAGAGACTTGTACTTATGCAGCGCTAATGACCATCTAAAAGAGCGATTCTGCATGGTTACATCCTCTTTGAGATTCACAGCTGCAGCTTCACAAGAGCAGCCATACATCATAATCTGCAGCCATTTTAGGCTACCCCTGTGCTTTGGAGAGCAGTATGGGAACTAAGGAACTGCTAATCTGTAAAGTTACAATCAAAAACAACTTTATTCAGCGATGGTGAGTGAATGTGATGACCCACCTTCCCCTTAAGGGTGGGTCATCACACCGGGGAGGAGGAGGTGCTATGTAAATTTTAATGCTGACAACACCCCGACTGTAACAGCAGTGACACGCAGGAAAAAGATCTCCACATTTAGTTTGACTAGAGAGAAAACATACCCATTATTAGATTTTGATTTCTAATTCATTATAACAGTGGCACGGAGTAGCACACAAGCCGTTCTTTTAAAAGGTCAGATAACTGTATGTTAAGATCATAACACTCACGTTTTAATTAATGTGAAGAATTTGCTTATTGAACAACATGCTGATCCTATACACATCATTAATTAACTGAGATACAGTGACTTTTCGGAAAGTTAACATCTTGGGAACAAAGATTATGTCACCGTACTTTGAAACCGTTTGATAATCAAAGGCTACGTTATTATCCACAGATTTTGTGGGCAAACCACAGACAGCTTCCCTGTCTATATGCTCAAGGTTTGCAGCCACACCCATCACACCACAGTCTTTTCTCCAGTTCTGCACATTTCTTTAAGCTTGGTTTTATGGAAATAACTATGGCTCTCTGCACAATACATAGCTTATAAAACAACTCTCTCGATTTAATTAGGCTAGACAAAGGAAAACAGTCTGGAAACTACCGTCATTACTAGGCTTGTTTGCCTCACACATTAAATACCTTTGTCTCTACAACTACTTAAAGCGCATTTCTCACGGCAGGTCAGTCAAGCTAGCCCTCCGGTGCCCTGTAAACGGCATCTGTCATCATCCTCGTAACTCCCACATATCTGTATGTACAAATTTGGATGAGGAAGCTCTGGAAGAAATGGGGCTGGTGCCAGCTTGAGCCATCAAGAGTTCAACCAGAGGTTAACTGTAACCAGGAAAGAAAGATAGTGTTTTGATTTCAGCCCTCAGTACTTACACAGTCAGTATACATCTCTTGAGTTTCTTAGGCTTCTCTTGCTAAGATGAAAATAGCTTGAAATCCAAGTAACTACACACATAAGCATCTATATGGAAACGCCGGCATACTGAAGAAAAAACCAACTCTTCAGCAATTAGTGCCATAGCCTTCTCTGCACTGTGAAAACACATCTAACAGGCAGGAACTTAAAAATATTTGTTGATTTATAATGGTTACTGAGAAGCTACATTTCAGCATTAAACACACCACCATCAATAGTATCTGGCTCAGACCACAGAGGGACAAAAAAGCCAAGAGTCACTTTTGTGCTACAACTTCAAGTGGGCGACACAGTCATTGGAGAGACTGCTTTCCCTTGCCAAAGGCGTACACTCACTTGCTTCCTCTTCCTTTACAAAGAGGTCATTTTTAATTTCCTCGTTACTGAATATCTTATAGAAAGCTACTTAATGTGTATTAAATGCAGAGGAAAAGAATGTCACACCTGTCTCTCTAAAGAGCAGAGATTTACACATAAACCCAGCATCTGTCAAATTGCATCACTTAAACTAGGAATTGTATGCTTGCCTATTTCCATAGGTTATCATAAACTAATTCACTGGGTACACAAGGCAATCGACAGACCAATGAAGGAGCAAAAGCCTGTTACACATAAAAGACAAGGCTGTTCCTATCTTGTGTCAGCTACAGAAAATGTTTTCCAGAGTTTAGTGGTAAGTGTGAAGACTATGGACAAAAAAAAGAGACCAAAAAAACCAACAAAACCAGAAGAAAACCCACCCCCCAAAAAAAACCTCACCGCCACCAACAAAAAAACCCAAACCCCCAAAAAACCCCCAAACAAACAACAAAAAAACCAACAAAAAAAAAAAAACAACACCAACAAAANCCAACAAAAAAACCCCCTCCTCATGACCAGATAATAGATGTTCAATCTCCACCCCTGCCCCAACCTCACTCCAAAAAATAAAAAGCTTCCCCTGAAGAACTTAAGTGTGAATTTTCATCTTAGATAAGTGAGCTTCATTTATATGAAGTGACTCAGTTCCAACTCTGACCATTTTGCCTGAAAAATCTGTGCTTCTTGCTAATCTATAATATTCTTCCTAGTTATATCTTGAGCACCTAGCCGCCAGACAGCCAGATAAGAATTTCAAATGTTGCTAAAGAGATGGAGAGTTCCAAAGCAGGACAGCAAATGGAGACAGGGATTTCAGCAATTAGGTTTCTACAAGCACTATCCCTTCAGGTTAATGAAAGCTTTTAAAAAAGGAAAGCCCTGACAAAGTGTTCCAGATATACAGCTTACCCTCGAGACTTCTGTGCATTTCTGCGGTTTCGCAACACATTTTCCTATTAATTTGGAAATACTTTTCTCTCCTCAGTAACCAGCTGGTAAGTTCACAGAAACAACAGGGGAGACAGACATAATATACCATGGAACCAGAGACTTGACTTCATATACAATCTGTCAAATGAACAGAGGAAACAGGGGTCTTGAGGAAACATTTTTCTTATATTCCACCTCTTTTACTAACACTGAATATGGAGTAAGATGGGAAAAATATTGAAAGGCACTAACAATGTGCAAGGAACTAGTATCTGACAAATTCAAGAAAAAGTCTGAATGATCATTCATCTCGTGGGAAGGAGAAAGAATGATACATAAAGTAGTGACGGCCTTCAAGAAGAAAGCAGGCAATGTAATGCTTATTTTTTAAAATAAACTGCTGTGTTTATCCAGGAGATTCTAAATGTCAGTTTAAATGGCCAAATAAACTCAGTAGATTGAGGCTGCAGTCACATACCTTTTTACAGCTAAGGTAAACAGAAATGAGAGTATCAAAGCTGGGTACTCATCACCAGCCCCAACGCACCTATTCTGGAGATCACTGCCTTTCCCTTCACATCGTCTGTGTACCCTCCCCTTTCACCCCAGTCAACTGGGACACTAGGTTAGAAAAAGCACACTACTGTGGATCACCTGGACCTCTTTCTGGAGCAGGCTCCTCAGTGATATGTATTGATAGCATTCTGGGTAGACGATATTAGAACCCACATGGGATTACAGCTCAAGTTTCATTTTCAGAAACCTAACAAAACTGTTCCACTGATACCTGCAGGCTTAGGCATGCTCTGATCATCAGCTTCCAGTTTTGTTCTGGCACTGCTCCACTGCTACCCATGTCACCGATACACCTTCATTGCCTATCCAGATGCAAAGTCTAGGGTACAGCCAAGACCTGTGCAGACACTCTTTTGCATGAGCTCTGTGCAAAACCTTTTGTGGGAGAACTGAGTGAAAATATGACTTTTTGTGTCCAGAATTGAAGAAAACAAGATTTACCATAGCCCACTTCCACAGTGGAAAAGCCAGACTGAAGAAATTCTGTAGTGCTGTAAGAGGAGCTAGTCTTGGAGATGCTGGTTCTTCTAAGTGCAGCCTAACTTAAATCCCAAATCAACAAATGCAGTAATTTAAAGTGGGCTACAAGTTTAATTTTAAATAAAGCCGCAATTTAAAAGGAGATTTGCTTGATCTTTAAGTAATATTTCCTCCCTGCTCATAGCTTGCTCTATGTTAGCAAATGCTTCACAAATTCAGTAATGACTAAAACAAATTAGCCTAATTACTTGACAAACCTGGTATATTGACTTTTGGCTTCAAGGCTTCCAGATCAAATGACCTTCTCCAAGTCAAAACACTGAAAATACTAAAAGTCCAGGAATGAACCACGAAAGTGTCACACTCCTCATCCGTGGAGCTGATTTTTATTCACAAAAGCAAACACAGTGACTCATTGTGCAACATTAGCAAGCCTAACAGGACAGGGAAAATTGTGCTCTGACCTCTGTACTTCAACTTATCAAAGGCTTGTGCCATGCAAAACACTGAAATTTGTTAGTGCTAGTCACACTACTCACTCTCCATTCAATTCCGAAAGTGATATTGTAGTAGCATGGCTCTTCCTGGAAGAATTAAAAGTTGATAAACATAATTATAAGAAAGATGAGCTCTTATGACACCATAAATATTATCCAGAGCTATTGTTATCCTAATGAGCTAAAGTGTCAGCAGCTTCCTTTTTCTCAGACTTTTACCAGCCCCTTGGCTTCCAGTACAAGAACAACAGTAACAAAAAGTAAAACAAATTCCAACAAATTTCCCCAAATCCTGAGATTAAATTATTTCTTTATCATCTAACTGTTGATTTAGAATGCAAATTTCCTTTTGAATTTACAGAGATCCACATTCAGGGCAACATCGTTTAATCACTGGTTTTTACTTTGCCAAAGATACAAACAAGTTTATTAGGCCCATCAAGCATTTCGGAAGGTACTACTGATAAAGAAAAATATGGTCCTATTTCACTACTTTGATCAAAAATGAAAAACTTATTTGGGAGTGAATTTGTCTACTGGTAGTTAAGCCTCACAATACATTCCCACAAAAAAAGAGTAGTTTTTGTTTTGAAAATTTATGAAACTTCATTTGTTATTTCAGTGTTATAATTTTTTACTTGCAGTCTGAACACCAACTGTGTATCTGTTAGTAGAAATAATAACAATGAAATTATATATGTGTAAGTAGATGCAAAAATTACTACCATTTTGACTTAAAATGTCCTACTGCAAATTTCTTATTACAAACTGGTTTTATAGTTCTGCCAGTCACATTATACACATTTTAAAGTACGGTGTGAACAAAATCACAATGCCATGCACGTAATGTAAAGTTCTTTAATCGTCACCAAGAACACTGCTTTCAATCACTTCAAATACATCAATGCTCATTTTACCAAACAGATATCAGATAACAACCTGTTTTAATGTTCCAACAGACACAGTCATTTCACAGCCTAGGGAGAATACAAAGGGGCATAAACATACACAAATATGTTTATAATTAGACTACATTTAAAGACACAATTCTTACATAATTTCCATAGCAGCATTCTTCTTGTAGAGATGTCAGTGCTTATGTTGCTGCTCATTTTGAAGCAATCAGCTGCTGTGGCTAAATTAGATGGGTGAAGTGGCCTGTTACTAGGGAATGCAGATAGGAGCACTTTTCCATGCACTATCTCTCATTCTTGTGATCAGGAAATGCAGCAGAAACTAAATCTGAAGAAAGAAGCGCTATGAAGAATAGTTTTCTCGAGGTCACCACTTAGTAGACTCTAGTTTGAGGGAGATATATTCTTAATAGCACAACCTACTGGCAACACACTCTACACTTGTTTGTATAATAATATAACATATATATATAAAATACAACCAAAGTGCAACATTTTATATCACATCAGTGAAATTCAATCAAGCAATATATAAAAAAACATGGCACAGCAGTGCCAAGCACTTAAAAGGTCACACCTGAAGCTCATAAACTTTTTCCTTGTCCCCTTACGAAAATTACACAGTATAATGCACACTACAAACTTTCCTATACTGGATTTCAAATAAGAACAACTGAGCATCTTTTGTTTTTTCTTTACACAAACTAGCCACTAGCCAAAGGGATAAAAATGTCCATTTTATTTTAAGGGGATCAAACTAGAAATGTATTTTATTAGTACAGATGTCCAGACTTACCAAACTCAGCTGTCTACTCTTTTTCCCATGTAAATTACTACAGCCACTGAAGATGGAAAATGAAATAGTTGTTTTACATAGGCCAACTATATTCTTCAGATGGTTTATAATCTGATCAAATCAAAGCCAATTTCCACACAAATGATCATGGTGTGTTTTCTCAGAAGGCTTTGCCTACAAAGATACTGACAGCAGAGATGTTCCGTAAAATAAAAAGTTTTATTTTCCATGACCTATGGACCTATTTCCTTATTCAGACTTCATAAATTCATTTTCACAGCAGTGATGAAGAAAAGAAGTCACAGAAAATTCCACTCAGAAGGTAAGAATTTTGAAAGATTATAAATTGCTGAAAAAGTGAGTTTTAACTGAAGAAGCTTAAACAACATTTACTGCAGAGGTTACTCCATTCCTGCTATGATGCTTTCTTGGCTTTGATCTTTAAACCAATGACTCATGAAAATGATATCTTCAAATTTAGAGGCCACCAGTAAGTGGGTCTTTAAAAAAATGTTTTACAACAACAAAGCAGGAACCACAAGCAATTCTTAACCATTTGAACAGTCAACTAATTAATTATGATACTGAAACAAAGGCCTATTAAAAAAAAACTTGCTCTTAAAAAGGAGAGAGAAGAAAAAGCAGGAAGGGAAAAAAAAAAGGGGGGGTAGGCAGTTCTAGTAAGCAAGCCAAATGGCATATTGGGGAAAGAGGTTCAAGAAAATGTATTATGTTTGCTCAAATTAACAGAAGCATTTCTCTCCCACCCCATTCAGAAGGAAAACAAAATAGGGCAGCTCGTCTTGCCACAGACTGGTGCCCCTTAGCTGGAAGTAGCTCCAGTTGTCAGGTTCCTGTCAGCAAGTAAGTGCACCAACACTTCCCTTCTCCCACCCTTTTGTTCCTACTTTAATATGTGCAGTATGTTCAGCGGTCTTTGCTGTTAAACAATTCATTTTTTCCTTGCCTCCTCTGGTTTAGGAGGAGGCAAAAATAGCAAGACTTAGGCACAAAATATAAAGCTCATTTCCTGTACCTTAGTCCCTCATTCTTTCACCTCCTTGTCCATAGGATTTAGCTACCAAATAGGTCTTAATCTGTAAACAAATGATTTGCTCTACAATTAAGCCATTCACTTCTTTTTTTTTTTTTTTTCCTCTCTTTCTTTGGCTGCTTGGCTGCTGTCCAATGTGGAGGCTCACAGGTTCTTCTATTATTTAGTGCTGGTTAAAAGGCAATAAGCTCATTTAGAGTTTATAAAACTATAAGCTATCAACAAAAGCATTTAATGCTTCTCTGAAGCACTGTGGTTTTTGCCTGAAAAATTAAAAATGTGTGGTTGCATGTTTATATATGTGTACACATACATGTGGATCTGTGGGGATGGTTTTTTATATACTGGCCTGGTTATTCACTCTGCATGTCTAAGTCAGTTATTGTAAGCTACAAATACATGCATTTCACTCGACTTTTAATTGTCTGTGTACTTTTTTATCAACAACTGACAATCACAGGAACTGTGATTCACCATGGCTACAAAGCTGAACCTCAAATACCTTGATGTTGTATGAGAAAAAAAATGCCATGCTACTGCAGCATTTCAGAATGTTTGCAAATATTGTTTCTTCACAGAATGATGTTGTGAATCACAGGAGTCTATTAGAGTAAGTGAAACCTTCAGAGAAATAAATAACATATTAGCTTTTTCATCTCTGCAGTTAAAAGTCACTCATGACTCAAGAGAAAATAAAATAACATTGAGATAATTTTCCTTTATCCCTATTTTTAAGTTTTTGTTCTTTCTGGAAAATAAATCCTCGGGGATTAAAACCAGAACACAGCATGTGTATATTTGCCTTCACGGACGTGTTTATACATACAACACGGGATTAGCAGGCTACCATCTCAATGTGGAACAGAAAAGACAATTAAATATTTTTTTTAAAAAAAAACATGTCTGTTTTTAATACTGAATACTTTAAATAAGTAAAGTATTGTAAATGGGAAGATAAATTTACAGGTGTAAATCTCATTTAGAAATGACAGGTACTTAGCCATTTCAATTTCAGCAATATACTTCCAATGAAATTCTGCAAGCCTATTTAAAGTCTATTACGGCTGCTGACATCAATCTGCCAGGCTTTAGAGTGCTAATCTCCACTAAAGATTTTCACCTACAAGTTTAGCTACTGGTGTATTTGAATTAAATACTCTGTGTTTCTCTATATAGGCAACTACAGACATAAGGAATTAGAGGTGGATGGGCAATAGAGCAGAATTGTCATGGAGCCTCTCATGCTAGTTTTGCCTGAATAAGGAATGAAATTCAGACTCCCATTAGATTCCGGTCCTCTCCTCAGTGTTTTAGTTCTGATTTCCACACCCTCCACACAAAATCTGACTTCTTCCCCACTGAATACAACATATTCCTACTGCAGCTACTCATGGGAGAACAAACACTACAGGAAAACCCTGGAAACTTAATTTAGATATCATATTTTAATACACCCATGCACTCATCTATATGGATGCATACACAAACACAGATCCATACAAAAGGACACATACAAAAAAAGATTTTAATTAGCTGTACCTGTTAAGACTTACCAGACATCAAATGAGTCTCTTTCCCTCCCCCCAGCCAAATGACAACTTCTGAAGTTGCAAATAATAGGTGGCAGTCAGACAGGTGTCAGGTATGTACGTTCATCCTGAAAAACTACTTAAAGGTTCCAAAAAAAAATTGTGCTAACCCTGCAGAAAAGAAATGCCTCTTAGCCTGAACTGACACAGCAATCCCATCCATATATAAACGTTAATTATGTGTATTGTAAACTTGTTTAATTTATCGCAATACAATGTACCCTCAATAATTACCAACCAGTTGAAAGGAGTTTGTGAAAATTAAGCAGTAAGAGGCATTTTAAGCCTTTAAGGAATATTTCAGTTTGAGAAAAAATATAAATGTTGGAGATAGTTTGAATGTAGTTGGCAACTTTTCCACCTAGAGTAAATATGAAGGCTCAAAAATAAATATTCAAGAGCATTAATTTGTTTCTAGATGTGTGCGTGCAAGTAAAATAGCAGCCATAATGTGGAAATTTGAGTCACATTTTGCAACTAATTGGAAGCAGATTAGAATTCTGCCTCAGGGGAACATTGTCAAACTAGAAGCTGGAGCAAATGAAGAAAGAGGTGAAAGCATCGTGAAGAGCTGACAGATTTACAGTGCTCAAGGCAATAAACGGGTACTAGATGAAAATGAATGTGCTTCACTGTACTGCATGCAGTTTTCAGTCATATCTCAGCAATAAGAGCATACAGCCATGAAACAATTATTTTCAGAGAGATGGCGAAGGAAAGAGTAAAAATGAACAAAACACTATTCAGGTGGTGTGCAAAAAAACCTGTAAATCCTACAGTGGCTCATGTTGTTCCAAGAATAATCAAATTGATCATAGTGGGTCCTGTTTTGCAACCTGGACTCATCTCAAATAAGGGCTTACAGAGACATAACACAGGGAACTACTTACTTGAGTTGAGAAAGGACGGTAAGCCCTTGCTCAGTGTGAGTAAGAGTCAAAGCATTAAGCTCTTAGGAAAATAAAGAAAACCAACAAAGATTTTCACATTTTTAAAGCTAAGAAAAACACAGAACCCTGCAGACAGATAAATCAGAGGCAGAAGGAGAAAAGCCTTTTTAGGGGGTGATTAGGAAAGGTTGGAGGAGATCATAAAATGAAAATAAAGTGCAGAGGCTAATGTACCAGTGCTGTAATGGAAACAGCTGCTCGCTTTCCCCTTCAGTGCTTGGCATCCGTTGCAGTGTCAGAGGAAAAACAGTTAAAAGATCTGGACACGAAATGTAAATAAAACTATTAGCCAAAACTCAGTTGCTGTATTTATAAAACAGTAGCAGCTCTTTTTTCTTGTGTATGTATGTACATGTATGTGTGTATATATATATACACACACACCTCCAGCCTATATGTGAATATCTATACTGATATACATACACACACACATGTGTACACAACCGTCTCCTTAAACACCAACTAGTAACACTATTACATAACATAATATTGCACTTTACTATTGGCTGAAGTGGGCAAGAACATCAGTTTACATTTTCAGTAAAACCGAGTGTGGAACAACAACATTCGCTGTTCTCAAAACGCAGCAGTATTTTTCCTTCAAATTCCAGAGCTCCGGTGCAATACAACATATAGAGCCTAACATTAAACATAGCAAAAATTACCCATCAAAACTTAATGTCAAATATGTTCATTATATCCATAAATACTCCTGGAATATTAGATCCTTGCAGTCAGTGCAAGCTAAATAAATAAATAAATCCCTCAATATTTACTAAATCGGATTTATAACTCCTACCAGCAAAACAAAGTTCAATGAAGTAATGTGGTCCATTTCTAATTGTATTTGCTTCTAGCTATTACCTTTTGTGGAAGAGATACAGATCTAGTTTCATTTCCCTCCTTCAAAAAAGAACTGGCAAGAACATGAAACCCTGAAATATGCAAATACTGCCATTACTTCATATTACAAGCCTATAATAAAGCACAGATTTGATAGTACTATCCATGTAGTGTGGCAAACCACACTCAAATAAACAGTTCTCCATGAAGAATGAAAACCCAAAGACCAAACCCTTCCAATTCAAACATTATTGTTGCTTTTAACATAAGCCATCCACAGAAATCAGCCAAGGAGGTGACAGGAAATCCAAAAATAATTTGGTCTGGCCCTGCGCACTATGAGAAAGGAGATTACAGTTTGCTTTTCACTCTTCTTACTGGGTGAGGGAAGAGGTGAAAACTATGAAAGCTATGCTTACGTAACAAACAACTATGGTACTCACAGACCTATTTCTACCACAGTTCAGCACAGCATCACTGAAATTCATCAATAAAGATGGCATATGAATAGCATGAACTTGTGTTGCAGGGGGGATGGGCTTAACAAAACCCCTGAATTAATTCAATGGATAATGCAAATGACTAAATGTGTGCAAAATCAAACTGTCTAGTGAATACAGTTAAAGAGGCCAGATGTGTCTCAAAATTTCCTGGGAAACAGAGCCTAAACTTGGCACTTTCTTTTATCAGAATGAAGAAAGCAAGCTCTCAGAGTTTACGAAAGTGTGACCAATTGGAGCTTAGTCTTCTGTTGCTAATTGAAGCATGGAAAAAAAAGCCAGTTTCTAAGGGCAAACTACAAACATATACTTTTTATATTCCACTGCCACATGATAAAAAACAGAATCAAGCTGACTGGTAGAAATTTGACTGGCAACCAAAGACCAACCTATTATTTCAAACTGTTATGGGAAAGCAATAAAATTGCTACCAGGTCTCCTCGTATTACTCTTCAATAAAAAGAAGCTATCGGGGAAATAAGAGGAAAAGAAAACATCAAAACCTCTAAAGTTTCTTTAAGTAAAAATACACTTCTGTGGTGTTATGCCATCTGTTTCTTGGTTAACATGACAAGACAATTCAACAACTCGAATGCTAGTGTTTTGAAAACACCGAGTAACCAGAATCAATAGATTTTAGTTTACTCTTTTGACTGCAAAAACTGCATTCACACGCCACTATTGGCATATGCTTCAAACATCCTCGTGAGGTCATTTTCCTTCCATTATTATTTGGTGGAGTTTCTCTGGAGACAAACACCTCAGCCAAGCTGGGTTTGTGCACAAGAATGAGATTTAAGCTAGGAAGACTCAGAAGCTGTGAGAAGATAAGGGAACCAAATGTTTGGTATTTTTTTCTGAAGATTGGTTGATGAAGATTTATCATAAAGGACATACAATTGAACATAGCACAACTGCACTTCAAAATTAATGAAACAAAGAGCTTCACATTTAATTCGCAATAAGTATTACAGGCTAGAGAAGTTGATCCTTTCGCCTTGAGATTTAGCAGTATTTGTCAACTTACCGTAAAAGTAAGATTATAAATCTCTGTCTCTAAATGTACTTTTCTTACTTGCAGAGTTGGCTTAAGATTTCAGAAAATTTAATCAACAATAGTGACCCTAGGGCTGGAAAATCTATATATACAGCCATGAATTCTACTTCATTGCATGCAACTTGCCCTACACGCTCACTTGAATAGTTTAATCAAGTAGTCTTATATATATAAGCATATATATTATGGAAGTACATGTACATGGGGTGTCAGAGCAAACTACCTATTCCCACTCCTTGATATTTCTCTCAGCTTTTTCAAAAAAGAAAAAAAAAAATTACAAAGAACTTGCTTGTCAGTCAAGTCGCTCTGAATAGTTTTACAACCTTTCATTCAAATGTAAAGGCTTTGTTCCAATTGCCAGGACCATTTTGTAAGAGTCAAAAGAGAAAGCGCAACAGAGTGCTTACTGAAATCCTACAGCACAACCAAAAGTCATTGTCTGACCTTCCTCTTTGCCCAAATGGCTACTCATTGCCTTCAGTAAATTGTGGTATTAAATCAAGAATGTAATAATAATTTTTAAAAATCGCGATTTAAAATCTCATTTAAGAAAAACCCTCAAGTCCTCCTACAACAACTGGTAATTATCTTTATTAAAATTATCACATTTCAAACATATTTTTAAGCAAATTAAAAAACGATAGATTGTGTTATTGTTCCCTTTGGTGAAAAGCTGCACCGAAAAAGAGCTGCACTGGGCAGAAACACTGGTAGAAAAACAGAAAAAGGGTTATGAAAGAGAAAAAAAACCCCATATATATAAAATTAACTTTTCTAAGAAAGGTATTTACTTTTTGCAATTATGCCATCATCAGAAATTTTCATGGAGGACTGTTTTGCTTTCACCCAACAAGAAATGTTATGTACAGACCACATTTTTTTTTAAATATTCATATATATTCTGTTATTTTTAAGAAATAAAAATAACTCCTTGATATGTAAACACACTAAAACAAACACTAGATTTTAGCAAAAAATATGGCCAGCCCTTCAGTTTAAGCCACTGCATCCACAGGTGTGAGCCTATCTGAGGACTCAGGGGAAGATGTATTTCTGTTGTAAAAAATGAAGCACAGTTAAGCAGTCAGACAATCTCTCCAGCCATTCAGGGAACATAGCAATGTATCACCATGTGCATTAGAACATCATATAGGTACAATATAGAGCTGGTACAATGTTAATCATATGATAAAAATAGTAACCTGGTTATTGGATCATTTGTACAAAGTATCTTAGCTCGGACCCCAGGAGACTCTAAACCTGATTACATTCACCAATTTCAACTGTCTAACCTGAAACAAATCTGGAACATGCAACTCAAAAAGTGAATTCTACATTTGAGAAATACAGACCATGTGGCAATAACACAAAGCTGCCCAAACTGCTGCAGAAGCAATCTAACCTTTTTCAAAAGTGGGTGACAGAAATCCAAAATATATATATGTCCTTATCCAAAACGGGAGTAAAGGTGAAGGACAGCTGAAATGTTCGTCCTTCTGCAATGATACTCCTGATGATGCTTGTGAAACGTGCTCAGTAGCACGTGCATAAATAACAGTATAAGATGTGAAGAAACACAGGGGTTTTTTTATTCTTTTAGAAATGCGAATCGCATGGATAACACAGGGCACATAAAGGGGGACCCGCATTCAGTGTGTCCAGTTAATAGAAAGCAGACCCCAGGCTCTCCCACTAATGTTCAGTACTACGGAGATAACCCATTTCTTATATGGGGGGAGAAAAAAAAGGCACCAGTTTGAGCACGCAAAAAACCCTGCACATTTCAGATTTATGATTTACGTTGTTGTCGATAAAATAGCTTTCCAATTATGAAGGAATGCATTCTGTGTTAATGATCACAACCAGGGGTCCGAGCTTTACTCTTTTGTCAGAACTGCAGCAGATCCTCCCCGCAGCTTCACCATTAACATGTCTGTTTCCTGTCAGACCACTCAGAGATAATGTCATTTATCTCAGGGCGGCACAAGACCAGTCATTAGCTTCAGTAAAAGACCTCAAACAAAGGCCGGATGGCGTTTTATCCAGGGCTCATAGGCTGCAGCCAAGAATCTCATTGCCTAACAGTTTAGAACAAGTTATCTTTTAAAAGAGTGATTTTTCTCCCTATCAACAATTCTAGAACACTTCCCTGAACAGCAGTAAAGTCTGCATGGAAAATTTTAGTCAGTGGTTTTATCATATGCAATTAGGTGCCTGATAAGAGCTTGCTAAAGTTATCCTGGGAGAGGTTGGGGTGGGATTTTTTGGTTGTTGTTGTTGGGGGGGGTGGGAGAGGAGTTGTGGGGTTTTTTTCCTCTNGAGAGTCGGAAAAATACAAGCAAACCTCAGCTATTCAATTCCTGGGCTTATGCTGAAAACTAGAAACAGATGGTACTTTCCATGTTACTTGAATCTGGTTATTGAACACCTCAATGGTTACGGGAGATTTTGCTTAGCACTTTTAACATACATTTCATTTATTGGACTATAAAATGCTACTTTGGAAAAACAAGTCTTTATATAGCTATAATTAAAACAGTCTTGCAGGAAAGCCCTTTAACATGGAGAACATGGTTAACCTCATAACATCTGGACAATCAATCCTTTCCATTTTACTGGCTATTTATGAAGTTATTAAAATTGTAAAATTACCAATGCCCAAAGTGAAAACCTTTTCGAGTAGTTCCGAGTATGGTTATCAGCTTCCCTACTTTATTTGATAGATGTTCTAGACCAGCCTCCATTGTGCTACACTAACTCTTGCTTTGCACAGGAATTCAATAGCAGATCTGGTCATACATATTGGCAGAGGTCAGCAGGTTCACACGGAAAGCCTTCCTCGGCCAAAGGGCAACACCTCTTCACCCAGCTCAAAAAGCACCGTCACACTACTAGACAGCACTACAGAACTTTAAGGACCTTGAGCTGTGCTTATTGTTAGACACCCATACTTATCAATGTTTTTAACAGCTAAATCCCTTATGTAGCTTTCAAAACAGTTTGCTGTCAAACAACAATAGACTTTGTTCTTTAATTACAGCAAGTGACCTCCCTGCCCTTTTATTTCACAGTGAATAAACTACACACAAGGCCGGCAAGAAAAGTACATGAAGAGCATATCTCCATAACATCATTAATCAAAGCATGTACTTAAATGATTTACATCAATAGGTAAAATTCACCCAGAGATTCCTGATGGCATAAAAAACACTCTCAAATCCTAACACTAAAACACACACAAAAAGATAAAATAAATAATACCAGCCAACATTAATTTGCTGAAGACAACTTTCAAATGTGAAATGCAGTCTTAATGAGAAGCACTAAGCTAAAAAAAGAGAAAAATTCAGTCCTTGAGTTTCACTAGACTGATACATTTAGAACTGTAACTAAACCCTTTTGATTACAGCTTTGTATCTTCTGCATTAATTTCATGTAAACATACTGATTTTCACATACCAAATACAGTTTTCCCGTATCTCAGAGTAAATAATGACTGACTGAATTCCAAAATCTCCTCACAATGCACACAAAGCAAATTTTGTAGCTATTCTGAACACTTTTCAATGTAACAGCTGTTAAAAATACAAAAAATTTAGCTGAAACAGATGAAGAGTTCATGCTGACAAACAGTCAGTAACTGTGCTAAAAACAGTATGGATGAGAAATGGAAAATGGAGACAGGTTTTAACACCAAAAATCTTAGGAGTGGTTAGCCTATCTGTCAAAGCTACTTATTCAGACATGTCACTGGTGGCTTAGCCACAAAATGGACTGCACGAATATAGCTCAAACATCTTAGAATTACAGCATACTTTGACTTTATCCACATNCTATTATAAATTCTTCAATGACTGAGCTTCTGGAAATCTCTTTAAATGAAAGTGGAACTGGTTAACTGTATGTACGAACATGTGTTTTCACAGTCTCTCCTGTATTATTGCATTTCAGAAACCTTCTATAAAGTGCCAGGTGAACTTTTTAAAATAATGATAATAATAATTAAAAAAAGAAAGAGAGTCGGAAAAATACAAGCAAACCTCAGCTATTCAATTCCTGGGCTTATGCTGAAAACTAGAAACAGATGGTACTTTCCATGTTACTTGAATCTGGTTATTGAACACCTCAATGGTTACGGGAGATTTTGCTTAGCACTTTTAACATACATTTCATTTATTGGACTATAAAATGCTACTTTGGAAAAACAAGTCTTTATATAGCTATAATTAAAACAGTCTTGCAGGAAAGCCCTTTAACATGGAGAACATGGTTAACCTCATAACATCTGGACAATCAATCCTTTCCATTTTACTGGCTATTTATGAAGTTATTAAAATTGTAAAATTACCAATGCCCAAAGTGAAAACCTTTTCGAGTAGTTCCGAGTATGGTTATCAGCTTCCCTACTTTATTTGATAGATGTTCTAGACCAGCCTCCATTGTGCTACACTAACTCTTGCTTTGCACAGGAATTCAATAGCAGATCTGGTCATACATATTGGCAGAGGTCAGCAGGTTCACACGGAAAGCCTTCCTCGGCCAAAGGGCAACACCTCTTCACCCAGCTCAAAAAGCACCGTCACACTACTAGACAGCACTACAGAACTTTAAGGACCTTGAGCTGTGCTTATTGTTAGACACCCATACTTATCAATGTTTTTAACAGCTAAATCCCTTATGTAGCTTTCAAAACAGTTTGCTGTCAAACAACAATAGACTTTGTTCTTTAATTACAGCAAGTGACCTCCCTGCCCTTTTATTTCACAGTGAATAAACTACACACAAGGCCGGCAAGAAAAGTACATGAAGAGCATATCTCCATAACATCATTAATCAAAGCATGTACTTAAATGATTTACATCAATAGGTAAAATTCACCCAGAGATTCCTGATGGCATAAAAAACACTCTCAAATCCTAACACTAAAACACACACAAAAAGATAAAATAAATAATACCAGCCAACATTAATTTGCTGAAGACAACTTTCAAATGTGAAATGCAGTCTTAATGAGAAGCACTAAGCTAAAAAAAGAGAAAAATTCAGTCCTTGAGTTTCACTAGACTGATACATTTAGAACTGTAACTAAACCCTTTTGATTACAGCTTTGTATCTTCTGCATTAATTTCATGTAAACATACTGATTTTCACATACCAAATACAGTTTTCCCGTATCTCAGAGTAAATAATGACTGACTGAATTCCAAAATCTCCTCACAATGCACACAAAGCAAATTTTGTAGCTATTCTGAACACTTTTCAATGTAACAGCTGTTAAAAATACAAAAAATTTAGCTGAAACAGATGAAGAGTTCATGCTGACAAACAGTCAGTAACTGTGCTAAAAACAGTATGGATGAGAAATGGAAAATGGAGACAGGTTTTAACACCAAAAATCTTAGGAGTGGTTAGCCTATCTGTCAAAGCTACTTATTCAGACATGTCACTGGTGGCTTAGCCACAAAATGGACTGCACGAATATAGCTCAAACATCTTAGAATTACAGCATACTTTGACTTTATCCACATATTAGGGGAGTGGCGACTTTTACAACATACTTGTGGTTTCTGCATAAAAGAGCCAGCAGAACACAGTCACTGATTTAATTAGGCTTCATAAGATCCAATTTATCATGTTTTACATGACTTTCTGCAGCAAGGAAACATAATAAATAGACTAAAAATAGAATTGAAGCATGCTGTGAAAGCTAAACAGTGACTACAACTCCTGGGAATCTGCTACAAGCATTTCACAAATAGTAAACAAATGCAGTATTATATTCCACACCACACATAAAAACACGTAGATTTTGAATCAGCAGTCCTGAACTCTTTGATTCTAAGAGGAAACTTCCAAATTCATGAGGCATGTCTTTCACAACAGTAAGATAACTGAACATTGATTTCAACATGCAAGCTGAAAATTATGTATTTACCTACAGATACAAGGTGCTTTGTGTAAGTATGGCATGTATGTTCTAGTGTATAAACAGTCAAAGCAATAACACTTCAGGAATCTAAAACCTTTAAAGAATTCTTTCCAATGACTGTTAATCACCTGGGAAAAAAAAAAAAAAAAACAGAACAAAAAACAAAAAACACTCGAGTCCTCTAATATTACCATTGGCTGGACTTAAAGTATCAACCATTATCAGCAACAAGCTACATTATTATTATTCGTCTAAAAGGGAACATTCTTGGCTAAGAAAAACGCTAAGGGACGTTACTTAAGACAGCAAGCAAGCACACCATTGTGCCAGACAATGGCCAAGGCTGTACGACTCTGATGTGCAAAGCCTCTATTAAAGTCGGTGTGTGCCAACAGCAGCGGCTGTTGCTGGAAATGCAAGCTCCAGACCTCCTCCTGGAGCGACATCTACAACACACAGAGTGTGCCACTGACGCTGAACTCCTCCATACACGTTTGCTCTGAATTTGCATGCCATCCCATTTACATTGCACATAATATTACTCGTACGTATATGGATTCTTCATACAATTTCCTGTGTGACTAGAGAGTTAAAAGAACACAAAAACGGGAGAAACCACACCACCCTCTAATCTCTGTTGCCATGGCAGCAGCCTTTGAGATACTGAAATGTTCAGATTGCCAGCTAAACAAAATTGTTGAATGTGAACATTTGGCTGAGAGATTAAAAGGCTAAGGGGGTTGCAAAAGGGCAGTACCTCCCACATTCCAGGCAGCCACTGAATCCAATCAAATGGCTCTGACTCTTTAACCACAGCCATTGTGAAGACCGGATTAGGGCAATTTATCTAGATAGTTAAAACAGATTAGAGAACTGCAATTTGAAGACTATTGGCAACAGAAGTAAATGCCTACTGTACTAAGTTAATAAAGAGACCATGAGATTTTTGGACACCTTTCTGCCGTGAACAGCGCTTTTCATAAATCAAAGTGCAAACATATACACATGAATTACATAGCAATCTGGTTTTCTCATCTGCATTTAGACAAGGTCATAAGGCTCATTCAAATTCGTCCATAGATATGCTATCTTAAAAGCAATTATATGCATACAATATGAAATTTAATTTGTTCCTTGCCTTGAACAGAGTCCCTTGGAATTATCTTCCAGTACTAACAAATATCTGATGTCACGAACACACAAATCTAATCCTCCTGTCGATTTAGTATTACAAAAACTTCTTGACTGAAATACAAAAAGCTGGTAACCAGTCATAAAAAGACATAACTCCCCCCCTCCCCGAGACCTTGAGCCCTCCCAGACACTTGCAGACCATACAGTTAACACCGACCCGAAAGTTTCCCCATCGCTGAACATTCACTCGGGGAAGTTGTAAAAGCAGGTAATTTAAGACCACCATCTGACAATACAGTCACAATCTAACACCCTGAGATTGTTCTTTTGGAGGATGTTTGTTTGCTTTATTTTTCAGGCAGAGCAGGTTGTCTTTGTTTAAGAACCTGTAGAATTTATCATACTTTTAATCCTGGGCCAACACTTGCCCTCTGGTCCCCCAGAAGATGCCTTCCACCCTAGGGACAGAACTCCCACCAACACCAGAATATCCTTGAACCAGCAGCTGACAAAAGACAACAAGGTCTCATTCCACCCTTCCTGAAGAATAGAGCAGTGGCCATCTATTCATACAAAAAGCATCCCTCATAATATAACAGAAGGGAATAAAATCACACACCCCCATCTGATTTTTTTTCATCTATTTCAACCACTCAACAAACAAGTAGTTCAAATCCAAGAGCCAGCATGGCTCAGAGAGGAAAACTCCCCCAGACAGTAGACAAACTGCTCCCCTCTGTTCCAAAAGCTGTTTTGCACACACGCTTCTCAGTACAAGGTGCATTTCCCTCCTCCCAGCATCCTCCTTCCAGGAAGACAAGAGGCACTGCCTGCCTGCTGGTTCCTTCCTCCCAGTCACTACACCAGCTTCTGGGGCCTCTGGGCTACAGTGCCACGGGAGCCCCCCAGCACAATAAGCATCCTGTGTCTCCACAAAGAGCAATGGCAGAGCCCAGGTCTCTGCCAAGAGCTCCTGTTTCCTCCCCCAAGCACAACCTCAGCTCCAGGCAGTGGGTCAGAGAAGGGAGACGGGTTCCTTTAGGCTTTGTGAGAGGAATGGCCACGAATGCCTGCTGATGTTGCCGAAGAGAGTCAGCACATACAAGAGCTGCTGCGACTGGAGCCGGAGCTATGCACCCCCAGCCTGCAAACACATGCCATCCCACTGGTACCGCTGCTCTCTGCTAAAACTGGGGACAGCTCAGTCAGGGTCATCTCTGCATATCTCCTTCTGGGCAAGTGCAATTAAAACAAACAGACAAAACAGAAACGTTCTCCAGGTCTGAAGACAAGGAGAGGAAATCAAAAGGAAGAGCAGCACACTGGAAACATGATGTCTTCCTGGGTTGT
>VYXC01002922.1:501-19746 GCA_013397175.1 Platysteira castanea
CAGCCGTGCCCCACGCTGTTCTGGGGCCGGACCGGCCCCGCGCCATCCCCGGGCGGGCGCCGCCGCTCTGCTCTGCTCGCCAGAAGCGGTGGGGCCGATGCTGGAGCCGGGGCGCCTCGACAGATGGGCATAGGACCGGGTGGCGCCACGAACGCCGACAGAGCTGGAGAAGCGCGCCGCGGCGGGGCTGGGCCAAGCGCGGAGGGGCTGTGTCGAGCGCGGCGGGGCCAGTGCTGGGGCCAGGGCGCCTCGGCAGACGCTGTGCAGGATTGAGCCACTGCCACGAACGGCATGGAACGAAGAAGCGGCAAGCTGCCTCTCTCCCGGCTCTGGCTGGGCAGCTGCTTCCTCAGCGCCTCCGACAGCCGCTGCTCTGGCGGGCCGCGCTCGGCCTCGGTCCGGAGCACCGCCAGCAGCGCCCGCTTCTCCCCCAGCCCCCACGGGCCACGCTGGAGCCTCCCGGGGCTCTGCAGGGACTCTGCGAAGCGCAACGGGACCTGGCGAGGTCGCCACGGCGACTCCCTGGCGGCGGCTCCCTCTTGGCGACCGGGGCTCCCTCAGGGTGGGCTGCTCGGGAGGGTGATGGCACAGCTGGAAACAGCAGAATGACCGGCACAGATCTGCAGTCAGGAACGACAGCACTGCAGAGTGGTTCCGAAAGGAGATTGCTCAGGCTTGCTTCTTGAAAGTCCAATTCACAGTCCCTCTATAAAGTTCTTTTGACTCTTCTTTCAGATTTGCTCCCACGTTCGAGCGGCCATTTGTTGCATCGCGTTTATTTCTCTTCGGCCCGTGCTGGGGGGGGGAAGGGGAAAGGGGAAAACAGAAGGAGACGGGAGGAGGAGGGAATGGCAAGAGCCCCTCGCAGCCGCCTAGGCACGCTTAAAACAGATTCAAAAACCCGCGTGTACAAGACTTGCACCAATAAACAGCTAACAGGGGGAGGGAAACACATCTCAGGAACCAACGGGAACGGAGGGTAGGAGGAATTAGATAACATGAACCAACTGGAGTACCGAGGAAGGGATGATAGGCAGAGTTACAACTAGGGATATGCCATACATTTGAAAAGGGGTAACAGAACAAACCATTTGGAGGAAAGTGCATAACCACACAGCACCACCATCTCAAGCTTGTAAAATCCATGCCAGTGTGCTCTCCCCACTCTTCTGCCGATAAATCTAAAAATTCCTATAACTCTTTTCAAGTATAGGTCCGAGTGACCTGTGCCCCTCTGTTCGGCAGATCCTGCTGCCCCTCCATTTGTATGAGGGGTTGTGCTTCTACCACCTCCTTATCTGCCGAGTCTGGCTCAAACTCAGTCTCAGAGTCCGAGGACCCCGTCCAAATATTTCCATCCCATGCCTCGGGATCCCACGAAGGGTTCTTAATAAGAGCATGAACTTGGGAAGTCAAGACCTTACTTTTCCCATATTTTTGCCTTCGTTTGTTAGCAATGTGTGCCACCAGCCATTCCATAGTGCGTTGCTGCTCACAGCACGGCTGCTTTGAAGCAGTAAATGCTTCCCATGCAAACTCCTTTGCATCCTTTGAAGCGCTGTTCTTCTCTTTCAACTCTCTCCCTTGGCCCCGTAAGGCTATAATCTCACGGTTGAGAGCTCTAAGACCGGTAACTAACAACCACCCAATCTCCCTGCTAACTTGAAAGCAGACTTCCATGCTGCTTTGGTGCCAAAATTGGCCAAATAGAAACTTTCTAACACAGTTTTGAGTATTAGAAAGCAGGCATTCTTTATTGCACTGTGCTGGTCATTTGGAGGATCTTTCCTCTAATCAAGTGCCCCAAGCGTCCGGTAAACAGTTTTTATCATACACACTGATTACATATTCATTAGCTATCCCCGCTTACTTGATGTATATGTATTACTTTATTTTACATAGTCGCATCCCTTATCGGAAGTCCTTATATGGACCTTTGGGGTCATCTTCTTTGGTGGTCTTCACCGTCCATGTTACGATCCGCTAATTATAGAGGAGCAAAGTGAGCTCTCTGTGGATTGCGGATAGAAACTTCAGGTTTGACTACTCCCTGAAACGAGATTAAAACCAAACGAGGTCAAATGTTGATACCAAAAAATTGATGTATTTTATTTAACAGTAAATGAGAGAAAGAAAGAAAGAAAGAAAGAAAGAAAAGAAAGAAAGAAAGAAAGAAAGAGAAAGAAAGAAAGAGGTGAGGGGGGAGGGGGGACAGGAAGAGTGACAGAGACAGATTAAGTAGAAAATATCACCTCTCCGTGGATCTTAATGGTGTCCAGTCAATCCTCTTCATCTGGTCTTCTTGGTGGTGAGGGTCCCCTGCCGAAAAGCATAGAATTCAATGGATTAATATACGTTTGGGCCAGGTGGGAACGCCCAGGTACCTCCCCTGAGGGGGGGCAAATTTGACACTGTCTCTTGCAAGACTGGATTGGTTGCATCACTTTGCATCGCATGCAGTGCTCTGGTGCAAGGCCTCAGGAATGAGTCTGGGGAGCGCTTTGGGGGTCTTTGCTGGATTATAACACTGCCTCAGTTGCCTCTCACGTGAATGTCCCATGGATGTGGCTTTCCTAGGCTGGGGGGTTTTTACAGCTGAGCCAGTTTGTGTGTAACGGAGGAGAGGTGTTCACTGCCTCTGATCAGCAGTTACGCCACACACCCAAGGCTCTCCTCCTTCCCCCTTGTTTGGGGGGGGGTGTCTGTGCAAACCTGGTCTCAGCAGATAAGCCTTATGACCATAAGGCTTATGGCCTCCCCCAGCCCGAAGCCAGCGAGGGATGATTTTCAGAACAGCTGCTGAGCTTGACCCTCCCGTGGATGCTCTCCCAGCCTCATCTGTTTCTTCCCAGACCTGAGATGATTGAACAACAGTGTCACTTTTATCTTATCTCAAGTTCTCTTAGGCAGTTTAACTCACAGCTCAAGGTTTCAGTCAGGAGGCCCATTCAGGGTGGGGTGGGCTTCAGTGGTGCAGTTTCGGTGGTGCAGCTTCATTAGACAGTTCTGCCATAATGGGCAAAAGTCCTTTACATCAATGTTTAAGCCATGAACTATAACATTTCAGTCTCTGACAGTCCGGTATCCTTTTAGGTGGCTGTTCCTTGACTCGTGCTTTTGAATAAGCGCAATATTGTTGTTTTGCATAACTTCTGCTTTGTCAGCCTTGCAGAGCTGAGCTGGCATCCTGCTTGCATTTTGCATGACTTCTGTTTGCCTAAGTTACATCCTTCATCTATTTCTCTGAGGCTATGCTGTTCTGTTCTACTGTCCTTATCAGTTTTCTGTGGCCAGGGAATAGTTGCTCTTGGCCTCTGCCAACTACGCCAAATGTGTGAATTGACACATACAGGTAACCAGGGCGACTACCAAATGACAGCTGAGATGCAAAGAGTAGATTTATTTCATTACCTCGCTGACAACACCAGGCAGCAGAGACACACGGGGACACAGGCTCTGTTTGGCTTAGTTCATCCTAGGGAACAGCAAGGGCACACAGGGACACAGGCTTCATTGGGCTTAGTTCATCCTAGGGAACAGCAAGGGCACACAGGGACACAGGCTTCATTGGGCTTAGTTCATCCTAGTGGGCAGTAGGTGGGGCCCACTGCCGACCCCAATATATCAATGGCTTCACCAGCACACAGTTTATTACAAGGCTGTGCTTTTATGATCTCTCTCTCTCTCTCTCTCCCAGCAGGAGGCTAAGGCATGTCTGTGAGAGTGTATTCTCTCTACACAGGAATTCTACTTCTCAGAACAGGCAGAGGATAAACAGCACTAGGCATAATAAATGGAGTTTTCCCACACTGACATTCTTAGCATTTCCAGCTGCAAGGTCACTTTGAGCAAAATTATTCCCTCCTTGACAAATCTTCTGGTTTTAACCCTTTCCTCCCAGCAATGTCATTAATGAAGTTATTAAATAACACTGGTCCCAATACAGACCCCTGAGGGACACCACTTGTCACGGATGTCCATCAGGACTCTGAGCCATTGACCACGACCCTCTGGATGTGACCGTCCAACCAATTCCTTATCCACCTAACAGTCCTCTCATCACATCCATCTGTCTCCAGTTTAGAGAGAAGGATGTTGTGGGGGACCGTGTCAAAGGCTTTACTGAAGTCCAGATAAATTACATCTGTAGTCCTTCCCTTGTCCACTGCTGTAGTCGCTCCATCATAGAAGGCCACTAGGTTGGTCAGGCAGGACTTGTCCTTGGTGAAGCCATGCTGGCTGTCCTGAATGACCTCCCCATCTTCCATGGGCCCTAGCACAGCTTCTAGGAGGATCTGTTCCATGATCTTCCCAGGCACAGAGGTGAGGCTGACAGGACAGGACTTCCCAGGGTCCTCCTTTGTACCTTTTTTAAAGATGGGTACAATATTTCCCTTTTTCCAGTCACCTGAGACTTCACCTGACTGCCATGAATTTTCAAATATCATGGAGGGTGGCTTGACAACTACATCAGCCAATTCCCTCAGGACTCAGGGATGCATCTCATCGGGTCCCATAGACTCATGTACATCAGGTTCCTCAGGTGGTCATGAACGTGATCTTTAATTACAACGGGAGGGGCTTTGCTCCCCCAGTCCCCATCCTGCTGTCTACCCACTTGAGAGGTGTGGGAAAAGAGGTTGCCACTGAGGCAAAAAAGTTGTCAAGTACCTCAGCCTTCTCCTCATCCGTTGTTACCGGTTTGCCAGTGTTGTTTATTGGGGGTGGGGGGGGCAGGTGTGTGCAAGTTCTTTGACCTTCCTTTTCTGTTTAACATACCTGTAGAAGCCCGTCCTGTTATTCTTTGTGTCCCTTGCCAGGTTCAGTTCCAGCTTCATCTTGGCCTTCCTCACCCCATCCCTACAACAACTGTCACTTGAAAAGCGGCAGTTTCCTCAAACCGTTAGTGTTTGATTAGTCTGTCAGCACCCCAGGAAAGCTGAGACCATTGTGGATGACCGGTCTGTCAGCATCCTGTTACGAGGACTCTTCACTGAGCAGTCCACTGGATCGGAGGGCAGTTTGACTGACTTCTTTAGGGTCACACGCCAACAGAGAGATCTTCTCCTGGGTCTCCACACCTTTAATAGAGTATCTTACCCACTGCCGGCGACTGCTAGCGCCCTTGAAAGGCCCACATTAACAGTTTGCTGAATAACACTATCAATAAAATTGACAGGTTAAGGTTTGAGGTTTGCCAGTGATAGTATCTGACTGCAAAAACTTATTCAAAGCAGCATAATAACGAGCTCTAATCCCCAATGAAAGCTGGCTTGAGATAGTCATTCAGCATGCACAGAAAACGGTTCTTACCCAATAAGACTTCCTATGGGGGAGAAGACAGATTCGGCCTGTCGACCGATCCCAGAAGTTACAATGGAGTCTTCCCTATCTTCTCCTCATTCTTAATTCACTTTTATACTATTTCTTTATTTTTAGGTGGAGCTTGAGTGACTTTAGTCATACATCTTGATCAGTGAGGGGCGGTCGTACCTTGGAGACGGGTAACATCAGTATAGTATCTGAGATAACCTTGGGATGGGGACGTGTCAGTCCAAGGACAGTGATTTCACCATGGTTGCTGATTCACCAGCAAGATGTCTTCCTTTGTCTTCTTTCGTTTTCAGCTGCTGTGCAGCTTATCAGCTGTTGCAGTGGGGTTAGCCTGCAACCTTCCCTGAAAAACAGCTTTGGCCAGTGGAAAGAATCAGGAACAATAATCTTGATAGATGTTCATGGATGCTCTTAATTTTCTCACAGCCTCATGGCTGGGCCTGGCACAGACTGACTACAACAACTGCCCAGAATCATGTGAACACCCCCCTAAGTACAGGATTCTCTGGGCGGAGTTACATTTGAAAAGACCAATGAGGAACAGGATTTAGACACAATAGCATCAGGGAGCTTGGAAACCCCATGTAACCCGACCATGCTTCCACTCCCAAGGCCCATCCCCCCCAGGGGCACCTCCACAATCAGCTAAAAAGTACCACTGAGTTCCCTCCTCTGCAAGGGTTTCAACAGAGCCTGGCTACAGGGTCTCCACTCTGCTCCGCCCTCCATTTAGTCTCCCTTGGATTGTATTGTGTGTGGGAGGTCGAGCATGCTGACCACATTCCATCCAGGGAGCAGCAACCCCATTTCCCCCTATAATTTCCATAGTGTTAAAACTGCATCTATAACTTTCTACTTTTCTTTAATTTTACCCCCAGCCTTCTTCCCACAACAACCGAACTTCATCTCTATACTCTTCCCAGGTCACCTGTCCTAGCTTCAACTATCTATGCATTTGCTTCTTTCCTGTTAGTTTGACCAGCAGGTCCTGACTCAGCCATGCTGGTCTATTGTCTTCCTTGCCCGATTTCTTGCTCATGGGGATTGCTAGCTCTTGAGTTCTATGGAAGGCTTTATGCCAGCTCTGTTTCACTCCCTTGTCCCTGAGGGCAGTCTCCCAGGGGATCCCACTGACAATCTCCCTGAAGAGCTGGAAGTCTGTCTTCCTAAAGTTCAGGGTCCTGACTTTACTCCTTACCTGACCCATATGCCTCAGGACTGCCAACTCCATCAATGCATGATCACTGCAGCCCAGGCTGACTCCGATCTTGATGTCCCCAATTAGCTCACTGACGTTGGTGACTATCAGATACAGTATTGCATTCCCTCTGTTAGGGCTGTCTATGGTCCCTGCAATTATTTTTAAAGCCTTAATTTATTACAAAACATTTCATCTTTTGGTAAAGTTGGCTCTTTTCACATGGTGGTTAGCTCTCAAATGCTGTCCCCTCAGCTGCCAGTGACTTTGGATGTAAAGCTAGGTGCTCAACACTTTTGCAAATGAGATCCTAAATGTTTTGTATAAGTTATTAGGATCAGATGAAACACCTGTGCAGTTAAGATACCGTCCTTTCAGTGATATTCTCTTATTCATGAGATTTCATGTTGAGGGGATGACAATTTCTTATGAGTATCAGATGCTAAGTATACCAAGTCTCCATTTCCTAAGATTTGCATCACTGATTTGAAAATTACATATTGACTCAAGTGTTCTCTTCTGATTTTGCTCTGAAGCTATTTCCACACTAAACTCT
Source organism: Platysteira castanea (assembly GCA_013397175.1). Classification (NCBI taxonomy): domain Eukaryota; kingdom Metazoa; phylum Chordata; class Aves; order Passeriformes; genus Platysteira; species Platysteira castanea. Next base: position 7,590 of record VYXC01002922.1, read on the forward strand.
TTGTCCTGGTTTTGACATAAAACCCCACAATCTCTTCAGCTGTTCAAATACAGGGAGCATTAAAACATCTCTGCAAATAGATATAACAGACTGTAGTGGTTTGATGCTGGCCAGATGCCAGGCACCCACCAAAGCCACTCACTCACTCACTCCCCTCTGCAGCTGGATAGAGAGAAAATTTAACGAAAGATTCATGGGTTGAGATAAGGACCAGGAGAGATTGCTAATCAAATACCATCACGGGCGGCAAAACAGGCTTTAATTAGAGATATTAATTAAGTTTATTACTAACAAAATCAGAGCAGGAAACTGAGAAGTAGAATAAAATCTTAAAAACACCTTCCCCCCGCCCCTCCCTCCTTCCCAGCTCTACTTCCTACCCCAGCGGCACAAGGAGACAGGGAATGGGGGTTATGGTCAGTTCATCACCCATGGATTCTCCCGTTGCTCAGGGAGAGGAGTCGTTCCCCTGCTGCACTGGGGGGTCCCTCCCACGGGAGGCAGTTCTCTGCAAACTTCTCCAACATGAGTCCATCTCACGAGCAACAGCTCTCTGCGAACTGCTGCAATGTGAGTCCATCCCACGGGCAAACAGTCCTCCCCAGACTGCTGCAGCATGGGTCACTTTCACGGGGTGCAGTCCTTCAAGGACAGGCTGTTCCAGCATGGGAGCAGGGCCCCTCTCTCCACAGGTCTCCCATGGGGTCACAGCCTCCTCTCAGGCATCCACCTGCTCCGGTGTGGGGCTCCTCCATGGGCTGCGGGTGGATCTCTGCATCCCCATGGATCTCCATGGGCTACAGGGGCACACCTCCTTCACCATGGTCTTCACCATGGCCTGTAGAGGAATCTGGGCTCTGGTGCCTGGAGCACCTCCTCTCCCTCCTTCACTGACCTCGGTGTCTGCAGAGTTGTTCTTCTCACATGTTCTCACCCCGCTCTCCTCTGGCCACAATTACAACTGCGCAACAACTTTTTGTTTTTCTTTCTTCTTAAATATGTTATCACAGAGGTGTTACCATGTGCTGGTTTGGGACAAATTTCAGAGGAATGTCTGAATTTGAACGTTTTCTCTTAGGAGGCAGGTTACAGCCACTCTTCTTTTACCAGGTTCGGGGGGAAAAAAGATTTTTTCGGAGGAAAGTGAAGGAATGAAAAAAAATATTTATTTAACAAACACACAGGAAAAGAATAATAATGCTAAATTATAAAACTTCTCGCTGTGGAGAGAAACTTGGGAAGATTTTAAAGTCTTTCTGTTGGTGTGGTCTCTCCTCCTCCTCCTCGGAGCTGGGTCGGCCTGGGCCCCCTCTGGACCTAAGGTGGAAAGTTTTCTCAGTGAGTTTTGGTGTTCTGATGTTGAAACAGTCTAGAAGAGAAGAAGGGAAAAGCCGGAGTCCCAGAAAGAATCTTAACTCTCTGTCTCTCTCTGGAGAAAACAGAGCCGAAAAGCCTAGAGAAGCAGAAAGGGTGCTTCCTTCGCTCCTCAGCAGCAGCAGCAGCTAATCTCTGTGTCTTTGAAGCACAAACTGTTTTGAAAAATCCGCTCGGTTGTTTTTTTCTCTCTCTCTTGCACCCAGTTTTAAAGGCACAGAAAGGCTCAGGATCATATCTGGGCATAGAGCGGTGATAGGGGATACAACAGCATAAAGTCACCCCAAGACATTCCACCCCTCATCTCATATCATCGGCTCAATGCCTACACTAATATATTTTAACTCTACACACACACATTAATACACGTATATAGATATACATATATACAGTTATGTACAGTGACAGTGACATTCAGCAAGCAGTGGTATATAGGCATTCTACATTACAGATGGTTCTCACTCAACAACTAAATTTCCCTGGGGTACACAACATGTTGTTCCATCTCTCTGCATTACCTACTATGTGCAACCAGGTCCTCGAGCAAAGACAACTCTATGGATGGGTTTGTCTGTACTCGAGGTAGAATTAACTTAAACAGTCTTTCTTAACAGACTTCTGACATGCACTACTGGGACTTTATCCCTGTCTACTGTATGCAGGGGTTCAGATTGGGCTGGACCAGCTCTGTTGGTAGAACTTCGGGTGTTAACTAACTAGGTGGCTTTTGCTAGATGCTGCTTTTAATTTTTGAAAGTTCCCCCACCCAGTGCTTTCAAGGTGGTTTTCAACAATCTATTGCACTGTTCTACTTTGCCTGCAGCTGGTGCATGGTAAGGGATATGGTACACTTACTTAATGCTGTGGTTTTTAGCTTAGATGTTGATAAGACTGTTCTTGAAATGAGTCTCATTGTCAGATTCAATGCTCTCGGGGGTACCATGCCTCCAAAGGACTTGCTTTTCAAGACTCAAGATGGTGTTACAGGCTGTAACGTGAGGCACAGGGTAGGTCTTCAACCATCCCGTGGTGGCTTCTACTATGGTGAGCACGTAGCATTTGCTTTGGTGTGTTTGAGGCAGTGTGATGTAATCAATCTGCCAGGCCTCCCCATACTTATATTTGGACCACCACTTACTATACTATAGGGGCTTCACCCGCTTGGCTTGCTTGATCGCAGCACATGTCTTACAGTCATGGATAACTTGGGAGGTACTGTCTATGGTTAGATCCACCCCTCGGTCTCGTGCTCACTTAAAGGTAGCATCTCTGCCTTGATGACCTGAGGCATCATGGGCTTATTGAGCTAGGAACAACTCTCTTTTGTGTTTCTAATTTAAGTTTATCTTGGACACTTTTATCTTTGCAGCTTGATTTACTTGTTTGTTGTTACAATGCTCCTTATTAGCTCTGCTCTTGGGGACATGGGCATCTACATGACGGACCTTAACAAGTAGCTTTTTTACTTGGGCAGCGATGTCTTTCTACTCATCAGCAGCTCAGATTGTTTTTTTCTTACGCTGCTAATTAGCCTTTTCTCACTTTTTCAGCTATCTCTACAGAACATTGGCTACCATTTATGAATCAGTGTAAAGGTAGAGCTTTGGCCACTTGTCTTTTTTAGCAATGTCCAGGGCCAGTTGAACGGCTTTGAGTTCGACGAGTTGGCTTGATTCACCTTCTCCTTCAGTAGCTTTTGCAACTTGTCATGTGGGACTCTATACGGCTGCTTTTTACTTTCGTTTTATCCCTACAATGCGACAAGAACCGTCTGTGAAAAGGGCGTAGCGTGTTTCTCCTGCTGGCAATTGGTTGTACAGTGGAGCTTCTTCAGCACGTGCCATTTGTTTTTGTTTGTCAGTGAGACTAAAGTTTTCAGCTTCAGGCTAATTTGTGATTATTTCCAAGATCCCAGGGTGATTCAGTTTTCTGATACGGGCGTGCTGTGTGATGAGAGCAATCCACTTACTCCATGTGGCACTTGTGGCATGGTGGGTGGAGGGAACCTCTGCTTTGACCATCCACTCCAGCACCGGTAGTCGGGGTGCCAGGAGGAGTTGTGCTTCAGTGCTGATTACTTTTGAGGCGGCTTGGACTCTTTCATAGGCTGCTAAGATTTCCTTCTCTGTTGGGGTGTAGTTGGCTTTGGACTTCCTGTAGCTTCGACTCCAGAATCCCAGTGGTCGGCCTCGAGTCTCACCAGGCACCTTCTACTAAAGGCTCCAGGACAGACCATGGCTCCCGGCTGCAGAGTAGAGCACATTTTTCACCTCTGGTCCTGTCCTGGCTGGGCTAAGGGCTGCTGCATGAGCGATTTCTTGCTTGATCTGGACAAAGGCTTGCTGCTGTTCAGGGCTTTAATGGAAATTGTTCTTTTTGCCGATAACCAGGTAGAGAGGACTCACAATCTGGCTGTATTTAGGAATATGCATTCTCCAAAAGCCTATGGCACTTAAGAAAGCTTGTGTTTCTTTCTTGTTGGTTGATGGAGACATTGCTGTGATTTTGTTGATGACTTCAGTGGGAATCTGATGCCGTCTATCTTGCCATTTCACTCTCAGGAACTGGATCTCTCGAGCAGGTCCCTTGACTTTGCTCTTTTGATGGCGAAACTGGCTTCTAGGAGAATCTGGATGATTTTCTCTCTTTTCTTAAACACTTCTGCTGCCGTGTTCCCCTACACAATGATGTCATCGATGTACTGCAGATGTTTTGGAGCTTCACCCTTTTTTAGTGCAGTCTGAATTAGTCTATGGCAGATGGTAGGACTGTGCTTCCACTCCTGCGGCAGTCAGTTCCAGGTGTACTGCACGCCCCTCCAGGTGAAGGTAAACTGAGGCCTGCACTCTGGTGCCAGAGGAACGGAGAAAAATGCATTAGCAATGTCAATAGTGGCGTACCACTTTGCTGCTTTGGACTCCAGCTCGTACTGGAGCGCTAATGGGTCTGGCACAGCAGCGCTCAATGGTGGAGTCACTTCATTCAAGGCACGATAGTTTACAGTCAATCTTTATTCTCTTTCAGATTTGCGCACAGGTTAGATGGGACTGTTGAAGGGTGAGTGGGTTTTGCTGATCACCCCCTGGCTCTCCAGCTCACGGATCATCTTGTGGATGGGGATCACAGCATCTCGAGTTGTTTGGTACTATCAGCGATGCACTGTCGAGGTGGCAATTGGTACTTGTTGCTCCTCCCCCTTCAGAAGGCTTGCTGCAGATGGGTTCTCTGATAGTCCAGGCAAGGTGTTTAATTGCTTAATGCCCTCTGTCTCTACAGCAGCTATTCTAAAAGCCTACCTGAGTCTCTTTGGGTTTTTGAAATACTCGCTTCGGAGGAAGTTTATGCTTAAAATGCACAGGGCCTCTGGGCTAGTCACAATGAGATGTTTTTTTCACTCATTTTTAGTCAGGCTCACCTCAGCTTCTACCAGGGTCAGATTTTGTGATCTACTTGTCATGCTAGCAATAGAAACAGATTCTGCCCCCTCATGTTGGGATGGGATTATTGTGCATTGCGCACCAGTGTTGACTAAGGCATTATATTTTTGTGGTTCTGATGTACTAGGTCAACAAATCCACACAGTCTAAAAAACACGGTTTCCCCTGGCTTCTACCTGGCTAGAGGCAGGGCCCCTCTAGTCTTGGTTATCCTTCTTTCCCTGGGTATGCATTTTAGAGGTTTTTTTAAGGGGATTGGACATGTTATCTTCTCTTTCATCATATCTGGCAGTTCGACTACTGGCAACTGGAGCTACTTTCTTTTTGGCGGAACTTCCTCTCTGAGTTTTGTGCTCTTTCAATTTACACACTCATGCTGCTAGAGCAGAAGTGGGTTGTCTATCTTACTTTCTTATATTTTCTCTACTATCACACAGGAAGAACCACAGCTCACTTCGTGGGGTGTACCTTCTCTCTTTATCTGGGGGACGTCTACGTCTAGTGACAGGACTTCTGATCTGTACCGCCGAGATTTGGAGAAGGCTCTCTTTAATATTTTTCTTGAGTTTTTGGTGATTCTTCTCCATCTTATCTTCTAATTTCTGCATACGTGTTTCTACAGCTACGATTTTTGCATGTGTTGGGCCATGCACGGCATCTGCATAATGCTCGGAGCTTCGTCGCCATATCCTGCAGTTTTAACTTGATCATTCTTTTTCAGCATTGCTAAAGCAGAAGCTTATTCTTGTGGCCCAAGTTGTATGAGTTTTTGCTACATCACTGGGTCAACTATTACCCTGTCTGGACTCTTTAATCTTGGGTCATTCGTGTAGACAATCTCTACCACTGCTAGTTCTCTCAAGTGTTGGATCCTTTGTTTTATGGTCTTCTACTGGGTTTGCTGCATATAGAAATTGTCTGCACACAGGTATCTTTCCCTTGCGCCTCTCAAGACCCGTGTCTGGAGACTGACAGAGTCAGTCCTCCTTATTATCTCTTGATCGATAGCCAGATCACGTGACAGGGATCTCAAATGCTTCATTTTAGTACTGTCTAGCATTACATCATCACCTGCAGCATCTTAAATACGGACCATCTAACTTATTACGGATTCATCAGGCCATCGGGTGTAGTTCTTTCTTAAGTTACGAAGGTCCTTTATGGACATGGACTCAGTAATTGTTTTTGCGCCTGAGTCGGTTGCTTGCTTTGAGGATCCTTCATCTGCATCATCATCATCATCTTTCACTGGGCAATCGGTTTTGGTGGTGTGCTTTTTCTTCGTGACAGGAGCAACTGTCACTGGCTTAGGCTCACTGTCTGGTTTGGCTGCAGCCTGAGGGACTGGGGTGTCTGCTGATTTATCTTCCTGCCCCTCTGCTTTTATCTGCTGCCCTACAGTATCTAGCACTGTGCGATAAGCATATGCCAAGGCCCAGCATATTGCAATGAGCTTTTTCTCCTTAGAGTTGTCATTGCATTTGTCTTTCAGATATTTTTTCACCTCAGCTGGGTTCTGAATTTGTTCAGGGGGAAATTCTAAGCTATTGGGTCAGAGAATTTTTTTAGGGTTTGCTCCATATCCTCCCATTCCTTACACCACTCGATTTTTTACGCTTGGGTCAGGTGTCTCATCAGAATTAGTTACTCTGGAAAACTCAGCCCTCATTCTAGATAAGCTGCAAATGATATAGAGGAAGCTTACCAGATAAAATACCAGGAAGGTGGTCTCTTTAACATCCAGGGGAAACTGAACATTCTTAAAAGATAATGTATCAAATTTAAAGGGGAAGGAGATGAAAGTCTGGGAAACCCCATCTCTTCTTCTTCTGACAAACTGGGTGCAATTACTAATAAACCCCCAAAACAGGCTACTGAAACTGGGACTGGGATTAGGACAGAGAAACTATTAATCATACACGTTTTGAGCAACTGCTAGTACGTCTGTTAACTTCTTATAAATCATTATCACCGAGCACAGCAAAATAAAAATTTGGATTCGTGCCCCTGCTCTGTTAAAGTTACGAACTAGGGACAAAATCAGCATAAAGTCACCCCAAAACATTCCACCATTTCTAATTGGCCCAGCCTTGGCCAGTGGCACGTCCATCTTTGGAGCCACCAGGGATTGGCTCTGCCGGACACTGAGGAAGCTTCTAGCAGCTTCTCACAGAAGCCACCCCTGTAGCCCCCCGCCCCCCCCAAAACCAGGCCATGCAAAACCAATACAAATTTTCTCTCCTCTATCCGGCTGCAGAGGGGAGCTGCTTTGGTGGGTGCCTGGCATCTGACCAGTGCCAAACCACTACACAGACTTAAGATGGAGGATGGGATTTTTCAGCTGCAGTGTGCATGATGGCTCTGTAGCTTCTTGAAATCCTGGTCACTTTTGGAGAACCTCAGTTCACTTTTCGATATGAATATGATACCTTGGTTGTTCATGTAGGTGTCTAAGTGGGCAGCACTGAATTATTTTGGAAGTCCCATTCCCCACCCTGACCCCCATTTCCATATTGTACTTGACTGACCTTTTCCCATAGTGGTGGTTATAGAGTTTTCACACCTTGCTTTTTTAGGATAGGGAGGACAATTTCAGAAATACCTACTTTTTAAAAGGAAATTCTTTTGCTGCTTTGGGATATTTTTTCCTCCCTAAAGGGCAGCAGGGAAGATCAGAGTATAATCATAAAGGTCCCTTCTTGCCCTGATGCTCATCAATGTGCAGATAATTTTGTTCTCTCCCAGAGTCCATGATGCATGCTGACAGTGGAGCTCTAGAGAAGCGCTTTCCATGTGAGTTCTGTGGCCGATCGTTTACAGAGGGCTCTGAGTGGGAACGACATGTGCTGAGGCATGGCATGTAAGTTGGTTTGCAGACTCCTTTGCATAACAGTCAAATGTAACAGTTGATTTTTGTGCTTCTCCCCACTCATTCCTCCTTCACCCCCCCCCCCCCCCCCAAAAATATAATGAAAGCAAACACAGGGATATGACAGATTATTCTAACAAGGGAAGAATTCTAACACAAGCATTGTTGGATGGAGTCATCAGATGTAGTTGCTCAACTAGATGCTTCTGTCCATCCTGTTTGAACCAGGAACCCAGAAATCCAAGGTAACTGTTGTTTTTAAACCTGTACCTGAATATCTCCATATGTCCAAATGCCGTTCCCGTTTCAGGTCTAGATCAGACCTCAAACTGAAAGAAACTTATATCTACAGATAAAGGGCAAAGGGTTTCTGGAATACAGATTGTTCCACAAATTCCCTCTGTTTGGGAGTTAAAATCTGGTGTTATCAAATCCAAATGTAGCACATAAATGTTCTTTACTATGATCCTAAAGCTTAAACTTCATTTCAAGGTGAATACCAGTTCAGTTTGTTGGTCCAAAATTAACATTACTCAAGTCTATTGCTGATGTTTGCTTGCCAGTAGAGCAACATGGAAATGGCAGCAAATTATATGGAAATTTGGGGTTCTTTTGGCTTTTTCTCTTCCTTATTATTTATCTTTAGCATGCTTGCAACCAAACCTGGAGTTCCAGGGCAAAGAATTATGCACAGAGAAGTGTTAAGAGCTTCAAATAAAGGAAAATCTCGATAAGTGTGCTTTCTCCCCAAAAAGCACATGGCGAAGTTAATAGCAAAGATCTTTTCCTTTCATAGAATCGTAGAATGGTTTGGGTTGGTAAGAATTTCTTCCTAATATCTAATCTAAATCTACCTTCTTTCAGTTTAAAGCCATTCCCCTTGTCCTGTCACTCCAGGCCCCTGTCCAAAGTCCCTCTCCAGCTCTCTTGGAGCCCCTTTAGGCACTGGAAGGGGCTCTAAGGTCTCCCTGGAGCCTTCTCTTCCTCAGGGTGAACACCCTCAGCTCTCCCAGCCTGTCTCCAGAGCAGAGGGGCTCCAGCCCTCAGAGCATCCTTGTGGCCTTGTCTGCCCTCACTCCAGCAGTTCCACGTCCTTCCTGTGCTGGGGACCCAAGAGCTGGATGCAGCATTGCAGGTGGGGTCTCACCCGAGCAGGGCAGAATCACCTCCCTCAACCTGCTGGTCACGCTGCTGTTGATGCAGCCCAGGACACTGTTGCCTTGGTTTTCTCAGCCTTCTGAATTTACATTTTTTGGAGTCAAAGTTTTTACAGTTTTCATGTAAATAATAGCCAATGTTTACTTAACTGTTCTTTTTTGTTATCATTCTTTTACAATGAGAGAAATCATAATGGACAGTCTTTTTAACCAGTGTGGTTGGAGAGGTGTTAACCTCAACTTCCAATCCATTGTCGGATCGAGAAATGTATAAATATCGAGAGAAAATAAACACTTGAGTTCATTCGCCTTCTGACATCTCAGTGTGCGAGTGTGGTTCCTCCTCGTGTCCTATAGCGACAGGACACGGTTGACTCATAAATATCAGTCCATGCTGTGAAATAATAGGCAGCTCCGGAACATTAATTTTCCTTCTCTTGACAAAGATCTGTTCAATAGAGCAGATGTCTTTGCTGACTAGAATTTCTTTAAAGAGGATTGAGTAATCCTCAACCAGGATTATTGGCATGTGGAAGACATTTGGATGCAATATTGTAGCTAGGCTGTGGAGGGATAAAGAGTAAGAGAAAGTATTATTTCTTGTCTATTTAAATAAAAGTACTTGAAATGTTGCAAGTTTCAATAAGATTTATTGGTTTGTCAACTGTTTGGGAGAAGTACTCTCCCTATTTCCTTGTATCCAAAGCATGTTTGGATTGTAAAGGTTTCCATTTTCTGCTGCTTGAATTTTCAGGGCTCTGAATGAAAGTAAGCAAGGGACCAGAGAGGACAGCAAACTGAAGGAGAACACAGGAAAGACTGTTAATACACTGACAGTAGAAGAAAAGAAAAACACTGAGAAAATGGTGGTGGACTTGTCCCACAACAGTGAAACTACAGTCAGTGTTGTAGCTGCTGACAAACCTCTCCAAGAGAACTCAGAGGCCAAAAATGAATAAAAACTGGATGTGATTTTGATCAACTTACTTGAACAGTGGTGAATGGAAAGGGATGGGCAGGTGGGGTGGGCAGAAGGAAGAAACGAAGCTGCTTTTAGGAATGAATGATCTATTTTTAAAGCACTGGTACCTATGTGAGTGTGTGTATATTAAAGCTATTTAAATGTTGGAATAAGTGGTTCCATTATATCACTGCGTCTTTTCTTCTGGATCTTAACAATGGGAAATTACATTCATACTGGGCTAATGAAACAGCTCCCTGTGTCTCTATGTTACACAATGCGCTTTGCAGTAGAGACTTGTATTGTTTGCAAACAGAATGAGCATGGTTGGGAGGTGACATAACTTTTCAACATGCAAATTTTGCTGCGTTTTTTTATAATTCCAATACATAATGATTTTCCAGACTCAATGCAACTGCTTTAGAAAACAAAAACAAGACAGAAACTGCTTTGCTTAAAACAGCCACCTGTTTCCTAATACCTCGAAATTAACAAAAGGACATCTCTGCATTTGTTAGCACTGCCTGTTGTCATTATGATTGAAGTAGAAAGACTGCTGAGCAAGGTGGTGAAAGAACAAAGAGTGCTTAAAACCCCACTGTGGATTTCATTTCTTAAAATACTGTGATTTTAAAAAATTATTTTGGTAAATTAAAAAAAAATTTTTAAAGAGTCTTTACTTTCTAGATAATGCTTTGTGAATTGCCATCCTTTATTCCAGGTAAGTTGTTTGTTAGTATTCAGCTATCATTTTAGCATTTGATAGATTTCATGTGACTGACTGTGTGGTTTTGTTTGCCATATGTTTATTTCCTATCAGCCTGAACTGTTGCAAAAATGACACAATTAACTTTGTGTAAAATAAACAGCAACAAAGTGGTGGTGTTATTTTTTTTCCAGAGGGGAATGGGACAGGGGAAAGAATTTCTGTGACTATAAAACTTGTTATTTCTGTGTTTAGCATTTTTAAAAAAAATAAATTGTTGGGTTTTGGTTTTTTTTTTAACTAAAGAACCAAACTAACAGCACAGCTATGCAGCTTATGGGCCAAACACACTGGTCCTCATAATTTTTCTGTCAAATTTCAAATGAGCATCTATCGGTCTTGCACCAGTACTTTTTGTCAAGATTGGTGTCATCATCTCTTCCCCCCCGTGGGGTGGGTGTGCTTTTTTTTGTTTGGGTATAGTGGGAGAGAATGATGTCAGTTCTTGCATCTTTTTGCAAGCAGAAGTGAAATAGTTACATACTACATTAAGTCTGGAGAGCTGATGGGAGTTGCTAATTTTTCCCCTTCTTAGCTTTTAGCATGAGGGGAACAGTATAGAATGAATAGGGATCTACATGCCCTGTGGCTCATCCTGCACTTTTTCTTTGGTGTAAATCCTGCTCAACACAACAGTAATTTTGCCTGAGTAAGGAATACAGGATCTGATACTGATGGTATGTTCTGATTTTGAACAGAGAATTTCTTTCCAAGAGGTCAGAAACACTTGACTAAAACCTAGTTATAGAAATGCATGTGTCTTTGTCTTGGGGGTTTTTTATTTTGGTTGGGGGCGGGGAATAAAGAAGCTGCTGAGGAATGTTGCCCTAGACAGCTTCAAATAAAATTGATGGCAAAAATTGCATTTGTTGAATTAGTGCTACTTGAGAAGCATAGAGTTTTGCTTTTAAAGATTTGCCAGTTGTGGGTTTGCAGGACTTTTTGATTTTGTTTGGGGGTGATTGCTTTTTTTTGGAGGAGGGAGGGAGCATCATGTAGAAAACACACTGGAGGGAAAAGTACTAATTTTGTGCCTGTATTTGTTTCTTAATTTGCCTCATTTCAAATGTCTTTAAAAAGCTTCACACCTGGATGGAGTGTTTGTAATAGTTACCAAAAATGAAAAAAAAAAAAAAGAAACAATTGTGACATGCTTTTATCACTACTTTATTTTTCAAATAACATGTAAATATTGTAATGCATTGGATTTTGTTTTGCTAACCTGTTAATAAAAAGATGGGACCACTATCCTTTTAAGAAGCCTAGAAAATATTTTTTTCCCTTTTCCTAAAAATGTATACCTGAGATATTGTGGACACACATTTTAGTTGCAATGTTATGTTGACTGTAATGATATAAAATTGAAAGTAATTTTTTTTCATTGTTTAATTTATACAAAGTAATTTTTCAGTTTGGCAGAAGGAAATAAATAGCAAAATGCTAACCTGTTGGCTTCAGCACTTGATATTTCCTGACTTTTAAATTACTGATTTCTGATGGGGAACAGGAAGGGAATGCTGAAGTGTTGTGCTGAAAGGTTTGGGGAGGGGGCGGGGGGGTGGGCGGTGTGTGTTAAAAAGGAAATTAATAGAA
>VYXC01002935.1:208-16399 GCA_013397175.1 Platysteira castanea
CATACTCAGCAGAGAGAGCCTGCATCAGGCACTCTCCCAGCATTCGCCATGCCTCCAGAGAGAGAGCGTCCTCAGAGTGAGGAAAAATTCCACGCTCCTTTCCCCAAAGAAAGAGTTTTTCCAAACCTATCTCAGGGACCAACGCCCGTCTCCTGTCTATCAGATCTCTCCATATATCTAGAACCAGGCAGTCTTCCGCCGAGAACTCAGAGGCTGCCATCCCAACAAGAGAACAGGAAAAGCCCCATAGAAGCTCAAAAAAACCCCCAGCAAGTGAGAGCAGAGAGAGTTCTATCTCACCACAGCTTGCAATGTCGACGAGGGGTCACCAGATGTCGCTATAGGACACAAGAAAAGAGACGGACTCTTGCCAGGTTGAGCAGAAAGAGGAAAAGGAGAAAGTTTATTTTCATTTCTCATACTTATAGGTTTCTCAGTTCCACAAGGGATTGGAGGACATGTCACTTCCTCTTCAATCCTACTGGAGAAAAAGTATGCTCATCAAAAATTCTTTCACAGTACAAGAATGTAAACAGAAAAGAACAGTTAAGTAAATATTAGGTATTATTTACATAAACTCCATGAGGAAATTTTATCTGACTCCATATTACAACAAAAGGCTTAGCAAAAGCAGGACAACACTTCTGGTGAAGTAAAAGTCTATAAAATAATAGAATTTTAAAAGAGCTAGTCTGACTGGACTTTTGAGCTGCACCCACCAGCTCATATTCCTCATATTACTAAATTTAGGAGTGAGACCTCAGAAGTGCTGTGTTCTGGGGGGCTATGTAGGAGCTCATGCAGAAAGACCAAATCTCTGATTTTCAATAAAAGAATAGTAGGAGCACCAAGCCTCTGCCTTCCCCTAGCTTCCTTCTCACATTTATTTATTGCTAGTGTCATATACTCATTTCTAGAGGAAAAAAAAGAATTGCTAGAGGAAAAAATGAGCAGTCTGATACAACAAGCAGTGCTAATGATCAGGTTCACCAGAATGAAGTGTGGAGTGTGCAAAGTGTTTTTTCTTCCAGGGAGGAGTGTGTTCTCAATGCATGTCCAGTGTTCATCCCTGTGAAACTACTCTGAACTATCCAGAGACACAGCCTGCTTCCTCTGAATTGCACCCATTTAAATGTCTTCACTTATAAGGGAGGACTTGCAAGGAAGTTGTCTTGGTTTAAAAAAACCCAGATGTCTACCAAGGAAGGCGGGAACCTTCCTGGAATGGAAACATGACCCCCTCCCCCCAAATTACTGTAACTTCAAAATGATGGGGCTTCCAGGCAAAAATATGGGAAAAGGAATAACAGTTCTTTACTAGAAAAAAAATATAAAGACAAACAAACAACAGCAATAACACAAAAAAAAAAAAAAAAAAAAAAGAAAGAAGAAAACCCAGTAACAGGCTTTTCCCACCCATCAAGTGATTTCCCCTTTGGTGTAGTTATGACCACAACCCGCAGGGGGCGCTGGTGGCTCGGGTGAGGCGACAGCTGCAGCGACTCTTGCAGCCGGCAGAGGGTGCTAGCAGGCTCCAGTGAGGGTGTGATGATTCCCCCGCGGCTTCAGGGGGCACTCCAATGTGAGTTCAGCAACCTCCTCAGGTGGTGGTGGAGGTTCAGGCGAAGGGGTAGAGAGGAAATTGCTCCTTTTGTAAACTCGCAGGCAGCAATTGATTTAGGTACCACCCTGGCAGCTGGCAGAAATGGTGAAGGTAGGCAGATCCAATCCTAGTGCCAAGTTACAATGTAGCAATACCCCTGGCCAGATACACACACTCCGTCACCCACGCGACTGCTCTCCTTGATCCCCAAACCAGAAGGGAAGAGAAAACCCAGTCCCACCCTCATCCCCCCGCAGGGTCCTGGCCAAGCTTACATCTCTCGCGATATCCCCCAAACCCCGAAGGGAGGGGACAAGGATGAGGGGGTACGGTGGCAATTTCTGATACAAATGATTATGGGATACACCTTATGAGCCCTCCCCAAAACATAACTGAAACAGAGAAAGCCAACTATCATATGGCTTTGCTCTAGACTATGTGTGGTACTGAGCTTTACTGTGTGGTTAAAGGACAACATTTAATTATTTCAGGCTCGTCATTCCCAATAAAGGCTATTCGTCATTAGATCAGAGTCCAGATGAAAAGCCACTGGTAGCCCTGGATACAGACAGGTATGTAAAGGGTTAATAAGATTTTTTATATATATGTGTGTGTCTTGGGGTGACTTTATGCTGTTATATCCCTGTCATGGGGTGACTTTGTGCTGTTAGTATTAGTATCCCATATCACTGCTCTGTGCCCAGACATGACTCCTGTGTCTTCTGTACCTGTACCTTTAAATTGTGCTTAAGGGAAGAAAAAAACCTGAACTTCACAAGTAATCAGGTTTTCTCAAGGTCTCGCTCGGCATTCTTCAGCAGGAGAAGAGCACTCTTGTGGGGTTTTTTTTCCCCCTTTTTCTGGACTTACTTTTCCTGGACTTACTTTTCCTGGATTTTTGGAACTTTTTTTCCTTTTCTGTTGTTTTTTTCTGTCTCTCCTGGACTTGTTCATAACCTCAAAACCTCAGAACTCTACCGAGGGACCCTCCACCGACCCAGAGGAGGGGGCCCCTCCCCCCACGGCAAGTCTGCTCCGAGAAAGAAAGAAAAAGAAAAAACACCCACCAACAGACTTCTAAATCTTTCANACACCAGAACATCAGAACCCCACCGGGGGACCTTTCTACCGACTTGGAGGGGGCCCCCACGCTGGACCCAGCTCCAAGGAGGAGGAGAGGGACCACACCCACAGAAGGACTCTAAAATCTATCAAGTTTCTCTCCACAGCGAGAAGCTTTATTGTTTAGCATTATTATCCTTTTCCTGTGTGTTAGTTACATAAATAGTTTTCTCTTTCACTTTCCTTCGATGAAAAAAGTTTTTTCCCCCAAACCTGGTGGGAGAGGGGTGGTTTGTAACCTGCCTTCTCTTGGAGTATATATTTCTAAATTGGGCTAAACCAGCACAATATATCAGTGCAAGCAAATTTTCATGCTATAGTGCAGCACTGAAGCTAATTCCTGCTGAAACTGCTCTTGTGGGCCACTTGCACTTTTCCTTGCTGTGCACTTCAGCATATGCTGTAACAAGTCTGTGTGTGTAAACAAGTAGGAAGAGATATGAGTAAAGAACACTTTGATTGAAAGGTCTCAGGGTTACAGATGAAAGTTGGTCTCCAGACTTCTTTGATGTAATTTCTCTGTGGATGAAGTACAGCTTCATGACACAAGAAAGATAGGGCTAACCAGGGAATACAGGCCTCTCTAATTGTTGTTTCCTTCTTTGCTGCATCTTGTCATTCCCTGCAGTGATGATGACTTTGACATGTCCAGATATTCCTCCTCAGGATACTCATCGGCTGAGGTGAGTTATACTCTTTCCTGCCTCCCTTGCCATGAATGCTAATAGTTGAACAGCCAGAAACAACTTAGAATGGCCTTGTGCTGCCAGAAACAGCTCCACAAGGAATTTACCAGTGTAGACTCTGAGCCTGGAAGGGGCCATGGCAGAAACTCTGTCATATTTCTGTCTTTCCTGGTGATCCAGTTGGCTTCATCCCCACACTTCCGTAGCACAGACACAGATCTACCCGTCGGCTGTTCTCACAGATACCTTTGGCTTCACTTAAGCTTTTCCCAGTTCTGCTCAGTCGTGCAGTGTTGGCCCACATGGTGCAAATGCATCAACTTGTCTGTCACAGCAGATCAGAAACTGTATACATGCCAAAGACACAAATAAAGGATCTGAGGGTGTGCTGTGATTTCCAGTTCTTGTGGGAGTCAGGGTCACCCAGTGCATGTTTACTTGGAGCACCAGAAATTCTAGGGAGGACTTGCAGATATGAACTTCTGCCCTTTCAAAGAGAAAAGTCAGGGAAGCTCTGGCTTGTTAATCCCTTTGCATTGTTTCTGAATATATTCCCAAGGTCTCTTGTGAATTAGTTGTTCAAACTCCAGGTACTGCTTCTGCAAGATCTGATTTTACATCCAAGGTGCTGAACAGCCATTATGCACACAAGCCACTGGGAACTCTTCCCCTTTGTATCCCGTCCTTGGAAAAATACCTCTGAAATGCAGAGAAATGTCCAAGAACAGGGACCAGATCAACTGATCTGGGCCATCTCTGGGCCCTGATGAAGTATTGTTCACCCATATCTGGCTAGATAGCACTTGAATTTGAGATTATAAAAAGCCAAGAAGCTTCACCACCTTTTAACTGCTACAGTGCCCCAGACTGAAAGGAGGGACTGCCCAGCTGTCAGTCAGTTTATTATCATCATTATTACATTACTTTAAATGTGGACTTATCTTTATGGAAGGATTATTCCAGAATAAAATACTGTATCGATTTGCTGCTCTGGAATACCTCACTCTAGATATTCCTATTCTGGAAGAAGTTTTCAAAACAGAAGGCAGCCCTCACCTGTGGTCAAAAACTGTGACTCTTTCATTGATGGAACAGCTGCTAATGATAGGGAAATGTATTCCAGAATAAATGACTTCTTTCCTCTTCCAACCATCAGAAGGAAGAAGTCTCAAGTGTTTGTCTGTTTGTCTGTTTGTCTGTAGCAGATCAACCAAGACTTGAACATCCAGCTGCTAAAGGATGGGTACCGGTTAGATGAGATCCCAGACGATGAGGACCTCGACCTAATCCCCCCTAAATCCGTCAACCCCACCTGCATGTGTTGCCAAGCCACCTCCTCCACCGCCTGTCACATCCAGTAGTGAGGCTGGCAGGCTGTGATCAGTGCTTTCCACTATAACTGTAAAACTTAACAGCCATTGCTTCCTCCTATGGTAGGACGTGCACCTCTTTGTGTTCATGGAGCCAGAAGAAACAAAAAAATTAATTATATGATTGGTTAATAAGTTATTTTAAACAATGGTAAAAAAAGGACAAGTTGCTCAAAGTGCCAGGCACTGCCTGGCAAAACTGACTGGTCTGGAGAGCAAATGCAGAGGGGTCCAGAGATACCTCCTTGGTTTGTTTAGGCACTGGAGATGTTTTGTAAGGCATCTGTTCCAGAATGTGAAGGGTCAGATGGAGCTGCAGTTACTCCTGCCCACTGAAACCAATCCATCTACAAGATCAAGGGTGAGTCTGAGGTGTCAGAGGGTTTTACCTGTGGGAGAAGGTCAGTTCTTAATTGATTCACTAAACCTGATACATTTGCATAACTATAATTATACCATAACTGGGACACAGAAATAGGAACAGAGCAGAGCATCCTTTCTTATGGCAAGGCTAGTCAGGACTAGCATGACACAATTCATTTACTTGCAAAAGGGACAAATAGGTGACATTTCACTGTCAGTACTAGTTAGAGCTGTTGTGTCACATATCCAATGCACTCTGTCCTTAGCTCCACATTAAATTATCACCAAACACATTGGATTCAATCTGCAGTCTATCCATGCTCTTCAGGGATTCAGTCTTTGCCTGAGAATACCATACTTCTGAGTTCAGTCCAGCCATGTATACTGACTTCAGCCAATACTTCATTCCTGTGAGACCCATGTGCTTTCAGAAATTTTAGTGTGTTCAGCTAAGAAAAAATGAGTCCTGCACAAGACAGAACTAAAACTTTTCAGTCTGAAGGTCAGTGCCAGAAAAACTAGTTGAAGAAAGCACATTTTCAGAGTTTGGCTGTTGATATTGTCTTGACACTGCGTCTCTTGGTGCCCATGGGAGAGATTTATTAATGCTGAAGGTGTCTGTGGTGGTGTCAGACTGCTGTTGGCACATACTACGTTTGCTCTAACCTCAGACAAGTTACATCCCCTCTTGGTATCCATTCCCTTCTGCAGCACAGGGAGAAAGCTGCCTTCCCAAGATGGTACCACCACCCCGCATCCATCTGCATGGATGTTGCCAAGTGTGTGGTGGACACCATTGATAGGATAGCTCTGCAAGCAAGATGCAAAAAGCATTCTATAGAAGTTTTTTCAAAGTACTACAAAGAAAAGCAGCACAACTCTGCTTTCCCTTTCTACCATTTTCTGATGCTGCTTACATGTGTCAGAAGGCTGCAGAGCAGAGGTTAGTAAAGAGATTAAACAACTTTGGAAGCAGATGTTTGGCAAGGATGTGTTTCCCACACATTTGGCAGCTGACTCGCACAACTGACTTCTCAGTCTGCATGATGCCAGAAAGAATGTGTAAAAAGATTTGGTGGCATAACAGCACCATCCACTGCTAATGAAGTTAAGGAACTTAGGAGGGCAACAAGGACTTAAAATACAGATGCCAGCCCCTGTGAGAAACCTGCACCTGGTCAGTCTGGCATTATTCTTGCGTAGGTAATCCCAAATCACAACCTCTTCCTCTATGCTGAGTTGCTGACCCTTCTGCTACAGATGTAGGTTTGTCTGATGACATGTGGTTCAAGGTTTGGAACAATCCCTTACACAGGAAAGCCTTGAAAGGAAGTGACAGATGCCATGTTCTAGAAGCAAAAAGCGCCTTAAAATGAGCACTTTTCCATGCCTTCCCCTTAGGCTCAGCCTAGCCAAGTTTGCCCTGTGGCACTGCCCATTTATGCAGATGGTTCTTTTGAAACATGAGAAGTAGAAATAGGGTCATGTGAAGTCAGCTCTGAAGGGTGGTAGAGGTCAAAGCCAGGGTATATTTACATTGGCACATGCAGCCTGTGCTTGCTGAGCCAAGCAGCAGCCAGGTGACAAAGCCTGCTTCATTCTAGGTAATAGTGGCCATACCCTGTGTGAGCTTTAAGGGAGAATGGTAAAAGGAGAGCCCAGACAAAAGTGCCATTTTATACCCTCTGATCATTACATGGATGCTAAAAGTAAGAGCATAAAACTGCCATGGGAATATCCCAAAGGAGCAATTCAATGCTCTCTTCCCTCCCATCAGCATTCACTATCCCAGTTGCACTCTTTCTGAGTGTTGTAGAGCAACATGGGCACCAGCAGGACAAGTTGCATCTTTCCCTGGTGCCTGTGGAGAGCAGCTCTTCCCATTGCTTCCCAGACCCAGTTGCCAGCAGAAACTGGTGGTGACTGAGCCTTTTTCTATAAAAAGCTGCTCCAGTAAAAGATGGATTAGCTCCTGGAAGGAACCCATCTCACCAGTTGTGCCTGGACTGTGGAGTCATTCCAAGTAACAAGTAATGGTGATACAGGTAGTGGGACTGCATCAGGGAGTGGAAGGTGCAAAAGAAGTCTCATTAAAATGTGACTGTCTCAAATGTGTCACTGGAAACCAGCAGAGTAGGCACCAGGAAAAGAAAAGGCCATGCTGAGATAAGTGCTCCTATCTGCAGAGATGTTTGTCCTCCCAGAGCAGCATTTCTTCCATAGTTGCCCATCCAGCTGCCCCAGATAAGCTCACTAGGAAGAACTGCTCTCTTACCTGGGCTGCGTTTTCCCCTCTGCATTGGTCCCAAAAGAGCTGCAACTCCACCTTCTCCATCTGTTACCCACCTTCCTCAAGCTCACATGATCTAGGAGATGTGAAGCTTTCTGGGAGATGTAATATAGACCCACTGAGAGAGCTGGAAAACTTGGACAAGCTCTCTTCACAACAGCCCTTCTGGTTTTTATCACCTTCATCTCCATCCCCAGCTCACTGATTTCTGGGCTCAGTTTTTTGCACGGAAAAGCTGGGATAGCAGCTGTCTTTGGCTTGTAGCTGCCTCTGTCCTGAGACAAATACAAGGCAACCATCAAACCAGCAGGACATCCAACATCTCTGATGGTGGTTGAGACAGAGAGCAGACTGGGGTTTCTCTTCACCCACCTGAAGGCAGTGGGGCTGAGGGTTAGCTAGGCTAATGTAAAACCTTGGTGTGAGCCAGCTGCTTTCATCCTCCCAGGCTCTGTGGGAGATCTGGGACCCAAGCACCAGGTCCCAGGCCTATAAGCCCATGTGCAAATAGACTGGAAACCCACAGCAGAGGCACAGTTGGAGAGCCAGTCAGCTGTGTCCTCACCATTCTGGGGCAGAGTGCTGTGAGATGCACTGGTAGGGCTGTAGTTGTGCAGAGAGAAAGATGCAGGATGAAGTCTTTGCAGGGAAGAAAATTCAGAAAAATTTTATTCTCCCCCTTTTTGCACATTTTTAGCCATTTTTACTGTTTCCACAAGGGTTATTGAACCTTCAGTTTAATAAAGAAGGAAATGAGCCAACATTAAATAGCTTTCTGAAGGGTTCTGAAAGCAGACACCACTTGCATGCAGTTGGTCTTTGTCTAAGATGTGACTTCCAGACCTCATTGTACATCCTGTAGTTGAGTCATCATGTGTTGTGGGAACTGGGATGGGAGACAGTGCTGACCATCATGTCAAACAGCCCCAGCTTTCCAAATTGAAGAAGAATCAGACCATGAAGGGGGGAAGAAGCAGTGACTATAGAAAGATAGCTAGTTGTCACAGGTAAACTTTGGTATCCATGTCCAGTGGCTAGTTCTAGAGTCACAAGCTTTGTTATATTGTACACATCCTCCTTCCACTCCTCTTTTCTCAAAGCAGTTATCATCTTCCCCCTCCCTCTTGCACTAATGATGAGCATCAGAGACAGTTGCACCAAAAGTGACTCTCAGCCCAGTTCTGTACTCCCCTCTCCCACCCAGTCCCGAGGCAGCCTGGACAGTTGTTGGCCATCACAAGTCTAAATTTTTAGTAACTCCGCTTGGGTTTCTTTCCTCGTGTACCATAGCTTCCTCCCCATGCACTCTAGCAGGGCAGTACAAGAGGCTCCAACCACGTCCCAAGTAGCTTCTTTGCCCCCTGGCAGCACCTTACAGACATGAACCTTACTGTGAATGTACTGTGTTGATGCTGGTGAGATCTGGTGCTGCCGATCTTGCATAGGTGGCAGCTGATTGGGATCCACTGGGAGAAACCAGAAAAAAGTAGCTACTGTCCCTTTTCTTTTCCTTTTTGAGAGAGAGTGGGATTTTTTGGTATTATGATTATTGTCCACCTTCCAGTGGGCAAGTTCTGGGCTGCATTAATAACAGGTTAATTTGCTGTCCAGACAGGTATGGAGCTTCACACCAACCTTAATGGCAGACACCATGTCTGTATCCAGAGCCTGGATACAGGCTGGGTTTCTCCCGTGCTGGCAAAGTGCTTTCAGCAGACTCCAGAGAGCTATTTCTGGCAGACAGGGAAATAGCACTCCTCAGAGTTCAGATCAAATCTGCACCTGCATTTCATGCCCTTAGCTTGGATAAAAATCAACCCAAGTACTTCCCAGGTCTCCTTTCCCTGTGTGGTATCCAGTGCCTCAGGGGAGGCAATGGTGGAAGGCATTTGGGGGTCACCAAAAGCAAGATCCTTTTTGGATGTATTTAATAGAAATATCTTTCAGGAGGAAAGGAGACCTCACAACCTTTCTGTAAATGTCAGAGCAGGAGACTAATTTCCAGCTGTCCTTGCATATAGTGAAACATAGTTGAAACAGCCAAATGCAAAGTACAGTTAAATATAGGGTTTGACCTGTATAACCCTTTAATTAGGAAGACAAATTTGTTGTAGCTTGACCTTAGTTCATGTAAGGAATCTGTTAATCATTTGACATGCAGAGTGTATTAATGCTGCACTTAAATTGGCCATTGTTTTTATTATCTAGGTTTGGGAGATTTTTCACTCTTGAAACATCAGTCTGCATCTTGTATGGGGCAGGGGGAGTGTTTCTTTCTTTTTTCCCGTTCAGAACATGTAGCACAGTGTTGTACTTCTGTTCCCATCCATGTAGAGTATTGCCTTAAACAGATCAATTGTGTTGTGGTTTGTTTTGGGTTTTCTTTTTTCTACCATCTGTTTTATGCATTAATTTATTTTAAACAGTGGGGGATTTCAAAAACATGAAATATGTATAATTTTTTTAACATTTCCATTGCAGTATTTATCATTGTTAATGGTTGTGTATAGTGTAACAGAATTAATATTAAAAAGCATGCATATGAAAACCAGCCTGCCAGACTGTCATTGGAGCAAACTGTGGTGAGAGGGTATGAACCTCACCATCTCGTCTGAGCCCCCAGCAATTGCAGATACTGAAATCAGGGGGTACTAGCCTTCATGCCATGGCAAATACTAGTTGCTTGGGTCCAGTAGAAGCAGCTGGTGTGGAGCTGTGCTGTACGGCACAGTTAAACCTGCTGGGGCCAGCCAGTCCCCAGCCAGCATTTGGGAAGGCTTCTCCTCTTGGCAGCAGGACCCATCCCCTGCATCTAGGCTATGCCTCTCCTCCCAACAGTGACAAGCAGAAGAGGGTGCTGCATCTATACAACATCAATGGGTAAAATAAGCTTTTCTCCAGCCTTGCAGCCATTCTGCTCCTTAAAGCTATTGGTACAAGAGCCGAGCACTGATTTTAGAGTCCAACATCAGCAGCTGGAAATGCCAGGGACTGCTAGGAACAGGGGATAGCCACTGGGAGCCACTGGCTCCTAGAATCATAGAATTATCAAGGTTGGAAGAGACCTTTAAGATCATCCAGTCCAACCATCCACCCAGCACTGCCCCTGTAACACCTGAACAGTNGCCTAAATGTCCTTTTTAAAGGCACTGAAGGCAGTACTCAAGGTGTGGACTCAACAATGCTGAGTACAGAGGGATGATCACTTCCCTAGTCCTGCTGGTTCCACTATCCTTGATACAGGCCGAGATGCCATTGGCCTTCTTGGCCATCTGGGCACAGTGCTGGCTCATATTGAGCCAGCTGTCAGCCAGCATCCCCAAGTCCCTTTCTTGCCAAACAGCTCTCAAGCCACTCTTCCCCATGCCTGTATTGTTGCATGCAGTTGCTGTGACCCAAGTGCAGGACCCCACACTTCACCTTATTGAACCTCATGCAGTTGTCTCATGCTGGAAGCTGACCTAGTGCAGGGTGAATCCCTCCCAATCAAGAGATTCAAACCCTATCCCTCTGCAGTGATACTCCCCAGATCTGTGCCCCAGATGTCTCTGAGGCCATGGGAGTGGAGAGGGGGGAGGCATCACTGACATCCCTGTGTCCACCTGTTGGAGTAACAAATGTTGCCTTGAGGCATGTTAGCAGGAAGGAGTTAAACAGAGAGTAACGGCACCAGTGCCAGCAGCAGCACCGGCAGCCAACCCCTGCCTCAGAACTGGACGAACAAGTCACTGTTTCTACTTCAACATAGAACAGTACACTCTTTGTGCTCTACCGACCATAACTGTGGAGAGAATAATAGAAGATGTCAAGAGGAGAGATTTATTGTAGAACTGTGACTAAGCTTGTAAGCCTGTAGCTAAAATTAGCCTTTAGGTGTAGAGATATAAATACTGAGTGCTTCCAAATAAATTTTAGATTCACCCGCATTTCTGTTGGTGTCTCTCATCTCCTCATGTGTCACATCCACCCTTCCCGCCCAGACTCCCATTGGCTCCCAGGAGGGGACAGGACTGATGGAGAGCCTGAGCCTAGCTCAACAGAGACCAGCGGGGTGTGAAAATCAAAAGCAACTTGTTTTCTTCATTTCAGTGGCACATTAATCACGTTTGCCTGGCTGTCCAGCCCCATCATTCCTCTCAACAGAGCAGGGCTCAACAGCCCTTCAGGGGGATGGGTTGGCATCCACATAGCCAAGATAGACATGGGTCTTCACCCATTATCTCCAAAAATGTGACAGCAGATGGGTTTGGCTTCTGAGACCCCTCAGAAGGCTGAAGCCTTGAGCAGAGTGGGGCTCTGAGTTGGTACTATGTGACAAGCCAAGCCAGAACACGGTTTCTGCTTGGCTGCTTGTCTCAGAGAAAAGCAAACCTGGTTCATGCAAATCCCTCCCTGGCATAACGTGGCTGCCTTTGTGATGAGATAGATTAGGATTGCTCGCTCCAACTGCAGAGCCCATCACAGCACTCAGGATAGGAGAGCAAACAAGCCACACAGGATCACCCAAATCCAGCTTCTTAATTTAAAAGGGCAGATAGAACAGGCAGTAATTCCCCTGGCTACCCCAGCAGGCTGGGTCAGCAGTTCTTGATGCTGTGCCCCTAGCACTGGCTGCACGGGTGCAGTGCTGTGCTGTGCTGTGTGCCCGCAGCTGGGTTGCTGCAGGATTTCCAAGGAAATATGGGAGAGGGGGCTGCAAAAGCAAAAATTGCTGGTTCTGCACCTCCCAAAATAAAATTATCTTGAAACTGTTTCCTACCATTGATAAGCTAATTGCCTGCAGGAGGGGATAAAGCCCAGAGCCAGGACAAAGCCAGGAAGGTGCAGCTGTGCCCATGGAGTGATTCAGTCAGCAATTGTTGTACCCTCACCCAGGGGGTGCTATTCTTGGGAATGCAGCCACAGGACTGACAGCCACCAAATCTCCCTGGTCTCACACTATGACACCACCAGTGGCATAAGCACCGCCCTGGGCTGGCAGAACAGCAGTACTGGGGTCCCATTCCCCTTCCTGAGTAGGCTGGGAGCCTCTACCTCCACGCAGTGCTGCTGATCCAGTGGAGCACCACAGGACCCTCCAGGACTCTGAGTACTCCCATTCTAGTGGGCTGCTGCACCATGTTCCTCTTTGTCCAAAACCACAAGACCTCTGTCAGCACTTACACTGACTCCTACTGCCTCTGTCAGCACTTACACTGACTCCTACTGCTTGCCATGCTCTGTCAAAACGACCATCAAAGAGCAGGCTCCATGGCAGCTCTGTAAAGAAAACAAGTTTGATGCAGGCAAATGCTACGGGAGGAGGAAACCTTGGAGTTTCTACCCCAACCTTGTTGTGGACGCTTGTCGCCTTGTTTTCTTTAAGCCTTCTGTTTTTAACCTTGGAGTCAGATTCTTTCTCATAGTTTTGTGTAAATAGTAGCCGAGTTTTACTTAATGGTATCTTCTGTTTTTCATTCCTTTTGTGATAAGAACATTTTGATGAGCACCTTTCTTCTCCAGTGACATGGAGAAGGAAGTGACATGCTCTCCAATCCCTTGTGGAATTGGAATGTGTATAAGAATAATATAATGTCAATAAATCGACGTCATTTCCTCCTTTCTGCTGAACCTGGCAGGTGTCAGAGCCTCTTTATTGTGTCTCCACGGACACAGACGCTCAGTGCTGGGCAAGTGGCATGGGGAGGAGGGGGAAAGAGGAGTCATGCTCCCTGGTTAACAAAGCATTTGACACCCCATGGTCTGTGCTTGATGTCTTCTTGTCCCGTGGAGCTGCACCCTGCAGTGGCTTGGGGCTTGTGTGTCAGGCAGTCATTAGTACAAGTTCTCATGTGTCAATTCTGTCCATCAGTAGGTTTCAGAGTGAGCAGGGGACAGGATTTTGCTGCAGAAGGGGAAACTGAAGCAGTGGCAAGGCTCAGCCTGGGGCTGATGCGTGACATGATGATGATGGGGGAGCAGATTGTGTGGCTCTGAGAGCTCCAACACACAGTACACAGGCTTGGTTCAGCTCTGACTTGGTGAGGGAAGGGGGGGTGCTCCATACCGGGGGTTCCTGCACGGGTTGGGGGGAGATCTAAGCACTTCAACACCTCTCCCAGATCTCGTCCTGAAGGAATCCCTGAGCCATGGCCTCACTGTGGAGGGGTGTCTGTGGTATATCACATGTATGNAAGAGCAGGCTCCATGGCAGCTCTGTAAAGAAAACAAGTTTGATGCAGGCAAATGCTACGGGAGGAGGAAACCTTGGAGTTTCTACCCCAACCTTGTTGTGGACGCTTGTCGCCTTGTTTTCTTTAAGCCTTCTGTTTTTAACCTTGGAGTCAGATTCTTTCTCATAGTTTTGTGTAAATAGTAGCCGAGTTTTACTTAATGGTATCTTCTGTTTTTCATTCCTTTTGTGATAAGAACATTTTGATGAGCACCTTTCTTCTCCAGTGACATGGAGAAGGAAGTGACATGCTCTCCAATCCCTTGTGGAATTGGAATGTGTATAAGAATAATATAATGTCAATAAATCGACGTCATTTCCTCCTTTCTGCTGAACCTGGCAGGTGTCAGAGCCTCTTTATTGTGTCTCCACGGACACAGACGCTCAGTGCTGGGCAAGTGGCATGGGGAGGAGGGGGAAAGAGGAGTCATGCTCCCTGGTTAACAAAGCATTTGACACCCCATGGTCTGTGCTTGATGTCTTCTTGTCCCGTGGAGCTGCACCCTGCAGTGGCTTGGGGCTTGTGGGGCAGGCAGTCATTAGTACAAGTTCTCATGTGTCAATTCTGTCCATCAGTAGGTTTCAGAGTGAGCAGGGGACAGGATTTTGCTGCAGAAGGGGAAACTGAAGCAGTGGCAAGGCTCAGCCTGGGGCTGATGCGTGACATGATGATGATGGGGGAGCAGATTGTGTGGCTCTGAGAGCTCCAACACACAGTACACAGGCTTGGTTCAGCTCTGACTTGGTGAGGGAAGGGGGGGTGCTCCATACCGGGGGTTCCTGCACGGGTTGGGGGGAGATCTAAGCACTTCAACAACTCTCCCAGATCTCGTCCTGAAGGAATCCCTGAGCCATGGCCTCACTGTGGAGGGGTGTCTGTGGTATATCACATGTATGCTGTGGACATGCAGTAGTCCCCTCATGGGCTAGCAATCATGCAGACTGATGCAAAGCACTCTGCAAACCAGCTTATCTTTTGCAGCCTTGTTAGCCCGTACATAATAATGAGGGAGCCAGCAGAAAGCATGGAGAGGGATGTCACCACTGTGCAGGGACAGAAATGGCTCATGTAACCAGGGAACCTGTCTGCCCTTCAAGACCCCAGCCCCCTTGGGCTTTGTCAGCTGTAGGAGATTAGCTCCATCCTGTAACTCCTTTCTCAACCTCTGCTGGCCCCATACCTGGTGGCCCCAGTGCACCCAGCCCATCTCCCCCTCTGCAAAGAGCCCAGGTGACTACAGACACCCTGGGTGCAGGAGGAAAGAAGCCATCCTCTGTCTCCCAGTTTTGGGTGAGTGTGAAGCTTTGAGGGGTGGGGTGGGGGGGAATCACAGTGATGCTACAACCCCCATGACCATCCACTGCAGAGAAGAAGGGCTTGGCACTTGTGGCAGGTCTCTGGCATTAGACCCTGCTCAGTAACCCGCTTCACCATGTGTCCCAACTCCCATGAAGAAAAGCACTGCCGCATGCCCTGGGCATCTCCCCCCACTTGCTGCTGTTTCTAGGGACTAAAAATGCCCCTGGTGCAAAATCTGGTGAGCCAAAGTCAGCCTGAACAGATGATTAAGGTGGAGATGCAGGAGTAATACAGGAATGTTATCAACCCTGCTGGCTGGCCAGGTCTGAAGGTATCGCTGAGGTCCCAACCATCCCTCTCCTAGCATCACACAGACCACATAACCATGAGGTTGGGGAGCTGAGGGTAGTGGAAGTTGCTCTGTTCATACCCCCTTTTGCATTCTGTGTTCCCCCCCACAGTGCTGAAGAGACCCTCCCTCAGCCTCTGCACTTGTGATTTTGCCCATTCCTATCCCCACAATGAGACTGTCCTGTTCCCAGGGATGTCTGCAAGTCCCCAGGTCTCATTCACCCAGTGGCTCCTAAATGACCACGGTGGTAGGTGCTGCCTGCAGGACACTCCTGGTACACCATAGCCTCCAGTGACCAAGGTCATGTGGGCAGGGATAAGTGACCAATGGACTGAAAGTGGTGGGTATCACCTCTATTACAGATTCCCAACAAGGACTCTGGAAGCACCATGTCTGACATGCCCTCTGGCCCCATGGAATTGTATTTTGGGGAGAGGGGGAACAGCTCCTGTGATCCCCCCACATCCCTGACATCACAGGTGTATTGGTTTTGCATGGCCTGGTTTTTGGTAGTGGGGGGCCACAGAGGTGGCTTCTGTGAAAAGCTGCTAGAAGCTTCCACCATGTCTGGCAGAGCCAATCCCTGATGGGTCCAAAGATGTACATGCCACTGGCCAAGGCTGAGCCAATTACAAATGATGTGATGACATATTTAAGAAGAAATCAAAACAAAGGTTGTTACGCAGTTTATTTGCACCCAAAGAAGAGCAGGGTGAGAATATGTGAGATAAACAACTATGCAGTCACCAAGGTCAGTGAAGAAGGAGGGGGAGGAGGTGCTCCAGGCATCACAGCTGAGATTCCTCTGCAGACTGTGGTGAGGACCATGGGGAAGCAGGCTGTGCCCCTGCAGCTCATGGAGGACCATGGGGATGCAGAGATCCACCTGCAGCC